>VXAC01001654.1:234014-254602 GCA_013399225.1 Rhipidura dahli
GCTGCAAGTGACAGGGTATATTCTCACATTGACAGTCTCTGCTTGCTTAGGAAAAGCTTGAGGACTGGTCCTGAGCAAGACAGACAAGCTGGAAGTCTCCATTCCCATGAGACTGTCATGCAGAGGATGCTCTGTACACAACAGGGAAAAATGTCCTCATCCCAGTCAACTAAGAACAAGGAGATTAAGAAGTTTACACTTCAACAGGGCTGGAGAAGTACCAGCAAAATTATCTGAATAATATCCAGTGTCTTTGAACAAGGAATAACGAGGCACAATTTAGTCAAGTTTATGGTTTTATAGCAGCTTCTGAACCCAAGAGTTTTTCATAGCCATAGGGCAACTGAACCTAAATGCCTTTGGGAATGGTGCATAAACTGGGAGCCACCTCTTTTTCTTTCCCAAGGCAATGAGCCTGTCACTGCCACAGGAGGCATTGCAGGGGAAGGTGAGGGCATCCTTACACAATACAGCTTCTTGTCAGTGACCCTCGTTTAATCCCTACAAGGCATCTCTCTGCAAGTACAAAGGTGAGGGGCAGGGGTGTTTGAGCTGATACTATGCCTGCCAAGGCAGCAGGTAAAGCAAGGAAGTAAGAGTCAAAGCTCCTTTTAAACCAAGTTTTGATGTCCTCCTCCACAAATCCTTTTGGAGAACCTTCCCCATCAACAAAGTTTGGGGGTTTCTGCCCTCAGATAATCCTACCAAGGAGAAGGACAGATGAGGAGCTTTAGGACTGAAGGGAAGCTGACACTTTTGCCTGTGACCATTTCAGAGACACTACCAAGGAAAGTCCTCACTGGCACAGGATGATCTGGACTCTGTCTTCTCCATGGCATGGGACAAGAGGATCCACTCTCCTCATGCTTCTCTCTTTCAAGGGGATCTCAGCTAAATTACAGGTTAGGCCAGCTGGAATGTCAATGTCTTCCAGCTGATGAAGCGCCCAGCTTTGTGAAGGGGAAGGAGCCCAAATGACATGGAGCTCCCACTCCCAAAAATAGTCTTTCCTCAAAAACAAGCAAGAGGGCTTGGGGAGGGAAGAACAGAAGAGAAAGAAAAGGACCCTGTGGACTGTGTGATTCCATTCCCTATCAGTTCTCCAGCCAGGGTACAGCAGCAAACTGTTGCAGGGAGGGAGAAAAGCACCAGAGCAGAAAATGTGCCCAGGGGCTGAGGACAGTGAGGACAGGAGAGTGACCTGTCCATCCCAATGAAAATTTGGCAGATCTTTTTTTGGCACAGATCCACAGGTTCTCCACCAGGGTAGGTATCTGACAAAAATGGGAGGGAGGATGGGGAAAGGAGGAAGTGGAGTGAGAGGAAAAGAAGAAACCAGAAACAAGTCAAGGAAATGCCTGATATGCTTCGAGGAAGCAATCCCTCAGGAGAGAGCTGCTGGAAGACCTCTGCCAAGGAACCGGGAAGTGGGGTGATAGAGGTTTACAGGATGTGCTCAGAACGAACCAGCAAAGCATCCTTCTCAGGAGAAGGACAAGCTTTGCTCTTGAGCATATAGCCTGGGAAAGGCAGGGAAAGCGAGCAGTGCTGAGGGTGCTGGAGGAGTTTGGTTCCCAAGATCAAGAGCTGCTACAGCTGTGCTGACTCTATTTCAGAAGCTCACAGCCCCCTCAAGTCCTACATATGTGATTAAACACCTTTACACCAACTAGCAGCCTGTTTGCTCCCTCCCTCACCCAAAAGCATGCCCACATTTTATGACCCCCACCCTGCTCTCCTCTAGAGCCATAAATTCCATCTTCACATCATCTATAAAAATATTTAAAGCCAAAACACACACGCACACACACACAAACACATAGTTACACACACATACACAAACACATTTTCTTGTCTGACAAATATCAGCTACAGTGCAATTTTTAAAGAGGTTTCAGTCCTTATACAAATGGACATCTACAAAAATATATATAATTAAGAAACAAAAAAAGAAAGACAAAAAAGCGCTCGACAATTCCTTAACATCGGTGGCAGCATGCGTCACTGTAAATGCTAAAGCCAGCTGGTTTCCCTAGTAGTCTCTGCATACCTTGTTCATTGTCACTTGTTTTGAGGGACTCTTCAGACCAACTTCTATTGCTTTTGGCCTCTGACCTTTTCTTGGTGTGCCTTTCTTCTGTGAAGTCTTTGACCTTTGCAGTGGCCTCTGGCTGAACAGCCTCAGCTAAATCTTTCCTGCTTTGCCGGCCCAACTTGCCGGACGGGGATCTCTCTGGTGACACCTGCTGCTCCCATAGTTCCCTAAGATGCTGCAGGTGACGCTGCTTTTTGGGATGGAGCCCTGTTAATTCAATGCACACCTTCAGGTTGGTCACCTCATTACAATTGGGCTCTTCTAAGTGGTTAGAGGAACTGTTTGTCATTTCCCTCTCAGGCCAGTCATCTAATGGAAAAATAACTAAAAATTAATCAAAAAGCCCCCTCAACTTAAAACAAAAGCTACATTTCACTTTCGGGGCATATAGTCTCAGCTTTAGCACCACACTATGCATTTTAAAGGTTCGCTCATTAAGGGTTACATGCACTACAGTAACTTGCACTGCTGTGGCTACAGTGTCCAATGACTAGTGGTTTATCCTTACATACCAAGTTTTTTTTATATATACATATATATATACACATATATATACATACATATATATACATATATATAATTTAAAGTGAAATGACAGTGCTCACATTAGTAACTAGCAAGTTCAAAAAATGCAAACACATTAAGCCAAAGGGACGTTCCTTTCACAAGACAGTCCTTGAGAGAGACCAAAGCAAAATACTGTCTTACCTTTGGAGTTCTTCTTCTTTTTTGCTTTTGATACAACTTCATCCTGAAGTTCATCCACAAAGCTTTCCTTTTGGCTGCCATCATTTTGCACTCTCTCACCAGAGTGTTTACGTTTCCTGTCCAGACGTGGACATGAATGTTGGCCAATATCTTCTGTTGGCTGGTCTTCCGCCTTTTCATATACAGAATGCCTCTCTAAATAACATTTCTCATTTGAGAGATCTTTTTCCTCTGGAGTTTCAATAAAGTGACCTCGGTTGTTTTCTGTACTAGTAAAGTTACCTAAAAATAAAAAACAAACAAACACCACAAGACCTAATAAATACAACACAATTCATTTTGAGAAGGCTTTGCTCTCTGATCTCTTCAATGTCATCTCCATCATGACTTACGGCTCATGAGGCATGCAAATAAACACAAAACTGTACTTGGGAACAAGTCTCCTCTGGCCAGTCTAAGGCAGCAGTTTTTTCAACAGTTAAAAAAGCAGAAAACCCCCAAAAGCACACGACTTTGTGTTGTTTTTACATTAATTTAAGAAGCACAACATTCACAATGCTTGTATCCATAGAAACATCACAATATGCTTTTTTAAATAAAGAAACATCTTTAGATACTGAAAGCACAAACCCTTTTCAAAAAGCAACCTCACCTCCCTGAACTGTGGCAAGTAACAATCCAGTTCAAAAGTACTTCCTGATGACAACCAAGTATTAGTCCTCTCTTAATTCCTAATCTTTCACTAACTTCTCCCATCGAATTGCAGTGTCTGACTTAAAAGCATTCATCCCTTCTTCTGGAGATATAAATGGGATACAGAACACGCACACACGGACACAGAAATACCACTAAGAATAGCTGTGATATTTTGCAAAAAAGCACTACTCGAATCCAAGGTTATAAAAAGGCTTCCTCACTTCAAGTAACCAACCAGTCACTGTACCTCACATGACCTCTTTAACCTCCTTTTAAAACAGACCTTGCTTTTTTCCAAGGAGTATTTCCAGCAATAGCAAGAGGGTGAGCTCTGAAAAGCTTACTAGAAACTAGTCTGACAAATTAGCCACAAAAACACCCATGCTGCCTCGCCTGCACTAACTCCAGCTTCCCTCCAATACTGTTTGCCCAAATTCAGAAACAGCCTATGCAATTTTAAATGGATGCTTGATTTAAAATTACACTTAATCACCATCTTGAATAACGTTATTTTCTTGGGTTTAACCAAACTAGCAAAGGCAAGGTTAGGCAGAGATGCAGGGCAGACTGCAACACAGATAATCAGCTCCTCTTTACAATTCTCACAAACAAGTTGAGTTTCCCACGTTTTAGCCCTCCTGGCCAACTAATACTCCACACCTCTGCCCACTGTTTGGCAAACTGTATGCTCCATCCTATTTTCCCACAGCTCTCCGCCCCTTTTCCTCTTCCTCCTTCTTGCCCTTCTCCTCCTTCTCCCACTTCCCTTCCTGCAAACACATCTGCTGGTTTCCTACCTGGACTCCTGACAGCTCTGTTGCCCTTCCCTCCCACAGATCCTCTCTGTCTTTCTCTCAGTGTCCTGCTCTGTCCAGCCTGGCCTTCAGCTTCTGCTCTTCCCCCGATCAGGGCTGACAAAGATTCCCTCTCCCTTCACCCCTCCTGTCCCCTCCAAGACCTACCACTGGCAGTGTCTGGATGCAGCCCAACTGTATCTCACCTTATCCTGACTGCACCATCCTACAGCTCTGCCAACCCCTCCTGGCTTCTCGACCTTCCTTCAAACAGCTGTTGTCAGTAATGGAAGGCTAGGGGCAGTGGGAAGAGGAAACTCCTCTGATGAGATTTCTCTTCACCACAACCTGGAAATGGCTCCAAAAGGCACCAAGGGCTCTGGAGATGTTTGTGGGCACCAGAAGACACCCCAGCATAATTTTTACACTGCTTGGGAAACTGCCTGCAGGGCTGCTTATAAAACAGCACAAGATATCGGCCAAGAAAAATCAAAACAAAAGCTGGTTTTCTGCAGGCGAGCAGGACGCTCGGGCTGTTCCGCTGTTTGGCGATGCTCCTCTCCACAAGGCCGTCTGGCCAACACATGCTCCCTCCAAGACTTTAAAATGCACTTTGTCACACTTCTTCCAGCCAACAACACTGAAATGTTCCAGACAACAGGTATCTCAGCTTACTATGACCGTGCCTCTAAATCGCAGTGTCCCCCCTGATCAGAATGGATCTGGCAGCACTCTGTGCTCGCACATCTGGCACAAGGACACCGCCCCACAGCTGTACCCTATAACCACACCAAAAGCACCAGCAGTCCTGTTTCACTGCATAAAAGCAGCTGGACCAGCCACGTTTTAAGTATCACTATAGAAATAAATGCGTCTATCAGATTTCACTTTACATTTTTAATGCAATCTGCTATTTTCCTCCTTTCACAAGGAAACATTATACTTCTGTGGTCAGTTTCCCTGAAGAGATCAGGTAAGGGCACTCTCAGCTATGCTCCTGTTGTCTTAGAGCCTTCTCATCTCCAGCAGCACCAACAGCTACACACCACGGTTCATGCTGAGAGTCGCTACACCGGGATAGCTTTCCTGCTCCTAGCACTGTCTGGCCTGAGAAAAGGCAGGCACATCCTGACCAATTCCCAGAGTAGCTCTTGCAGGGTCAGAGGAAGTAGCAGGGTGTAGGGGGGGAGGGGGGGTGATGGTCTTAATCTTTACGGCTTGCAGAAAACAGCCAGCTAATTCCAGCCTGCCACCACCGAAAGCGACCTGCTGCAGATTAATTCCTTCTCTATCTGCAAGAGGACTTGGCACGGGGATGCCGACTGCCGCTTGCTCAGACCATGCTGCAAAATAAAGAGGGGAGACACCTCGCTAACAGCCTGTCACTGTCAGTGTTCCTCCGGGGCTCCACATGCTGGGAAGAACAGCACACACCTAACTGCAGCTCATCCAAAAAGCCCTCACTGCCAGCAGCTCCGTGACACCTTGGCCTCTGCTCCCCGGTCACACCCGAGAGGGACCCTCAGGGGACCAGAGCTGCATCTCCGCAGCTGCTGAGCCAGAAATCCCTCTCGAGGACCGCCCGCTGCACACGCGGCTCTGAAATCCGTCCCGCTCGCTGCAGCTAAGGCCACGAGGGAAGCGGCATCTCGGCGCACTAATCCCGGTTGTGTAACCATCCTGCACCGGCACAGAGCGCAGCCCCGGCACCGCGCGGGACGCGTCCTCGCCTCTCTGCTCCGGCGCTCCCTCCTCTCCCACAGCCGGGTTTTCAGTGCCAAAGAAGAAAGGTCAGTCACTGCTGGGGACATGGCACAGCCCACGGGCGGCCAGGCTCTCCTCGCAGCCTGCACGGACACGTCGCAAGCCCAGAGGTTCTTCCCCCAGGCACAGCTGCGGCTGCCTCATGGAGCGCAACCTCTATTAATATTTTACCACCGGATTCCACTCTGTCCTCAAACTGTTTTGCAAGCAACCGGGATCAGACGCAATGTCTCCCCAAATTAAGATATAAATGTCAACAAGAAGCACGGCAACATAAGCATGACGTGCGTGCCCAGCAAGGATGAGGAGAATTTATCTGCTTTTGTTCCCACCACCCCCTTCCCGTGCCATGTATCTACAACATCCTTTTCTCTGCCTGAGGAAGAAAACAACAACAAAATACTTGGGAGTTTTCATATCATCATTATTCAAACAGTGGCGAGGTAGCCAGAAACACGGGATAAATGCTGAGTTCTCATAGCAACACACCTCTATGAGTAAGGAGATTAAACTCTTAAATGTGTTCCTTCCTCAAGCCTCCAGTATTTGCCAGTCTCACACCAGCTGTGACAACCAACACCAACAATTCAAATCATTTCTCGCTGTTCTACCAATCTAGAAAAAAGGAAGAATTAAGAAGATACTTCTTCACATCTGGTTTCTGTCTGAAGTGGTATCTTCTTAGTGCACGGGCTACAATCTCACGAGAAAGTTACACGCACAAACATGTTACCCAAAAAAAACTTTCTTTCATTTTTCCATCTTCCTGTTGCTGTCAACTGCTCGAGACCAGGCCCTCCCATGCGATGCAAACAAGGAAACACATCTTAGTGTTTAAGCTGCAGATTCTTTTGTTCAAATAACATGGCAGCTAAAAACAGCCTTTCCTCTTCCCTGGAGCAACCTCTCATTGCGCTCACTTATGCAAGGCACCCTTTATTCGTCCAAGAACGGTAATGACTATCCAAACGCTAAAACCCAGTATTCAGCACGGAGATCACAGCTACAGTAAGAAATTCCTAAGACATCATCAGAATTCAATTCTGAGTATCCCATAGGGCAGAGGGAACCCAGCTGAATTCACTTTTCCCTCCAAGTAACTGCCTGGGAGTTTTCTGAATTTGTTTCATTCTGCCCAAGCCCACCACACTGCACAACCAACCAACCACCACTCTCAGTGCACAGACTTTTAAATTTTTTCCCTTTTCCTTTTTGCACTATGTCCTGTGGCAGGAAGGTAATAAGTGACCAGGGCAAAGGACATGTTTACTGCCTCCATCTTCCATTTGTTCCAGTGTACACACAGCCCAGCAAGAAAAAAGAAAAGCTGGGGATCACCATGCAAAGGGACACTGGCACCTCGCTACCATGCTAAGATCAATTGTGCAATGTGTTTTGGCACATTACACCATTTACCTTCACACCTACAAACTGCTCTAACTTCTTCCTTGTGACCTCATGCCTTAAGATCAGGCTTTTAATGGATTGGGGTAATTTTGCCCAGCTAAGGCTTAAACAGGCAGTGTCTTCCATCCTAAAAAATTTAAAAAACAGGTAAAGTCATGCTCCCCAGTCAAGAAATTCACAGCTTGTAGAATTTATTCAATCTTTCACACTCAAGCATAATTTTCAAAACCTCTGGAAGAGCTTTGTTAAGAACCGACATGCGATCATCACATGCCCGTATTGATGCGTGTGTCCGTGCCAATAGCTTAAATCACTTGATCTCTGAACAATCCTATGACTCATGACATATGCATCCCATAATTTATCATGTTTGTGCTATGAAAATGCACTGGAGCAGCATTGCCTCAGCAACATTTACAAGTCACCTTGGCAACAAAGCAGCTTTGCGGCTGCTCTCAGATGCCCGGTCTCAGATGCCCAGCGAAACCTAAACGAGATGGGAGAGAACTGAAGCACTTCTACTTTACTGCTCAGCTTTAATTGCTCATTAATTAGCTAACATGGCTACCTCCCTTAAACTGGGCCTTAAAAAAGAAAAAAAAAAGACGAAACAAAAAGCTAAACAAAACAAAAGCCCACCTCTTTTACCCTTCTCCAGAAGGCGTGATGAGGCTTAAGGAGACTCCCCATACAGCAAAGCCATGCACTGCCAAGTCAGAGGAAAACTTAAGGAACCGGATATTGTACCTTCGTCTGCTTCCAAAAAAGTCTATACACGTGCAACACAGCTAGGAAAATCAGCAAGTCCTAGGACAAGCTAAAAAAAAAGCAGTTTCCATCCCATCAGATGCCTCTCCAAGTATCACCTGCCTGTGCTATTTAGCCTTTTGTTGCACTGGTAGGTTTAGAGGAGCCAAGGGGGCAGGCAGCTGCCAGGGCCCCGATCGGCTCTGGTGCTCCATGCCAAGCACGGCTGCCACCGTGCCGAGGCGGCAGCGGGGGAGCCCTGGGAGCTGGCTCCGTGCCACAATCACAGTTTTGGATGCAGTTCCCTTCTTCCCCGCCGACATCAGGCAGGTGAAGTGCTGGCAGCGGGGGCAGAACAGCTCGCCGGGGTTTCACTCCTAAATTCCCTGCTCGCACAGGTAAAGGCATGGCTGTTTCACTTTCAGCTAGCACCAGACAAACACGAAACAGGGGGAAACAACTTTTCAAGCAGCAAGATCGCTTGCGGGAGGCAGAAAGGGAACAGAAGAGGCTGCGAACCATCAGCTCGTTCCCGTTCAGGAGCCTTAAAGCCAAACGCACCAACAGCATGGTCAGAAATTGAAGGCAAAGGGAAGGCAAAAGATAAGCAGCCCTGGCCCTCACCGAAGGGGAAGAGAAGGCAGAGCTCATCACCCCTTTGCCAGTCACTCAGTGACAGGCACATTAAGGCTGCTGGCGGCTCAAGCCCCAACAGAGAGCCCAAGCCACCACAGTAGAGGCATTCAAGAGGTGTGAAACTCAGCTTCCTGATTTATCAGCTGCTACCCCAAGGGGCAGGAGGTGAACCACTGCGATAAAAAACTTTTACTGAGACCTGAATCTGTACTGGTAAGTACTTGCTGCTGCCCAGGCGGGCATACAGAAAAAGGAGCTCCCTCAGCAGAACAGATCCGTGCTTTTAGGAGTTTAGACATTTGGCCAAAGTCTGAAATAGCCTGTTAAGTCAGAGCTAATTAGCAGAGGAAAGGAATGAACTAACATAAGACTGAACATACTTTCCCTGCTTCCAACAGTTATTTAACAGTCTCAAACACATTTTAGCCAGCAGATTCAAGTGCCGGAGACCTCACTAAATGGTGAATTTACAGACAAACCGTACCATCAGCCTTTTGCAAGGACGGGGGGAGGGGTTTCAGCATACAATTGTGCTCTAACACTCATCCTCTCCACAGCCCCCTGCCACCCCTCCACAAGTAGCCCCATGTCCCTGAGCAAGCCTGCCTTCCCTCCCTCTGTTAATCCCCTGTGCCCTTCCCTCAGTGCCACAGCCCATCATCCCCCCTTGGCTGAGCCCTCTCTGCAGCCAGAACAAGCCGGCAGGACTGCTGCTGCCACTGCTCTTCTAGCTTTCCAGCACAACCAAGGTGGAATTTAATAGAGGACATCACCAGGGCATCCCCAGTCCTCTGAGGAGCAAGAAAGGCTGCAATGGGGACAGCAAGGGCAGCAGCCTGTCCAGCTCTCAGCTTTAACACAGGGATTTGCAAAGGCAACTGTGCCTTCCTCCCCACAGCTACCTCAATAGAGCTTGGAGAAGGAAAAGGCTGCCCAGCTTGCAAAGGCTCAGCCTGCCTCTCCCCACCCTGGTACCCTCTCCACTTCCACAATTAAAACTTTCCCTTGCTATTTTGCCAGGCTGATTTCTGTTGAGGCTGTTATTTCAGCGATAGCAATACTACAGTAACTTGATTTAGGTGAGTAACCGAGCAAGTACGATTGACCAGCATGCTCTCTGCCAAAAGCATTAACCAAAGACCAGAACAATAATTCAAAGTTATTAAATTGCCTCTGAACGAAATTTTCTACTAGCCCTACCCATGAATCTCCACCTACAGAAGAGCACACTTAACCACTGAGTTACACAGCACTCACACATGCACACACAAGGCGCAGTCTGCAGTGCGTTTCCTCTTGGTTTGCAATGCTTTCAGCACAATTTTTTTTTCTGAGTTGTTCAAAACAAAGTAGCAACAGAAGGAACTGATCCATTCCTCAAATACATAGGTACAACAAAGAAAACCTGTGGAAACTGACAGAAACCATATGCTTACCAAGAGCACAAACAAAAAAGAAGTGATCTTTTCTTGCATACAGTGAAAAAAAAATTCCCTAATATCATCAGTTTATTTCAAAGTTTATCTTAGTTTTAAGATGTTGCATTTTCCATAGTCCTCTGACACCCTGCCACAGCCTAGAGGGAACTGACAGCCCCAAAGGGAATTTCACAGACTCTGCCTGCAAGAACCTGTGCCTCACACACCTCCCCAGCCACTGCAGCAGAAGTCACCCTGGAAAAGTAGCTTCTTATCATCTGGAGTTGCAACTGCCAGCTTTTATGGATAAGCCAGCCTCGCAGATCACATCCTTCCACACTTCCCATCACTCTTCTGTCCTCCACCCTTGCTTTGCCTGAAGACTGCAATACTGGCATATCTCAGTGCTCCTGCAACTTCAGGAAGCTGAACTCCTTCCTTTCCTCTCCTCCCCCATCTCCCTTCTGTATTTAAAATATAACCATGGACTTTTGCGTTCACTGGCTGATGCAGCAACCCATCAGTTAAAAGGAGGATCTCTCTAAGGCAGTAACTCAGTGACAGGCAGTTAACTATCTCCTGAAAAGCAGGTACAATGGCAACCAAAAACTTGCAAACCCCAAAACAAGCACAGAGGGCACCAGCCATGGCAACTCGGCACCTGCAGAGGATGAGGTCAGTGACTTTCACCAGCAACACAGTGAGAACACGAAGATTTGCTTGCTTTGCTGCAAGCTGCCACAGCACAGAGACACACACACGCTTCAGAAAGCCATCTAAATTCGCTTACATCTGTCACTGTCATTTTGGTCAGCAATGGCATCTTCCAGAGCAACAGACTTTGGCTTCTTTTCATTGTTTCCTTTCAAGTTTTCCCAGTCTGCCTGGCTGAATCTGCAGACCTCTGAGTCTTTGGTAGCTGTTTGGCCTTCTCTCTCTTTCATCTCCAACTCTGAGAAGCGCATCATTGCACGCTAGAAAGAGAATTGATATGAAAAAAAGTCTTGCAATAAAAACTACTTCATTTACCTTACCTTATATGAAAGCATTTCCAAAGAAAACATAGATTCAAAACCAAGGTTTCAGATAGATAGCTAAGGGTAGGAGTTTAACACACCTGACTTGTAAAACAGTGTTCTAGCATCTTACAAGCAAATAGCCACATAATTCTTTCATATATAAGTATATATATATACATATATATAAAAGATTATATATAAATGTATATTATATATAAAACAAAAACATTTCATTTTGGAGGTAAAAAGAGACAAAAACAAAAAGAAATAAAATAAAATAAAATAAAAACAACAACACAAAACCGTACAATGAATAAAAGACGACCATGGCCCACAAACTTCCCTTTGTGTATTTGGAAATGAAATTTAACTCAAAGGTTTATGTAAGAGTCTAGTAATAAAAATTTGAAGAACTGACCTCACAGTAAGCAGCAGGTAGACATAAAATACTGTCCTCTTGTAATCCTTCCATCTATGTAATTAAAATGGGCACTCAATGGATCATTTAGATAATTTCATCCATTTTTATAAGCATAAACCAATTCTTTTCTTAACAATGCAAAACAATTTGGCTTAACTCATCCCTTCATTAAAAGTAAAACACCCTAAGAATATTCCTACACAATATCTGTCTATCGTCCCTCAGCATCAACCTCAGTACCACTCCCTACTCTTCCCTACGCGCTCGCTTGGCACCAGCGTTGCCTGAGACCCACTAACGCACGGCTGCGACTCCTCGCCATCCACCGGCACATTTGGCATGCTAATCACAACTTCTGGGTACGCTGTGCTGGCTGGCACTACAGGCCAGCCGAGAAATTACAGCCAGCGCCAAGGTAACATGCATGCCTGTCCGACTCCCCTCGAAACTGCACAAACATTGCATTAACGTGCATTAACATTTGCATCACATCTTAGTAAAAGCCCTTTAAAGCTCACTAGCCCGTACATACCTATAAGCCACACATACCGTTCTTTACATCGCCTCACTCTGATTAACAAACTTACTTTGCTACTTAAAACCATTTCTGGCGAGTACGACCCAACAAAAAAAATTTCTGGTCTCCCCACTTGTGTTGCTTCTCTCAACTTTAAAAACTGAACTGTGACTTGCAACAGAGAAATAACGACAAAAAGCGCGGCGGTCATTGGACCGCGCGGACTCACCTGCAACGCCCGCTGCTCCCGGCTGAGCTGGCTGGAGTCAGCGTAGAGTTCAGTCGTCACACACTTGAATCGGTCACCTACATAACCGGCAGAGTTTGCGATCCTCTTGGCCAACTTTGACGGCTTGGGTTTCAGTATTTTGCCATCAGCAGACTCCGTGTCATCAGCTCCATCTTTGGTATAGGTCTGGCTGGCATCGATGCTTGGCGGTGCAGTCCCCATGCAGAATGGCTTCGCGTCCTCCTGCACCTTGCCAAAAGCCAGAGCTGGAGCATCACTCTCGTGTACACTTTCCAAGAAAACAGGTGAAGGCTGGACCGCCACTCTCTCTTTAGGCTGGCTCACAGTTAAATCTTCTTTCCTTAAGCCGAACACTGATGAACTCTGGGCTTGCTTGAAATTATAGGTTTCGTGAACATCATTATTTCTTCCAAACTCCTCTCTCATTACAATAAAATCTCTGTGCTGCGAAGCCTGCTCTACCTTGTGCTTTGTAGGGTCATTAGCCTGATTACTGCTTTCTGTAGCAAAGCCGGCTTTCGCTACGTTTGCTTCACTCTTAGCCTCTTGCTCATCTCGCAGAAGATCTGGGAAGAGGTGTTTGTCGCTTTTTGCAGAGTTTTTGCTATGGCCAGAGCTCTGGTGCAATTTCACGCTCTTGTCACTGGGTATTTCAAAATGTATCTTCCCACCGCTCTCCAGGAGCTCTGGCAACCGGCCCCGCAGAGCTGGGTCCTCGTAGCGGACTCTCTCATGAGACCGTGACCTCCGTTCTGTCTTCTCCTCCTTATTGATCTCCAAAGCTGAAGGCTGCAACAGCATGGGGTGCACCATCCCCACTCCCAGCGCATCCTGGTAGGTCATGAACTCCCCCCTCCCAGCTGGCAGGCTGTAAGGGAGGCCAGGTTTGGGGGCCAGGTGGGTGGGGTAGAGGCTGCCGTTGGGCAGCAAGACAGGGTGTGGGTAGACGTGTCCTTTCCCATGGAGGGTGAGAGGGCTGATGGCAATCCCCTCCGGCACTGGATATGGGAGGTAGCTCCTGGGGTAGGGCAGAGGCGGGGAGCGAAATGCCTCGTTGGGCGGCAGGAAGATGGGGCTGGAGGCCAGGGCAGTCTCGGTCGCCTTGAAGTTGGCTTCCTGACCACAGGATTTGGCCACCTTAGTGCTGTGTTTCGCAGGGGTGGCGACGGGCTGCCCGACGTGCTGTATAACCGAGGCGGTGGTCTCCGCAGAGCTCCGGGCTGTCTTGGCGCAATCCACGTTGGCATTAGGAGCTGGTGACGCTGACGCGGGCCGCCCCGCCGCTGACACCGTCCCCGAAACACTGCCGACCACCGCGTCCGTGCCACCCATCCTGGGGCAGGAGGAACTCCGCGGCTGGGGCATAACCCAGTCCAGTGCCTTGTTTTTCAGTTGGACATTCTTCCCAGCCTCCTCACTGGGGCTGGGACCCGGAACGATCCAGGAGGATGGTGCCGTGCTGATAATTTCAGGCCTGTAGATGGGGCAGCTGTTCCCGGGAGAAATGGTTTCTTTCTGAACGATGTCACCACCTGGCAAATGTGTCCCCCCTCCTGCCCTTCCATGCACCAGCACCGTTGGCATAATTTTCTTACCGTGATCCGACTTGCCAGCAGTTTCCGCATCAACCACTTTTGCCGACAAGTCCAGTGGTTTGTCGGTGACATCTTTGGTCAGGGTTTGCTTTTCCAGGAGTGGGGGAGACCTGCTGTCTTTCCGGTCGTGGCCAGCTTTCCGTGCATGGGGGGCAGACGGCAGGGGTGCCTCCCCAGCATCACTGCCTTTGGGAAGCTTCCCGTTGGAGAGGCGAGCAGGTGGAAATTCACTGCCAATGTTCACATAGGGCTTTGGGAGCGTAACAGCAGAGGAGGGAGAGGTGGTGATCCTGGGGAAATGTTTGTGGAAATCAGCGTAGGCATCCCCGACCTGGGCGGGCAGGGGCAGGCGGGGGGATGGCCGGGGCGAGTGCGGCAGCAGGAGTGCAGGATCTGCAGGCAAGTTGGCAGGGGCTGGCTTGGCGGTGGGGACCCGGGGCTGCTTGCTGCTCTGGATGTGGGGGTAGGCATGTGTGTCGACAGGGTTGCCTGGGCTCACACCCATCTTCCATGATAAGCTCTTATCCGGACAGTGCACCAAAGGTGGGATTGCTGGTGAAGCTGAAGCAGTCGAGAGCCTCATGGGCGACGCCAACGATGAAGGGATGTGAGGGGCAACGTAGTGGGAGGGAGGCAGGTATAAAAAACGTTCACCGTTTGTACATACAGGCGAGTAAGCCAGGTGCTGCGGTAAGCTGTAGGTGGACTGCTGAGGTAGCAACGCCTTGTACATGTTCAACGAATACTTATTTGGTGAGTCAAGGAAAGGGTATATGGTGGGCGTTGCGCCCTCCATGTAGGGGTTTACCCAGGGGAGCCTTAGGTAACTAGCACCATTGACACTGAGGGGACTCTGCCTGTCACCTGCAGCTCGGTCCAAACCCAGTGTCTCCCCTGCCGGGACAGAGTTTTTTTGTATTCCAGGTGGCGTTTTGTATATGGTGCTGAAGCCGTTCGGGGCTTTTCCAGCGACAGCTGCGCTTTCCACCGCTTCGGGGGGATTAGACTTAAACTGTATCTCTGGATTTCTTTCAGGAGTAAATCCCAGGCTGGCTATCGAACCCGTAGCATCCCGTGATTTTTCCGAGCCAAGTCCGCACAAGCTGGAATAGACAATGCTGCTGGGGACTCTGAGTCCTTCTCGCATGAGTCCAGACCTGTCCATACTCAGAGCTGCAAGACTGTCAATGCGATGTGCTGTAGTCGCATCCACCTTTACAGAACAAGAAGCATGTTACTTTCACATCTCACTAACATGACTACCATTCAAGCTACAGATAGATCAGCATTTTGGAAGAGAAACAGTAACAATGCAAACATGCTGTTTGTTGTGAAAACGTACAGAGGCTGATTACACTGGAAAATGGGAGAACAGCAACCTACGGAGCAATATGTATAACACCACAAAAATCAACACCAATCTCTCCAAATCCAAAATTCAAACAGCCAGGAACAAAGGCATGAGGACCCAAGCAGCCAGGAGTGGCCCAGAAACGATGCTCAGTGCCACGGCTCCTGTGCAACCACTGGCTCTTCAGCCCCAGCCCTGCCAGAGCAAGAGGATGTGGGCTGTGGCACGGAGACCAGAAAGAGAACGATGGAGTGTCTCTCCTCGTCATCCTCATCCTCCAGGACCTCTCCCTCCACTGCAGCTCTGCTCTGCAGCTCGCCACTGCCACATGATTCATGGGGCAAGACATCTGAGGACGCAGCATGAAGAAAGGTCCGCCATCGAATTTCCTTCCCACCTGCTGCTCCCCACATAGATTCAAGAAAGGAGAACCTCACCAACTTTGCTGGAACACTGATGTTCTTAGTGCTTACATGAACTATTTTTGTTACACATGCTGGTATTCCCCATGGCATTATTCATAACAGCAAGATTAAGAAACTGACATCATACAACAACACACATCACAAAGCATCAAGAGATTAACGAGATAAATAAACAAAGCCCCAACTTCACTGTTTCACAGAAACAAACTGCACATGCCCAAGCCCACTAGGGCTGCAACTGGAAAGTGTTTCAATCATTTCTCCAAATGGATCACGTAGTAACAGCCAGGGGCAGGACTTGCAGTGGGGAGGACAGGCACAGATTCATCTGCAGCACGAAGCCTTTAACTTCTTACCACACTGTGATTCAGGTGATTTTCCTCCCTCAACTCCAGTCTGCTTTTCGGTGCATCACCATCATTAACGGGAATTTTCCTATTGAAAAACAGAAGCTTACTATTTGAAAACATCCTGCACATCTCGGATCAGTACGATATAGTATCACCTCTGTATTTTGATTTCCCAAGAGAAGTACCATGAGATAACATTTATCCTTCTCTGTACCCATACATAGTGACTACTTTGAAACGCAAGGACCATTTGAAAAGAAGCATAAAGGGGTTTGACAACGAGAACACACCAAGCACATCTGAGATCAACCTCCTCCAAGGCAAGCAGTTTTTGTCAAGGTCTTCTCTTTTGCTCCTTGCCCTTTTCTTTTTCCAGAGTGAGAATATCCCATTTTAAACACACTGCGTTCATATACCATCCATAAACACTGCTGAGGATAAAATTAAAACACACATGCTAATATCATATGAACGTCAGCTCTTCCATGCTAAAGAGGGAGCTGCACATCTGTGCCACACCAGTGTTGCAGCACTGGGACTTGTTATCACAGAAATCACCAATAAAGAATATACCTTAGTGCCAAATTCCAAATCCCAGGGATAAAAATCGCTGACATGCAGCAGAAGGAAAGTTTCAGCATTACCCAAAAGAACTCCTTTCAATCAAAGTGCTTAAAGGCACATCAGCACCATAAAGCAGAAATGCAATTTTAATCCATCTGTTTTTAAAAGACGCACCTTCCCTGCAAGTAGCACGTACAGTTATTATCCCTGAACAACTGGGAGGAAAGTGGGGAGGGAGGGTGAGAAACCAAAGTGAGATACTTGATTGTTTTCTTTCAGCTTATGTTTGCAAATACTATTCCCTGCAAAGACCAAAAACTTCCACCAGTTTTTTGGAGACTTTTCACGCAACAGTGAGAGCAGGGAATGAGAAGACAGAAAAGCACTAAAACCACACAAAACTGGCACAGAGAACTGGAGGTGTATCTGCAGCTTATGTCCAGCATTGTTTTGCCTTTTAAAACACTGGGATTTAGGGTAAGGGGACACCTGCCAGTGCCTGTGTCACCCCACTGAAGACTAATTTTGATCATCAATTGAATTATATTCAGCAGGAAAAAAGGTGGGGAGGAGGAGAAATTCACTTGTGGGAGACAGACACTACTGATCCTATTTCATATGCCAAGCTGTTGGTCCAAAGGAAGAGGAACACCAAGTTGCAGGCACAAGCTCCTCTGCTGCAGAGTCACCACAAGAACACATGCACTATTCAGTTTAACTCCCCTTCACAAATGCAAAACAATAAATTAATTGTAAAAGCACATTTGAAGGCTGCTTTGGGGGGCATCCCCACTTCACTGACCCAGGATGCCTGTTCAGTAGTAAATCAGCATCTACTCTACTGCTCTCAGGCACATCTTGATTCTCCCCCTTTGCCCCCCCTCCAAGCTGGGCTGATCTCGATGCAAGGTGGCAGCTTTCTGCTCCAGTATTAGGGAAGCGAGCAAACTCCAAGACCTCGCTCTGCAGAATTACAGTGTGGTTTAACTTGCCAGAAGCTTAAATATTTACCTGTCTTCATTAATTCCACACATGCGGACCCTTTCATTGCTCATCCAGCTATGAACGTTGCCATACAGGGGAGTTGCAGAAAGCATGACGTCTTCTTAAAAATCAACGCTTTTCTTCACGGTTTTATATTCTATTAAAAAAAAAAAAAAGAAAGAAAAAGAAAAAAGAAAAAAAGAAAGTTGAGCAGATTTGTCTAGGAGGAAGTGCAAACATCACAGTGGAGCAGCCAGCCTCCCTCCGGGTAATTAATAATGAATGCAGGATTGGTGCGAGGAGTGAGCTGCCTACGTTAACCGCTAAGGGAGATACCCGGCAATAAAGGAGCAAATTGAGGGCATTTATAGGTCAGAGGAGATGGATCTTTTCCCCAGTGCACATCCAGAAAATTAAGAATCATTCCAGACTATCAACAAATAAAAGTTTCTCCACAGTATTTCATTTCCACAAGAAATGTCTCAGCCAGCCAAGTACACATCAGTCCCCAAATCTTCATCTCACATAGACTGAACCAAGGAGGGAGACCCCGTGAGCTTGGGGGAACATTCAAACAACCCACAGGCGCTCACAAAAGCCCTGCATTAGGAACACAGGAGCAGGAGAGCATGGCAAGAACAACCACATACCGCGTGTATTAGCTACGCTGATTGCTGATAAGGCTTTTACACGAGGACTTAAAACTGAAGAGACACTGCTACAGAAGGCATCTAAATAAAAACCTCCCTTTTAGCGTCTGCACATGACTAACTTGAAGAAAGGGGTTAAAAATAGTAAGTGGGTTGGCGAGCTCCCCACCCCTTGATTTGATTAAGCGCGGAGCCCTGGTGGCTTCTGCATCGGAGCTGCTGCTGCTGCTGCTACTGCTGCTGCTGCTGCGAGTGCTTTCAGTAATTCAATGATGCCTGCTCACTCCAGGGAAAGAAATCATTAGTGGGCTCACTGGAGAAGTATTAGCAGTCCAAGAGGATCGGCGCCATGTGCAGCTGGAGAGGCAGGTGAAAGGTAACCACATTTTCGCGTCCAGCGGCAGAGAGGGAAAGGCTTTTCCTCCCCTCTACCTTGCCTAATGCCACCTCCGCTCGCATTAAATTCTAGTTTGCTGCATGAGCGAAGTGTCAGGGCAAGCTGCGTTTTATTAACAGGATTATCGCGGCGCATGATTTATTCCAGTGCAAGATTTTAATTGCTCTTTGGAGGTTGAGTCGTTTCTTTTGACTGAGCTTCAGCCTGCATCCTGCTGCTAAATGCTGGGTTAATAAGTAGGGGGAGTCTTTAATGCACAGGATATCCCTCAGCTCTTCCTCTCTCACAAAAATAGAAGCCTTTAAGCAGGAGGCATGATACTCCTTTTACACACACAAGCCAGTAACGGGCGATTGACCACTGGGAGTTTAATGCCTAACGTCTCCCAAAGCATCCATGCTTCCCCAGCAAACTCATTTCCTTTGTCAGGCTACAAAATATGCAAATGATCACTTTGGCATTTAATGGGGAAGAAGCCCAGATTGGGCCTTTAACACAATACTTCACACACGTTCAGAGAGGTTTAAGAACTGAAACGGCAGGAAAGCCTTGTTCCCCAACACTTTTTTCTCCCCTCAGAGAGGCCTTTTGTGCAAAACTCCACGTCTGGAACAAATGTATATTAATGAAACGGCATGTTGACCCTCCTTTCTCCACAACGGTTAGCTTTTCCTAATGAAGTCCGCACAAATCGCCGCGAGGAAACAAAAATCCGCGGAGGTTAGTTACCGCGCTATCATTCAAAAGGAGTTATTTCACTGGAAAGACGTTTTCTGGACAGATTTACTGGTTTCCAGATGCGCCGCTCGTAATGTTTTCAATAGAGGCAGCAGCAGCATGGAGAGAGTGATTTAGGGTTTTACGTAAGGTTAGTAGCCACCCCGTGTACTGCCTCATCTGTAGGGGACAGACACCGGCTCAGAGAAGGGCCCGGACAGCGCACGGCCCCGCTCCCTGTGCCCCGCTTTCCTCTGGGGCCACAGCTCCTCAGAGGGGCTGCTTGTGCCCGCTCAGTTTCCTCGGTGGAAATGTATCATTAAGATAAGGCGAGGTGCCTGAACTAGAGCCCATCAATCCCCTGACACGTGCAGATAGCGAAATGCTGAAGTTGCGTGGGGGGAGTGAGAGCTTCCCCCGTCAAAGCGGTAATCAGGAGGCCCCATGTCCCACAGCCACCACCACCCGAGCAAGGGCAAAACCCGCGCGGTCGTAGGGAGGCGGTGGGACGTCCCGGGGCCACCGGGCAGGTCAGAGCCTGCGCCCCCGACAACTGCCAGCCCCTTCCCCAAAGCCGCCCCTTGTCGCTGTGCGCCCCGGGTCCGCGCGTGTGCGCGGCTATAATCATCGCCGCCCTGATGAACTTCTTGTGAACTGTTTAAAAGTGGAGGTCTGCTGAACGAGCAGCGGCGCCACTGCCAGCCATAATTTCATTGCAACAAGCAGCAGACTTTTAACTCTTCGCACACCCTCTTCTTCCCCCTCCTCTCTCTCTCCCCACAAGCAGCTGTCTGTGGGAGACGCCGGCTCGCAGGGGACTCCAGAGGCTCGGCCAAACGCCGGCAGCGCCACAAGCGCTCCGCGCTGCGGGGACGGGGGGGACAGTGGCGGGGGCGTGGGGGACACCGCACCTATTTATACCCAGCTTCCGCGGGGGTGGGCGCAGCCGGTCCCGTTATGCAACCCCGACGGCGGGCTGAGCGCCCCAGCGCACGGAGGAAACCGAGGACACGTCTCTCCCTCCCTCCTCCTGTCACCCACCGGGCCACCATCAGCGCGCCCCAGGGCGCCGCAGCCCCCCCG
>VXAC01001655.1:0-58501 GCA_013399225.1 Rhipidura dahli
AGAAGACTTTTTTTATGAGTGTTCTATGATGTTTCTGTTTACACAGTATTTTTACAACTGCTGCAAATAGACACAAATATCATAAATTACAGGAAAAATCATCCTTAGCTTCCTTCAGGCTTAATATGAAACATTTACTAAAAGGGGAAATGTGCAAGTGCTACTAAAGCCTGTGTGATGAATTCCACATGTAGATTCAAGTTGAGATCTCAAGTCATTAGAAAAAGATGAAATTGCATATCCTATCCTCATATCTTGTTTTAAAAACAAACAAAATCCAACAATAATTATTAACATATTCTCATTAATTATAATTTTATTTATAATTTTTATATTTTATTAATTATAATTTTTAAATCTCATAATTTTCTAGAGAGATTTTGCTACTACCAAAATTTTGTGATATGTGGGGATTTAAAAAAACCTGCTGATTTCTTTGGTCCATAATACCTGAATATTCTTACTTGGGAGTATGATAAGGTCACAAATAGTACTTCTGAAGAATGGAGAGGCTTAGACATCATACAGGTAGGAACACATCTCATATTCACTAACTGTATTTAATAATTTTATGTCCAGGTAAATGTTCATGTAAAAACAGTGATTCATAAATAATTGAAAAGACAACTAGATAATAATCAATAAATGTTGCTGAATTAGATTGTACTGGGAGAAATAGAAGATAATGCATCAAAGAGCATTGAAATGCTGATCTCAGATGAGCACTGCCTAGAAACTGCTCAGAAATCAAGATGAAATGTCTTTACAGGAGAAGGATTCAATACTTTAAGTAGTTTCATCACAGTTCCTTTGAAGCTATTAATCACTTGCTGTTCACACAAATGGCCTAACAAAGCATATTTTTGTAATGTTTGTAGCATGAATTTTTTTTCAAAGTTCTTTTATTAGCACAATTTTCCTCCTTATGTTCTTCAATTACTTTTCCAATGTGATTGACAAAACATCTCTCTGGAAATGCAAGCTTTTATTTCTAATATTCAAACTCTTGTAGCTGAACAAGGGTTTGTTTAAGCTCAGCTGAACATCCCAGCTGTGATCTATAGACCAATTCCAAATCAGAAAGTCCTTCCTATTTCTGTTATTTGATACACAAAAAAGTATTTAAAAATATAGTTTTTCATGGCATGTTCTCTTTCCCAAAGATTCAGTATCTATGAGGACTATAGTTGCAACACATTCTGCCAAGTATACTTTTTCCCTTAAATATTCAGCCTCAAGTAATCTCAAATCCCAACAACTCAATAGTTTTTACCGCTTAAATATGATACATCTTGTGCACATCCATCCTGTATCCTTACTAGCCACTAGAGTTTGATCATTGTTGCTGTGGGCAGAAAATTAGACCTGAAGTTATAATCATCTTGTCTCCTTAGTAGTCTTATTGGTTTCCATGTAATGAGCTCTACAGATGTTCCAAGAGAAGCATGTGGTCAGAGAGGTGAGATTGTCCGTGGTGGAAATGTCAGTTTAAGGAGTGGTGCAGAGCAGGATAGGAAGTTAGAAATCATTGACTGGCACAGCCACAACTGTATCAAAGAGCACTTATCATGCATTCTCATTTATCTCAGAGCAAGCAGCTTTAATGCATTTGTAGATGCATCTTTTGTTCCCACCAGCTGCAACCTTCTTTCTTTGACCTCCATCCATGGAAGACTTAGTTTTACAAAATAAATGCCCAGATTCAATTCATCAGTTTGATAGAAAATTCAGCCACAAACCTGCAAAAAATTCATAGAAAGTTCACTAACAACAAGCTTACCAGCAAATTAGGTACATGTGTACTTATTCTTCAGCAGTTGAAGATTTCTGTAAGTGAAGTCAGTTGAAAAGTGTTATTTGCTGCTTGTTGATGACGTATTTTTTAAATTTTTAAGCATTTATGGGGTTTGACTCCTTCTACTTATTGGTCTTCTGAAGGCATCTCAATTTCATTGTGCTAATATAAAACCTCTAGCGGACAGTCTAATACAAATTCTCCATTGCTCTTCTATGATTGAAGAAGCCAACTTAGGTGTTTTTATAGTTTGCATATGGAGCATGTATTCAGCAAGAAACATGTTTAGCCTTTACATTAAAGGTGTGTCCCACCACTTGAAGCTTCAACATTCTGATCAAGAAAACACATTCATAATTTAAGAGGGTAACAAAAGCCTCTTCGTTCAAAAGACTGCAGGCAGTGAGTGATGAAGCAAAGAATGAGAAAATGTTCAGATTGACTAAGATTGATCTTTTTTAAAAACAGGTGTATATTGGGACAAATGTATTCCTAGAATAAAAGTAATTAACTTTCACAATGTGTTAAATATGAGATGAATGGGTTAACTATGAGGACAAAACTTTTCATTCAAGTTTAGAAGGCTTCAAAACTTTAAACTTTATAACTAAGTAACTTGAAAGAATATTGTATTATTGATGCTTTCATACCATGATTGTAAAATTTCCACAACATGGTATCTGTTGTTATATAGCTATTTGGTGACTAATTGGCCTAGAATTCCTTATTTCAGACAAGTTTTGTTTACTTCTCCCCTACAATGATATGGCAGTTTGCAATTTCTGTGAATGGCCTGAAATTTTATTGTTAGCAGACAGTATTTTCTTTTGAACTACTTATTCATGTCTGAGGGTTATTCATAAGGCACTGTATGACAGGCTTGTATTTTTAAAGCCTATGACAAATATTGGCATTAGAGAAAGTAGACTGGGAAATCCAGGACGAAATTTAAATGTCTTTATTTAGAAATGAACAAATAGCTACTCTAGGAGTCATTCAAAGACTGGCTGAAATCTCCACACCCTTCTCACTGGTTTGGTCAGAAATCTAAAAAAAAAAAAAAAGAGAGCCAAAACCTCACTCACTCAAATAACAAGAAAACCAAACTAGTTTCCCTGAATGTAAGAGAACTTCTTTAAATGTTATACAGCTTACATAAGCCCTTATTAGCAGGATTCTTGCACCCACAACTACTGTAAAAATAATAGAACAGATTTGCCTTCCTGCAGTATATTCAGTTTATTCACATCAGTTTGTTTTCCTTCTGAACATAAGAAGCATTTCTTGCACTGCAAAAGTCATTAATACTTCAGCATACATTATTCTCATTCCTGACTATTTACACAAGATTGACCAGTATCTGATTCTAAATCATATAGAAAAAGCAAGAAAAGAAGAAAAGAAATATGTAACTAAATGCTCCATACATCAATGAAGTAAAGTTTGCACGTTAATTTGTTTATGGAAAACAAGGCTTTGCCTAGAGGCAAATTTCAGTTTGTGTCTTTTTTCAGTGCACAGTTATGCTTTTGCTTTATCACTGTATGAATTACCATTATAAACTACTGTATATTTGATGCTTGCCTATGGCTATCCAGAGGTCTCTGCTAATGGAAGGCTGAACAGCATTAGGACTACATTAGAAATGGCATGTTTTATTTAGGGACTACGTTGGTAACTTAGTACCACATTTCCTTTTGCAATTTGCTTACCCTAATTGTCAAAACATTTCATTCTTTTCAAAAGTGCAGCTGTTACAAAAGCCTAAAGATGAGGCAGAACAGGCCCTACTAATAATACCACACTTTCATTGTTGACTCACTGATAGCTTTTGCAACTTTTTGTTACATAGTCAAATTTATTTCTTTGGTCTCCAAAGTTTCAAAATATCAACTCTATGACTGTATGAGTGGTGAATAGACGAAGTATTCTGAAACAAGCAGAATTCCTTAGATCTCTTAATTTAAACAACTGAGGACATTCAAATGACAATGATAGAAGTAAGGCTTTGGAAAACATAATTTCTGATGTGACCTGTTTGAGACTGAGTTACATAATGAAGGAAAGAATACATTTTCTGGAATTCAAAATGCCCTTCTTAGGTTATTTGTTTGGGGTTTTTTTTTTTTTTTTTTTTTTTTATAATTGCTTTNTTTTTTTTTTTTTTGTCATAAATGCTTTCAGTTGAATTCAGAGCCCATATATGAACTCCTATCTGACACAGTTACTAGGATTAAATATTTGTTCTTCAGCAGACACTATAATTGAAGTCTATATTGGCCTGAATTGTCTACCTACCAGTCATAGGAGGGGATTTCATCCATTTTGAAAACTGACTTTAGCTGACTTTAGTTCTAATGTTTTTTAATCTGACAGCCTATGAGAGTTGGTTATGACAAAGCAAGTTTTTAAATTTGAATGCTTGCTGGCAAAAGTTTGGGTATCTACCCATTGCCAGAAACTTTATCGTTGTATTAACATTTGGTTTGATACAAAATGATTTCTTAAGGAAAAAATTAATACTAAATACTGTTTTACCTGAACAGTGAAAAGATCAACTTAGTAAGATTATTAATTCACTGGAGCATGATACACTTTTATATGGCTTGAGATCAATGGCAAGATGTGGAGGAATGTCAAGAAGCAGTATGTAATTAAACACAACTGACTACTTGAAAATTCCTGGAACTTCCTCTTGTTTGCATGATTTAAAGATGGGTTATACAAATCTCTAGGAAGTATACTCTTTGGAATAATCCAGTCTATGATAAAAGGAATAAGGAAGGCAGGATCAAATAATTTCATAGTTATAAGATATTAAAGCATCACATATTTTTGCTAGAAATGGAGGGGAAAAAACCCAACAAATCCACAGACAAAACCCAACCATTCATTCTAGAAAAACTTCATGTGAGATGTTAGCTGCACATTCAAAGAATCACAATTTTTGCACTTCACATACAGTTAATGTAACAAATGGAAATACAAGTAACAGAAATGTGCTTATTTTTTTGTTAAAAAATCTCCTTTTAATTTCAGCTTCCCAACTATCACCAATGTGAAGATTCAGTAGGCAGTGGAAGTCCAGCACTCTCAGATTATTATCAGCCCAAAATTATCTTTTGCTGGTATACACTGCTGTGGAATCCTTTAAAAATCAATAGCTGCCAGCAAAAATTTGCTGCACATTAAGTTAATGACCTACTTGTGTACACTGTACAGTATATATGACAGTGTTCTATCAAAGCCAAAACTGAAGTCTTGCTACAAAAATAAAAACAAGAGTCATTCATCTCCATAAAGCAAGGACACATTCAATTGGCAGAGGGTATAGATTTCTTTCCTCAACACAAATTATATAATAATGATAATATATTGTCTTTATCACTGTATTGGTTTTAATCCACCATGAAAATGATAATATACCACCTGAATGAAGAGATTGGTGTACAGCCTGAGACCACAAAAAAAGATGGAGTATTTCAACCAGTTATCTGCTTTGTATTCAACTGCTCTAACATAAATCAGAGAAATAACAAGCAAGGTGATGTAGGATTTTATAGTAAAGAATATTACAGGTGCAAGTAAGAATGGGTTTTTTTCCCAGTTTATGAGTCAAGAAAAAAGCCAATGTGGAATATCACCTATATTTATATACTTTTCTAAATGCATGAAATATGTGTACTTACAATACTATTATATGGATATGAGAATTGCATGATCTGCAGCAGAGATGCCCTTCAACATGACAGATCTAAAGAGAAATGTCTTATTCTAGGTGATATGGGAGTCAGCTTTGCTGACTGCACTTTTTAAGAGATAATGTGCTAGATAAATATGTCATGGGCAAATACCTACACTGATACTATACAGTGTATTTGGGATTTAAAAATAAGGAAATATTGTTGTCAGAAAAGCAGCCAAAGGAACAGCACACCAAATTGCCTACATACACACACAGGCTGCCTCAAGGAAAAACAGCATGGGCTTGGACAGGAGAACATGAGTGACCTACACCAAGCAACCACAAGCATCTGCAACCCAGGAGCAGGTCACCTGCTGAGTGACACAAAGGGTTTTACAATACATAAGCACAGATTCTACCTCACCCAAAAGGGTAGAAACCCCAATTTCCATATTCTTTACTCCTTACTGTCATCTTTGACTACAGCTGGCAGAGGGGCAAAAGGGCTGACCACCTGAAAAGTGATTAAATTTTAGAACACTCCAAGGATGGGCAAAAGTTAAGAGAAGTAGATGTATAAAATAGAAAAGGAAACATCATAATAATAAGTATTGCAAAATAGGGAAAGTATCCAACAGTAGAGTGACTATACTGTTTTCTGAGTTGTTTTCAGTTACACTGTTCTGAAAATTCAGTAAAAATGCTCAGAAATTGTATAGTTTTCTTTCTTGCCAGAAAACACATATTTATTATATTTCTATAAGGTGTATCATTTTCAGCTACTCTTTTGTCACACAGAAGTCCAAAATAAATATTAGGTAAAGGCTGAAAAAATCAGTGATGATTGTTCTTTATTCTTAAGCTTCACTGCTTCATTATTATACAAGAGATTTAGTATTGTCTTACTCATTGAGTAAGAAAAAAAGATAAATAATTTCCAATATGAAGAATAAAAAAGATTTGACATAGTGCTATTATCAAATTTTTATTTTTTAAAGGATGAACAGAGTAATTTCTACAGGCAATTTCAATTTTAAACTTTTTCTCAAGTATCTCATGATAGTATGTAAAATTTAAGTTGTGCTGCTCACAGTACTAGAGTATACTGTCTTTTTCACTAATAGAATGAAAATAGTCGACTCCATATTTTCCTTTGTGTTACTTCACAGTTCTTTGCAAATTGCTTCCAGCAGTTTTTCTCCAATAGCTATTATTACTGGGTATTGTCTTTATTTTTTGGTGTGTAGTTTTATTGACAAAAGTATTGACAATTATGAAAATAGGAATATATGTGCACCAAAAAATCAAACTAAATGAGTCAATGTAGTTGCTGAGTAATGGGTATGATTATTTTCTTTATTTAGAATCTCTTTCCTTTGTTAATGATTTAAATAACCAATACAAAGCACCTTTGCAGCTTTGCTTAGAGAAGAATAGCTTACTGCAAAAAAAAAAAGATTTAGTAAAAAAATTTATATGTACTTGTGAACATAAGCATAAAAGAAATGCAATGCTGAGTAAGTTTCATGAAGAGATTTGCTTTGAAACTGCAAGTCAAACCATAAATGCACAGATGTTCTAAGGTTTACATCTGTGACAACTTGAAAGATAAATGATTTATATATTTTCATTTTATAACCTTCTTTATGGTTGGAACAGAGTGAGGTGAACTGTTCTGTAAGTAATAAGTTATGAGATGTTGAAACATATGCTGAAAAGCTCAGTATCTTGAATTCCAAACTCAGTTGTTCTGGCTTATTCTTTTCAGCTGGACTCACGCAACTTCTGTTTAATATATTTTGCATTATCAAATATTATTATTAAACCCTTAAGAAGATATTCAGAAACAAAATCTTTTACAACTTCTCTATAAAGACTGAAACAAAGCTACACAAACGTTCTTAGCTCTATTTCATGGAAACCTGGTGACATAAGGAAATATTATGTGCTAAGGAAAGCAAGAACTGTCTAAAAAGGTTTTTCACAGAAATATGCAGAAGTCTGCACACATCCAAAATCTTCAGAACTTTAAAATCTTCAAATGAACAGACTTTATCGTGCACATGATGCCAAGCCAGATGATTGCAGCGTCAAAAGAGTTTCCAGTAGCATTAGAACATTTGCATTTTCTGGTAGACCAATAAGTTGGTGTAAGATAACAGTGTTGCCAAACTTGTGTCATTACTTTGATATAAAAACAAGAATAAATTATATAACCTGTTTCATTAGAAAGACCAGCTGTTTCTGTCTTCTATTACTGAATATGAACTTTCTCTTTCCACTTTTCTTTCCCTTTTTTTCTTTTGCCAGTAATTTCTCTTTTTTTCTTTGCAAACCCCAGACTTACACCCTGCTTCAGTAACGATCATTCATCTGTGGAAACAAAAAATGAGCCTTTGCAAATTATTATTTTTATATCTTTAACATTTCATGTTAGTTTTACAAATATATCTTCCATAAATTCATGGAAACAACAATTCTTACTTTTTTCCAGTTGATTAATGCATGTATATTTTCTCCAATTATAAGCACAATAAACGTGTAACAGGACAAGCCCTCTGCTAAATATCCAGTAGGACAGCTCCAAGACCACTCTTGTCTGCTAAATACTTAAAATTCTGCATTTAGGAAACTCTTTCAGCTAACTGGAGTAAGGAGAATTCCCAGAGAAGGATGTGGTACCCATCAAAGCAGGAGAAAGCATCATAAAACCACAAAAAATAGTTAAACATGACTTAGAGGTATTTTACAGTATGCTTGAAGTCCTCCCCAGAAATTATGTTGCACTTTGACAGTTTGCCAGCAAATAACACAATCTTTCAACTGAAACCAACCATATCCATTCTTCCCAAGCCCATTGTTCTCCAAGGAGAACAAAGATTGGCTCCCACATGGGGGGCAGATTTTCAAGAAGAAGAGAAACAAAGTGTGACTGTGATGTTTTCTGTTTTGATTAAGTGCAACATCTATTAACAGGTGTCACTGCACAACCTGTGAAGATATGGCCCTCTAGAAGGGCTTCTTTTTTCAAGGAAAGCAAAATTAGTGTATGGTTTCGGGAGTATGAAACATTGATGGTTCACAGAGATCTTCAAATAAGTGGATGGTGTCCAAGTGTCACTGAGTGTGCCATATTAATATACGGGGAAGGTGCTAAAACAGGACAAAGGCAGGAACAAAGGGTGGTGGGTAATGCTGGAAGCACAAGGAGGCCTTTGAAGCTTGAATTTGACATGATGGGGAAAGGAATTCAATGAAAAATGTATAAAGAACAGAGTGATGAGCTCAGTGCAATCAACAAGGAAGACAATTTGACTTCAACTTCCCTTTAGGTTCTTGAAGAAAAGTGAATATAAGACAAAAGAAGTAACTTAGCAGGATGAAAAAGAATATTCTGGAGATTCTTAGGGAGAATGAAAAAGAGACACCAATATGGTTTTGACAAAGTGGTCAAGAAAAGTATGAAAGATGAGCAGAAAATTTCTTTGCTGTAGACAGAAACAATGATAAAATCTCTATTAACTGTTTCTCACATGTAAAAGTGTTTTTGGAATGAGGTTCTAAGTGAAAGTTATAAATATGCTAAGCTAAAAAGAAACAAAAATCTCTACAAAAGAAAAAGTAATTGTGGTGCATTTGAACAGAGAGTGTGAAGATTACAGGTTATTATATTCTTCTTAGTGATGAAATAGCAGAACTGGTTTCATGGCAATTTCTACTGCTAATTTTTTAGCTAGTCATAATATTAAAGCAAAAAAAGGCGGGGGGAAAGAGCATTAGTGGACTCAATGTCATAAAATGTAATATGAAAGTGACAAAAGCCTAACACACTTTTTCATAAGTTCATTTATCATGTTCATTTTAAAAAAGAGAGCAAAACTTCTTCAGCAATTGCCAAAATATGACGCTCTAACTGATACCTCTCAGTTTGACTTGAAGTGAATTTAACTAAGTTTGGGGAAGTTTTTGTTCAAAATATTGATTTGAAGATAAAGAGATAAGGTAGATCCTTTGCCTCAAAGAACATCTTAAACATGTGGGGTGGTGTGAGGGACAAAGAAAAGCTTTAACTACTGAGAAAGAAGAATAAAAAGGTCAACACTTGAAAAGAGAAGAGAACATGTAGGTCAAAACAGGTGAATATAAGCTCATTTTACCAATCCACATGGCCAGGGTAAGACCTGGAAGAACTCAGTCATCTTCAGATTGCATAGGATGTAGATAAAACTTCCACACTTTTTTTATACCTCAAAAAAGTGGGATATAAAAAATGCCACAGCAGAAAAAGAGAATTAGTCTGAACAGCAATCATGCACATCAAGCTTTTGGGTCAATTTGGTCAGTGTGATTTTTAGAACTGATTTTATTTTTAAGTGGCTCAAGGAGGACAATTTCTTCTTTTCCTAAGAATAGTGATATTTGTTTTTAGAAAAGACAATTACATTAAATGACATTAACCTCCATCACAAAAGTAAATGTAATTACCAGTAAAATTTTGCTCCCATAGAAGATTAAGAAGACTCACGGGTTGCTCATAAAACTAATATTTTATATTCTGAATTGTCCTAATGAAAAATGAAAAACTTTTCATCTCATACCTCTGCTGGTAACTTAATTTCCAATGTAAGTCTCTCTCTCATTTATCTGAAATTTTTATATTATTGTCAAGATTCATCAGTCCCAGGTGATTAAATGCCCCTCTCTCTAGTGGAATAATCTGTTTTCAGTAGAACTAAAGATGTTTGATTATGATTCACAAAATAAAATTCTCAATTGAACCCAAGGAACTATCAAATCTTGGTCCAATCTGTATATCTATATAAGCTAATTTTAAATGAGCTTAGCTGTTTATACTTTTCTAGTAGAAGAGTTAAAAGACAGTTTTTGGCATTAGCTTTACCTATTGCTTTCATTATACAAATAGATTTGAGGAGAAAAATCTTTCTGTGCAAGATGAACCTGAAGTGAAAGTTTTGACACATGCAAAATATTCAGAGAGCTGGAGAAATGGCACAGGAAAATCAAAATGTGATATCTGCAGAATTATACAAATAAGTGGAGGGTGAAAGAGAATAAACAAGCTGCCCTAATGCAGAGTGGAAACGATTCAAGCTTGTTCTGAGTCTTATGTAAATCCTTCCACTCTGACCAGACTGACTACTCTAAGAAAGTAATTGCCTGCTGCCACAGAAACTTGATTAAAGAGACTGAAACACAAATAAAGAGCAATGCCTTGTGGTCCTCCCCTAAAGGGAAGCCTGCAGGGAAAGGAAGTTTGGAAACTGTGGAGCAGGCTTGTGCTAAACAGTCTGACTTCATTCTAGAGTTTGCTAAGAGTGACCAGTCTGATGCAGGTTGTCGTAATCACGGTGTCCCTATGTAATCTAGATGATTTAATTCCATGCCACGTTTTATTTCTCTACAAAACTGAAAAAAAAAGGCTGTTTTCTAACTCAGGAGCTACAAATGGCAGCCAGCTAAGAACATCCTTATCATGCATTGCAGAGCATCTTGAATCTTAAATGCAAAATATAAAATTCCAATTCTGATTCTATCTCTTGCCTGGAATTGTTTTATTATCGTCATCTGAAACTCTACCGCTTGAACAGAAAAAGGGAATATGATTGTTTAAACGGAAGAATTATTGAGCCATTCATGAAAATGTCTCCATTTTGATTAGAATCAAAATGGATAAAAAAAAATCCTTTCTTTCTGAAGAAGCGTCTCCCTCTATATAATAACTATATAGTGTTTTATGAACATTAAAATTTACAACAGCAACTTCGCCTTTCAAGCTACAAACTCTAATTACCTAACTTCTCCGATGATAAATCTAGAAACCAGATTCCAAACCACAAACCAATCTATTGGCACATTTATGTGTATTAGAACTTAAGACAGGTAGCACTGGGGTAAATTTAAGAGAGAGGAAGGGAAGATTTATCTCAGAGAAAGTCAGCAGAACACCTTTCCACTAAGAAACATATTCTTGTAGGTCAATCCTATCTCCCAAGGCAGGACAGAACTGTCCTGATTTTGCAAAAAACTGCATGACATATACATACAGATGTGTGTATATATGTATTAGTTCCAGCTATTCTTGTAAAATGTAGATATGTACAGAGTATGCACAACATAAATTAATGAAGGTTATAGCTTACCAAATATATACTTCAGTATCTATTGGAGGGAAAACATTGCAGGGCATAAGCAATCCTGGAGGTTCCTGTAATGTGTTGATTACTACTTCTTTCTCCAAGTCATAGTGGATCCAAAGGGAGGAGGTGCTATGCTAGACCTTGTTCTCACCAACAAGGAGGGGCTAGTGGGGAATGTGATGTTCAAGGGCAGTCTGGGCTGCAGTGACCATGAAATCATGGAATTCAAGATCCTTGAAGCAATGAGAAGGGCTCACAGCAAGTTCACTACCCTGGACTTCAAGAGGTCAAATTTTGGCCTTTGGAATCTGCTTGATGCAGTACTGTGGCACTGGAGGGAATTGTTGCCCAAGGAAGGTGGTTGATATTCAAGGAACCCAATCTCCAAGCTCAACTGAGCTTTTAAGCATCCCAACAAAGAGGAAGTCAGAAAAAATGCCAGGAGGCCTTCATGGTAAAGTTTAATGACAATGACAGTGCTAAATTGGGAGGACCTGTTGATGCCCTTCAGGGCAGAGAGGCCCTGAAGAGATACTTTGAAAAATTAGAGGACTGGTCAATCACCAACCTCATGAAGTTTAACAACGGCCAGTGCAGCATCCTGAACCTGGAACAGGGCAAGCCTGGTGAGGGGGCTGAGAGGATGGAGGGCAGCAAGCAGTTGGAGAGAGTGATAAGGTCCCTGCTGAGCCTCCCTTCCTCCAGGATAAACAACCCCAGCTCCCTCTGCCGTTCCTCACAAGATATGTACTCTGGATCCTTCACAAGCTTTGTTGCCAAATCTTAAAGAACATGGAACACTTCATGAATTTGTGTGTCTGATGTTTTATTAGTAAAATTTCAATTGGATGCACTATGTTAGTGTCAGCTTTTTCTCCTGAGCGAAGTCAAAAGAACATCACGAATAAAGGGCAAGAGAAAATTGCATTTTGCAAATATCTCTGAAACTTTAAATTTTCTTTGATTTTGGACCAAATTAATTCTTTAAAAACAAGTGCGATCTCATTAAAATACCAAACACTGTAGCCTAGAATTTTCTCTTTTGATCAGAGATAAGTTCATAGTTTCTTACTATTTCACAGTCCTTTGTAATCTTAAATATAAGCAAAAGTGACAAGTCCCTTCATCGTACATAAACAGTCATCCAAAAATGTCAAATGCACCAGAAAAAAACTTGACACTCAACAACAGAGCTGATATTTTCACATAACACTAAGGCATTACTGATCATAAGCTGAAAACTAAATCAACCTAATCAGTCCCTTCCAACCCAAACCTTTCCATGGTTCTGTGATTTAAAAATATAGAATATGGTATTATAAAAGCAAATTATACATGATCATTATATCATGCTAATTATCCTTTTGTGAATTATTTTAGAACAAAACTTCTTCAGAAGTTCCTCAATATAATTATCTGAAGAATAATTTCTGTGGAACTCTATAATATCAAGTAACACCAAAAAATGCTGCAGTGATTTTTACCTCCTGATAAATTATTTCCAATTTATGGTGTGATTACCAAAGAAAAGAATGCTTTGTTTAATTGTTTGATTTTGGGTTTTAGTCTTTCTTGGGAGTAATAAGAAATACTGAGATGAAACTGAACATAATAATTTTTCACACAGATATCAAGAGACATACCTAGCAGCATGGTTTATTAGGACAGATACTAATTATCCTTTTTAAGAAGAGAGGACAGAAACCCTTTTCATAAGAAATCAGAAGTAAATGCACTGAGTAACCTTCATTTTGGTGAAAGAGAGAGTCAAACTCTGCCAATATACATTTGCTATCACTTCACACAGACAAATTGTTGCTAAGGCAACTTTGGAAAAATGGTGCTGAAGAATAGAAGAAAATAAATGTAGGTTGGCTTTTTATTCCCCTGCCTTATGTAATTGTCTTTAGGTAAGTCTGAAGCAGCAATAACCATAATAGGTAAGCACTGACCTTTATAGGTATATCACCTTTTTGTTTCCCTTAACAAATTTCTATAGGTGGGCTCTGCCTTTTGCTAAATATTTGAAGATTAATTTGTTTTCTAAAAGATAAGAAGTCATAGCTCAAGCTGTGCCACTAGGGGTTCAGGTTAGAAACCAGGAAGAATTTCTTTACTGAAAGAGTTTTCAGGCATTGGAACAGGCTGCCCAAGGAAGTGGTGGAATCACCCTCCCTAAAAGTGTTCCAGAAAAGAGTGGACACGGCACTTGGTGCTCACGTTTAGTTGACAAGGTGTTGATCAGTCAAAGTTTTGAGTCTATGGTCTTGGAGATCTTTTCCAACCTTAATAATCCCGTGATTCTATAATTTAGGAACCTTATTGCATAATTCTCAAATTTTTTTCACTAAATTTCCCTTACTAGTGTTCTGGATGACTTGTATGAGTTGTATGGCTTACCTGGTTATGAATATTAGAAATGATGGATTTTGATCATATGTATAGCATGAAATGTAATATAAGGAACTAGTGAAGATAAGCCTTTATGTTTAAGTTTTGCAGATGTAAAAGTGATCAAGTAATTCAATATTTGTAGGAAAATAAGAAAAAAAGGCAAATTAATATTTCCTTCTAAATATTAAATAAATAAATATTCTAAATAAATATTAAAAATATTTTTAATATGGTAATTCACGTGGTTCTGCTCTAGTTTCACAGGATGATTTGTATCAGTTTATAAACTGCACAATAAAATTTCAGTATGGTTGTATACAAAATACTGGAAAATAAATATTTGGAGAAATACTAACACACAACCAACCAACACACTTGGCTTCATTTTAAAATGAATAAAATCTTTTTGATCACAGAAGCCTGACGCATTTGTTTTTTAAAATGTCCCATCATGGAGTAGAAACTGGTCTATATGTAAAAATATCACAATACTTTTGAAAAATCAAAAGAATTTGCTGCTTTTTGATATAATATAATATTTTCTTTTTAATATTGATTTTAAAATTATTTGCTGTCATTACCTACCTCATGTTCCAACTTGAATGCACATCGTACTAATGCTTACAGAAATCAGTAAGGGCTTTTTCAATACATGTAACAAACAATTTTTTCTTTATGTTTTGTCCTAAAGATTTTAGCTGAAAATAATGGAATGGCTCACAGTCTGAGGCAAGGACCCAGTTTCCACTACGTGTCTACAATGAAGTGTTTGCCATGATTACCTTAAACGACTGTTACAAGAGATGGAGATCACAGCTCTAGAAGACTTTACACATTCACAACCTGTACTGAAGGACAATCATACAGAAATCATTAGATATGCTTTGTCTTATTTGCAGAGCTTCCTGAACAATTAGTGAAAGGGTCACACAAAACTGAGTTTGGCTAGATCAGAAATGCCTTAGCTGCTATTCCAGTGAAGTGTAATTCACTAAAACCAGGAAACTAAAGTCAGGAATTGATGAGGCAATTAAATAGAACAATTGCTCTAAAAAAAATACCAAACAACAAAAAAATCCCAACAAAAATAAGGCAGATCAGATGCACTGTTGAAATTACCCAAGCTTTGAATACAGATAGAGGAACAGTTTTTCTTTCAGGAGAAACCAAATTGAAGTATGTCAAAACTCCATGTTTAAGGCAAAGACAGCATTTTAACTTCAGTTTGGACTTACCAGCAGAATTTGTACAAAGATTTGTCTCAATGGTGAGAGAAGCTGCATGGGCATCTGGAGAAGATCTCTCTCTACATGCAAATCCCAGGATTTAGTGAGGGGAAAAAACAGTAGTAAGTAGGAACTGATGTAACATGTGCAGGTAGCATTTTGTCCAAAGCTAACCTGGAATTAAGGAAGATCAACTCAGAAAATTTACTTTCAGCCTAGACATAGAAGCTAATCCTAAAGTTTTACAGTTTGAGGCGTTCATATTAGAAATATTATGCTGGGTTGAATATGTTATGCCACACTACCACAGCACTTAAAGAGTGCAGTGAGTGTAAGAGGACTAAAGCTGGCCTAGAACAAAGGAGATGCAAATATCCATTTAGACTCCTTGATGTAGTTGTATTTCAGGCCAAGGAAAACGCAAGCAGAGGAGGGAGCACGTTTGTGAGTGGGGTGTATTTGACATATAACAGGAATCATGTCTGGCTAGTGGAAAGCTTGTTTGCTAAAGTCATTATCACTTCTTTCTCTTATTCCTGTATCTAAGCTTTCTGCCATTCTTCCTCTTAAACCTGAAACACATGCCTTAACCCAGCATGTTCTTTTCTCTTTCAAATCCCCCCTATCAGATGCAATTAAATAGATTGCACATATTTTAGGGATAAAACCCAGTGGAAAATTAGTCTCAGACATGCAAAAATGACATAGTAACTTTCTGCACTCACCCCTCCAATAAGTCTTCATAATACTATGAAGTGTTACCCACAGCTAACAATATGGTCCCCGCCACAGATTTTAAGAGTGAAAGCAATGAGGTGGAAACAAAATGAAAAATGCCAACCCACATTTTCTCCAAGTGTCTCTGTACTTCAGGTTAAATGCATTTCATATGGACAAAAGTAATTTTTTATTTCCTAACCTGGATAATTTTTAGAGAGAGGTTTTAAATCCATTTACTGTCTTTCCATCAAAAGCCCATTTTTGTTATAAAAACTTCAATTAAAAAATTGTTGATGCTGCAGAAAATACTGCTTAAGAATTGAATGACACCCAGCAGGCAAAGAAAGCCTCCTTGTGCAGATGGGTGGTTTAAGAGTTTGGTTCTTCTCAAACCAACAGATACCTGTAAATTGCTCTTCTAGCTCTGTGAGAAGTGAGAATAATCCAGAGCACTACACACTCAGCTTCCTCCATCACGTACTGTGACATTTTGAAAATTGGTTGAAATCTCCTAGTGGGAGAAAGATTTTTAGAAAACTTCCATTGAAGTCCTGCCCAGCAGATTGCAAAAATGGCAAATACCTGATTGTGGGTAGTTACACCTTGCTTTATAATAGGCTATTTGGTAGCATGAATCATTTCTGTTGTAGAACGATGTCAACAGGTAATTCATTTTGTTGAAAAATGTCAAGTCAGCTTTCATATTAAAGGGTATGTAAATATACTTCTCCAGAAACCTTGGATGCAAACGACGTTTGCCTTATTAGTTACAATAATGTGATTGTATCTTTTGTCTGGAACTGCCACCATATCTGAAGCACTATATTTTCAGAAGATTAATATCCTCTAAGTTAAAAGAAAAAAAGAACTCCAAGTCCCCAGTTAGTTCTGGTGTTTGGATAAAAAGCAGGGGAAATCCATGACCAAATCTACAACAAGTAATAACATAAAACTAATATGCTGAAGAGTTTTTAGGAATATTGCTAATTCAATGATGCAGCATACAATTTTACTCAGTGTTACTTACCTCCATTCTGCAATGAAGTAATTATTACACAGATGACTCAATGTCATCTGAAATTCACTCAGCAAATGGCTTTTGTTCAATGATCTCAGTGAGCCCTAGAGAAAGAAAAAAAAATCTAAACAGTTTAATACCTGTTCTTGATCTGCCAATTGTTGTCAACGTCAAGAAGCTGAACAAACACTCTTCATTCAAGTGAACAGAACAGGACAAATGTAGATGATATTTTCTGAGAAGTACTGATAGCACCTTTTAAGAGCCCTATTTTGTTCTGTTAAGGTTGTGAGTGGCTGAATCTTAAATGGAAAGCTGGCTTTATTAAAGGTAGAAGAAAATACTGGCATTTAGATCCACAAAGATAGAAAGGTTTCAAACATCAGCTGAAATCAATGACATTGAAATGTTAAATATTTCTTGTCTGGAGTCTAGATTACCACATGATTTTGTTACCTAAATTATTGCTAAACATGTAAACAGATTTATAAATAATAGCATTGTTAAAATGAGATTAAATAAACATTTTTAATGAGCATACTGGAATTATTTTTGTGGAGGAAAAATTAGGTAGTTAGAATGGTCTTTATTCTGCAGGTGTAGCAAGGTGGGGATCAGCCTTTTCTCCCAGACATCCAATGACAGGAATGAGAGGATGAGGCATCAAGCTGGATGAGAGGAAATGGCATCAAGCTGCACAAGGGGAGGTTCAATTTGGACATCATGGAAGGGACTGTTAAGCATTGGAACAGGCTGCCCAGGGTGGTGGGGAGGTGTTCAAGAGAAAACTGAACACAGTATTTTCTTCTTGGTTCAAAATTCCTTACATTTCTGTATGCACATCTATATTTTATTCAGAATGAGTCGTTTGTTAGGAAGATTTAGGCCTGACACCTCTCTGAGCAGAAAGTGGAATTCTACCAATTAAGTAACCCATTAATTTGCCAAAGCCCTTTTGATCCCATATTAGTGGCCAAACTCAATACATCTTAAATTTCCTTTATGTAATCACGTAATACATAATTAGGAATTCTATTTAATCTGTGTCTTTGCCATTATATTTAAATCATTGAATCCATAATGTACCATTCTTATCCTTTATATGAATTTAAAGAATTTCAAAGAATAATTTAATTGCAGCTTCTCATGCTAGTGTGAAACACATAAAAGACCCTGATTCTCTGTAAGCACTGCTCAGCAATAATGAAAACATCCTTGTGTTAACAACACTGTTTTCAGCACAAATACAAAACACAGTCCAATACTAAACACTAGGAAGAAAATTAATTCTATCCCAGAGAAAATCAGCACACAGTTTAAAGTGTGAAACATGTTAACCACCAAAGTGTTCACAGTGGCTTTTCAGTTGTAAAGAGGGCTTTTTTTTCCACTGTAAAAAGGCTACACTTTGCAGCAGAAGCACTTAAGCCTTAGTGGATCTACTGAGTGCTACAGAATACACTTTCTGCGCCTGATTACAGCATGTTTTTAGAAGTTACTCTAATAGATAGTGAGGTTACTTTGGGCACTGCTGTCAACTCGTATTGCAGAGTGCATCTACCATAGGCAGCACAGGAAAAACTGGGTAAAGGAAAACAGAGCAGGTGTTGTGTCAGTAATACATTGCCATGCTCACTTCTGGGGCCAGGGATGACTGAGGAATTTTAAAAAGGATATTTAGTCTTTTGGAGCAATAGGAGGAAGATTGGAAATTTGTATCATACCAAATTCTTCTTGACTTGAAATACGGAATGAACTGTGCCATGATGCATACGCTTATACATTTTGTTTTATGGATGTTCCATCAGAAGAATAAAATAAATCCATCAAACCCTGATCTTTACAGTATTCTGATACTGCAGAAAGAGAGGATCATACCAAAATATTCTGATATTTCTCTTGTTGAAATTTTATGGGAGGTAGATTAAGTAGGGGATCTGGATCCAGTTTAGTGTCCAAAGGTCTAGAGAAAGATACTACTGATTTTTGTAATATTTAGATTAGGTCATAAATACGACTGTATATAGGGAAAAAAAACCAAAAACACATAGAAAGAGAGAGGGTTAGGGTTTGACATTTCTAGAGCCATTCTTTCAAGATTTTGACATAAAACAATTTAGGACCATATAAGCTTAATCTCTGCTCAATCCTGGATATTCTACTAATATTTTAGGTCAAAATAAAAAAAAAGTACTATTCACACTGGTCATGCATTCCTTAGCATCATTGTTTCCCAAGTTGTTCTGAGGTAGTCAGATCCAAATAAAGCTAGTGATAACCAAATCCAAAAGAGCAACAGAACAATAAGCACTCAGTCATGTCACTGGAGCCAACTACTCTTGGATTTTCAATATTGGATGCAGGAGACATTCCAATGATACAGAGGAAAAACCTATGACTTGGAGTTATCACAAAAGCATTTTCGTATACAAAAAAAGTTACTCTACCTTTAGGCAATATTTGGTCATCCAAAGACATATAAAATAAGGAATAACTGCTTATATTCCTTCTTGAACAATACTGACAGAGACCACAGAATCACAGAATCACATAATGTGCTGAATTGGAAGGGACCCACAAGAAGACCAAGGCTGTGCGTGTGGTCTAGATGGTCTGCACTTGTGACGAAAGTGCATTGCTCTGCTGTGCTGCCCTGTGTGTTCACCCAGCTGTCCCGCCCTCCTCTGCAGTATCCCTGTCACTGTTTCTCCAGGACAGTGCAGGGTTGGGGCCTTCCCCATGCAGCACTGAGGAGAGAGGGTGGCAGAGGGCAGTGGCTGCCTCAGAACTTCCCTCTGGTCCCCAAGATGTGCAGATCCTTCTCCTTCTGCATAGGCTAAGCCCCATGAGTCCCCAGGTGGAGAGACTGTGTATGAGGTTATGAGAGGACCCAGAGGCTGCTCCCTGGTTTCTGGTCCCCAACTAGCAAACAAACAGCACAACTCTGCCTGTAGGGTACACCAATGGGCAGCAGCATGATAGTAAATTCTCATGAAAGTGTCCCCTGGGTGAGCAACACGGTCTGGAGCCATGCCTTGGTATTTGTTTTAAGAACTGAAAAATAAGTTGCTATTAACAGCATGTGATTTGATTTTCTACCAATTAAAAAAAAAAACAACAAACTATTTATTGTATGCTTTGTTTAGTTTCAGTAGAGTAAAAAATCAAGCTCATGGAATGAAAGGTGAGAAGTAACTTCATCGAAACTCAGTCATGGTTTCTCCTCAGAACAGTAACGCTGCCAGTATGTCCTTATGTATGCCATACTGCAAGCTAAATTATAGCTGGTCCTGGTCAGAATATTTGCATATGTGTAAAGGATTTATAAGCTTATCTTCTCATACATTATATATTAAAAGTCACAGTATCACATGAATTTACTCAGAAAATTCTCTTGTAGAAATATGTTTTATATATAATAAATAGTTATTCACTAAATGTATCTGAATTTTAAATAACAATGCAGGAAAAATGTAAAGATCAGAAATACTTGTAATACAGACAGAGAGTTTCTATACATGAAAAATTACTGATTAATTCTTATTCAGCTTGCCGAGTTATCTAATTTTGACAGTGAGATCTCACAGTGGCATTCAACATATCACCCCTCACTTTGCAGTGAAATTAAGTATCCACTCAACACTAAAGTGCTTGGCTGTTATTCGACCGTGTTTGCTCTTAATGCTTTTAAAATCCATTAGCTCTCGTGGATCTTATTCAGATTGACAATGTTGTAGAGAATGAACAGTTACCATTAAGTTAACTGGAAGACAAAACAAAACAAAAGTTAGATAGTGAAAACCTGAGAGTTTATATGTATTGATCAGGAAATGCCTGCTAAAAAAAAAAAAAAAAAAACTGTAAAACCACATAAAAAAGTAGAAACATCAATACATTTCCAGGGCTGAAAAAATGAACATTTGTATCAGGACCCCTCAGAACCACTTTTTCTCTTTTCACAGAGAATTGAGGAAGTAGACTGATGTCTGGTGTAATTGATTATGTATTAACATTAGCTGATGACATGAGGGGGTAATGATAACACATATGATTTATTATATCTATATACACTGGGTAATGCTACACCAACCAAACAATTACTACTGGCTGTATCAGCTCTCTGCACTGAAGCTGATCTCATGTTTGATATACAAGAATTTATTTATCCTGCAAAATCTCAACCAAATAGACTATTCTATATTATTTAAACAAGATGTGCACGTTTTATTAGAAATTACATCACAGTAGAGAACACTCTTGTGAATCAACTTTGAAACATCAGTCTCCCTTTTTTGGGACATAGTCAGAAAATTTTCTCAGATCTCAGTAAAGTAAGTACAAATGTGTTTTGACTTCAGAAAAATAAGTAACTATTCCTTCTGCAAAGCCTTTTGTATTCAATAACATTCTAAAGATACTAAAACAACAACCCTCCAAACCCTTCCAACTCTTTAAGTATAGCTTAAAGGTATGTTTTAAAGTTATTTGGATTTTGGATAGGTCTGACTCCAAATAAAGCCAGGTGCAGTACAGGCTGACTTCATGGACACTGAAACAGAGAATAGGCTCCTCAGCTTACCAAAATCTCTGCAACAACTTCAAACAAAGGCATAATCTGAGTATTTTGAAACCTTTGGGGAATTCTGTATTGGAATCATGGTTCCATTTGATCTTGGCCTGCTCTCTAATTTTTAAGTGTTATCCTATGAAAAAATATGGGAAACATATTCTAAAAAAACTTCATTTACGATATCATCTCCACAAAATTATGAAAGAAAAGCTATTACATTTTACATGTTGAAGGACCTAAGCTCATGGTTTGCTGTTACTGTGACACACCATGGCTGCCTTATTTCAACCTTATTTATTTATTAAAAAAATATGAATATCAAAATTTTACACCTATTTCTGAAAAATTAATTTCTCCTACATGGGAGAATATTCCCCCAACACCAACTCTGCATCTACTGAAGGATCACTATAGTGATCTCTTACACCCACAGCCGTATCAAGTAACATGGGTTTGAGCAGTGAAGTTATAAAGTATTTCCTTATAGCAGAAAGCAGGTAACTTAGCTGGGTCTCTGGATAGTTTAAGACATTTTGTTGATACATAAAGACAAAGAAAGTTAAGAAAGTTAACATAGGCTCCACCTGTCTAACTCTACTTCTAATAAAATTAATAAAGATCCCCCTTAGTATGTGGGTAGCAAGTGAGAGAATATGCAGCTAAGCTGTATTTCATTCCCCCTGCTTTAACTGAATTGGGAATTGCTGAACAGGAAAAAAAGTGAATGCTCAGTTCACTTTGCTTTGCTTGAACGTGCTCTTCTTAAGGCAAATTTGACATTATATACTGAATTTATGATTTGTGAAAATATTTTTATTACATCCTACGTAGACAAGCATAAACAAAGTTTACTGCAAAGCTGCATGCTAAGGATGAGTTTTGGAAAATTACAGAAAAAAAGTCCAGTTCTAAGTGTAGAGAAACAAAGTCATATCGTCCCAAACTTTATCTTCCCATCCTTCCATAAGATACTTTCCTTGATGTAAGTATACTGCTAACTGGTTCTTTCTTGCAATAACTGGAACATATCTCCTGCAAATAAAGTCCTTGTATTTATGAAGGTGCTTTCATAGCATTTTTTTGTCATTGACAAGTGTTTCTGAGTCACCTTTTTTTACCTCAACTTTCAGCCTTTTCATTGAGCATCTGTGAGCTAAAATGAAGCCTATAATAAACATTTATGTCCCTCTTTATACTGATTGTTGTTTATACCTATGTGGCAAAGCTTCAGGAATATACTGAATATTTATGTAGCAAGAAATTGCACCTTCAGCCTATTAAACACCGAGTGGAGCAGCTGGGATTTTCTAAATGCATTCAGGCCACTCGCAGTATCCATTATTTATCTACATTACTAGCTGCACTTGCAAAGATTGTTCACTCTTTCTCCTCTAACACCTGATGACAGCTGAATGGGAGCACATCCTTTTTAACCCCACCAACATCACAATTTGTAGGGAATTGCATTCTGGTCTGCATTCTCATTACAATGAAGTAGCAATGTGAGAAAGTTGAAAGACTACCTGATTTTTAAGAGAAAGATGATATTATGGGGCTTGCTGGCTTCCCCCACTACACTACTCCACTGTCATGAGATGTCACCTGGTACTGTGTCCAGACCTTGGTCCTCAAACACAGGAAGAATATGGACCTGATGGAATGAGTCCAGGGGAGGAACATGAAAAAGACTAAATGGCTGGAGCACCTGTCTTTTGAGGAAAGGTTGAGTGACTTGGGATTGTACAGCCTGAAGCAGAGAAGGCTTTTGGGAAATCTTACAAAAATACCTAAAGAGGATTAAAAGAGAGCTGGAGACAGACATTTTACAAAGGCATGGAACGATGGGATAAGGAGGAATTGCTTGAAACTGAAAGAGAGTAGGTTTAGATTAGATATTAGGAAGAAATTCTTTTCTGTGAGGGTGGTGAGGCACTGGCACAGGTTTCCCAGAGAAGTTGTGGATGCCCAATCCCTGGAAGTGTTCAGGGCCACGTTGGACAGAACTTTGAGCAACCCAGCCTAGTGGAAGGTGCTCCTGTACATTTACAGGCCTGGAACTACATGATCTTTAGAGTCCCTTCCAACCTAAACCATTCTATGATTCTGTGACTATTTAGCAAATGCTGACCAGCTACAGTAGGTCACTGACAGCCCTTAAGCAAAGTCATAAGAACAGCACGAATCAGAGGCAAGAGGGGACTGTACTCTGCAAATATCTCTGAAACTTTAAACTTTCTTTGTGTTTTCTTCTCATATCCTAGTCAAATCTCAATTTGCATTCATTTTATAGCAAATCATATCCAGAAGAAATTTCAAGATGTTATCCAGTCTATTCCTCTTCCTCAGTTTTGTGTACCACTTCTCACAAGTATAAATTTTAAAAAATATATATTAATAGAAATCATATTATAGTCCATTCTTTTTCATTCCTGTTAAACTCAGAAGTGGGTTCTAGAACCTTATTAGCTTGTTGATTTCTTTTTCATATAAAGTTCATTAACAGGGGTTTGATTTTCTCTATATGTTTGGCTTTTCACTTGGTTTTTTCATTGCATCTATTATCTAATCATACTAAAAATACATGAATGTTAAATGATGTCCCATTTTTCTAGTGAGACTTGTTAATGGAAGTCTTTTCATTATACAGTGATTCCTCACCTTTAATTTATTGATGGAATTCTATGAAATGTACTTATCCTAGTGAAATTCAAACTTTAATAGTGTTTCTGTTCAGCTTAACAAGTGATTCCCTACATTAAAAATCCAGTTTCTGCTCTTTGCTGATTTTACTTTCTTGTGTGATTCTTATGAAAGCTCAGTATAAAACTATTCCCCTCTCCCCCATGATGGTGTAAAATGTCATGTCTTATTGCTTTTGTTCTGTATATTTAGTTACACATGATATGCTGTTTATGGTATGTTATGTATTTGTTTAATTTTGTCCTGATCATACTAGATAAGAAACTTATTCTCATGATACCATATTCTGGGAAGACATTTCAAGGAGGCTCATCAAGTTCAGTTTAAATACCATCACATTAAAAGAATTAAAGAAATTGCAATACTAGAGGAAATAATTCATTTCTCCGAGTCAATGTAATCAGCAGAGAAATAAAAGGAGTGTCTTTCCTAATGCACCTCTCCAAGAACTTCTTTAAAGTCTTAGATTTTCTGATAATGCAAACAGAAAATATAATAATAAGTAATAACTATTTGTAGAAAACTGGTGTCCATGAAGTTAGTAGAAGAAAACTCTCCCACATTTTGATGAACTTGGGACTTTGGCAGATGTCCAGCTTTTGATCTCTCAAAGATACATTGACAGACACAAAATTTGTATTATATGTAATTCACTATTTTAACAGAAAATAATTAATTACAGAGGAATAGTACTCCCAACCTTAACATAACTCTTCAGATCTCAGGGTGGCATTCACAAAAAGAGAGATTCTCTGTGTCCAAGATTTCTTCTAGGTATACCAAGATCAAGTTCGGGTAAGCACTTACACAGCATTTTTTCAACTGACAGCAATCTTATATATTTTTAACTGAATAAGCCCAAATAAAAATTCTAAAGGGTCCAGAAAAGAAAACACTCAAGAAACTACTAATATACTTAAACATAAGCAGTGTTTCAGTGCCCTGTACTATCTTTGGGGAAAATTCATGACATAATCAGGATGAAATATTTTTTCATGACACAGATTATTTTTTTTTTTAATGTAAAAGTATCTTGATCTTATCCTGTTCATAAACCTGGATACTCTAAGAATAGTAAATAAGTAAATTTAAAAATAGTTCCAGCAGTATTTAGTGCCTGAGCTTTCTTATCAATTGAGATGAACACAAGACTACAAGATTCAGGATTAGCAATAAAATGATATAGCACTTTGAATACACAGAAAGAGTGTAAGAGAAAAGAACTGCTGAACAAAATGTGTGCAAGTACATGAATATAAAGTGATGGACTTCTTTTCTAGAAGGTGTAAAATAGCTCACTGTTCATTTTCACCAGCACTGAGCTATTTGTATTGATCTTGGAGACTGTCGGCTGTGTTTTTGGAACTTTCAATATTGCAAATGATTAAGGAAAGTCACTGATGTTACAAACAGAACAATACCTCCTCCAAGCAGATACAATGTCAGCTTCCTCCATTTCTCTTTGTGGCTCTGGATGATGTATCTCCAGTCTTCACTTGGAAATCTTGCAAAGGATGTTAGGTCATCACAAATAAGTAAGCAAGAATGCCCAGGACAGAACATCTTACACTGTTTTCTAATAAAATAAATGCATTATGTCACAGATAAAATGCTTTAAATTGCAATATGCACTGCCTTAAATAAGGACTTGCAGATATATATTTCTGGAACCTCTGTAAGAACAATGCAAATATAAGGAAACCATGAACTTATGTGCTTGTATCTTTTCCAGGTTAAAAGAGCATTCACTGCACTATTTCAGTTACTTCTTGAGATACAATTCAGGAAGTTTCAAGCCTTTAACTAATGTGTTTACCAGTCTGTTATCTAATTGTAAATATGCTTGTTACTTTTCAGAGCAGCCATTTGGTGAAATATTTATTAATGTCATTATACCAGAAAGATTGTTGGACACACCAGGATAGAAGTGGTATGTCTGCTGTGCACTAGAGTAGCTTCTCAAACATGTCTTTTGCCAATACTAATAAAGGCTGTAGGCCTTGTACTTATCTGACAGTGTAAGGTCTTAGGATTTGTCTGAGCTCGCCTTGACTTTTTAGCTTTTTGACTTTTGCAAATATATGTAGGCACTGCCTGATGAAAAACAGCTCTTAAAATTAAGGCAGGATATTGACAATTCAGTATGGCATCCCACCGAGTCTGTACTCCAGGAGCACTGGTACTGACAACCTAGAATCCAGAGGGATTTTAGGAAAGCTGGAGTTATTTTAAAACACAATTACTAAAGAAGTTTTTCTGTATTAATTTGTACTGTGATTGCATCTAGGTTAGTAACAGCTGCTTGTCGGTTTTAATTAGATTATTAGGATTTTAATTAATATGAGAAGTTGTTGCCTTTACATATAAGGTGCATTATATTTTTGCTTATAATGATATGGTAGGTGTAATGTTGGATGCATGCATACTAAAAAACTTGCAGATTTAAAATAATTATTTGCATCCAGTGGAATATGTGTGCACCAAAACAGGCCTAGAGTACAGGGTACTCTGAGAAATAGTGTGTCTTAAGCTGTATGCATGCTGAAAAGGAATGTTTCAACAGGGTTCTTCATTAGCAGTTTGAAATTGCCTTAAACCAAACAAATTAATAGAGAGGGCTAGATTGACAGTGCTTTTTCTATAACGAAGAGAGAGGTCACAATTATTTGAAGACCATCTTAGGGAGGAAACTAAGGATGTTAGATTTCCTGTTTAGACTTGTGCACAAAGATCTGCTAACATATCCACTTTCTTCCTTGCAGACCCCAATTCGATGTTTGCTGAAGCTTCTGAATCTAGTCTTGACAACAGCCTCAGTCCACAAAAACCCTGCCCTGAAACCACATAGACAAACCTAGATTCTCTGTATATCCATTTATATCCATTTATCTTTTAAATCCTTAAGTACAGAAATTATCTCTTCCAAATCTTAAACATAGGGAAGTAAAGACATGAAAGATGCTTTTGACCAGGATAACGCAATGCCCATTGCAGAGGTCTGACCTAAGAAATGCTTTATGAAACATTCTTTTTGTGAGTATGCATAAAGAAAAATAGCATAGAAGTTATTATTTTCATTATGCATCCATGTTTTTATATTGCCCAGAAATCAATTAAAATCAGGCCCTATTATATTGAGCACAATCAAAACTATATATCGGAGAAAAATTTAATGCCATATAAATGAAAATGTCTTTAATTGTGCTTTTTAGTGTTGCATATATGGTCTTGTGATAATTTCTACCGAGATTACCTTTATTCAGAAGTAGTCAAGCATTTCTAAAATTGAAGGTTTTATTATGGAAGAATAAATGTCATTCTTTTGCTTACAAAGAAGCAGCAAAGAAAACCAGGTCAGGCAATGCTACTTCAGAGAATTGTCTTTATAACATCATTATTTTGATTATTTGTAACCAAAAAACCCAGCTTTAATTATCTGTAATCAGAGCTGTTCAAAATGTTTGTAATAAAGATCCACTGGACCTGAGAAGATTTTAATACTTTGAAAAAAACCAGGCATGAACTCTGTGTTTGTTGCTTTGGCAACATGATGTCTCAAATGCTGCAGTACTCTAACAGGCATTATGTAGAATCTGCATTACCTCATTTACAATTTTTTTGTTAATTTTTAATTGATTGTCTCACATATGCTCAGCCTTCTTGATAAATTTGCTCAGTCTCTCTGCTAAATCTCTTCCTTTTCTGCCTTCACAGACATCCTGATTTTCCCTCCAACAGCTTTATGCCACTTTCTCTCAGGCTTCCTCCATCTTTTAAATTTTGTTTCTGTTCCTCACAGCACAGAACAGTCTGAAATTCAACTAAGGCAAATGCAGGGTCCTGCACCTGGGGGAGAAGAACCCCATGCACCAGCACAGGCTGGGGGCTGACCTGCTGGGAGGCAGCTCTGCAGACAAGGATCTGGGGGTCCTGGTGGGCACCAAGCTGTCCATGAGCCAGCAGTGAGCCCTTCCTTGTGGCCAGGAAGGCCAGTGCTGTCCTGGGGTGCAGTAGGAAGAGCATTGCCAGCAGGTCAAGGGAGGTGATCCTGCCCCTCTGCTCAGCCCTGGTGAGGCCACATCTGGAGTGCTGTGTCCAGCTCTGGGCTCCTCAGTACAAGAGAGACTTGGAGCTCCTGGAACAGGTCCAGTGGAGGGCAACAAAGATGTTAAGGGACCGGAGCATCTGTGTTATAAGGAAAGGCTAAGGGAGCTGGATCTGTTCAACCCCTTGAATAAGAGGGGACTGTGCTCTGGCATTTTTTTTTTTTTTTTAAGATATATGAATAAACTTTTGAAATGCTAAAACAGAGAATTGTGTAATAGGTAAGAAAGAACTGCTGTAATTGGAAAAATCTTTCACATGCTATCCATGTTTGCATGCCTGTGGAGGACATCTATCTTTTGGGGATGTTTGATGAATGAAAGGGGATCGCAAAGGCCCAAAATGAAACAGGATGGATTACCCAGTTCATGCTGGATGACCAAGGAAACACTGAATACCTCCCACATCTTCTGTCAATAACATACCCATTTCCACCTTGAATAATATTCCAGTTGGGTGTTACTGGAGATGAAACACAAAACTCCTGTCAAGAAAGAAATAGAAGTATCTCAGAAAACATCTGTTTTCTTGTTTATAATTACAACAAATAAGAGAAAACTTCCTTTGGAAAGGAATGAGAAAAAAAGAAGAAAAATAAGTAAATAGATAACTCTTCTTTTTAAGGAACATGGACTGTATTCATCAAATGGTAGATACATTGTAGATTCCTAAGCTAATTAAATATTTTTTCGGCTTTCAGCATAGACTCATCTGGCACAGGAACAAACGCATTAAAAATGCACTGATTAAGAAGCTCTTTGTGTGCTATTCCAAACATCATCATTTGGAAATCCACATCATTTTGCCCTGGGAGGGATCATACACTCCTCTCATGCTCTCAGAAACTCAAATATTTCCAATGTAGTTAATTCTTATTTTCATTCCCTGGATCCCCAGTTTGAGCTATCTAAAATTAGTTATGTGCAGCATGATTTCTACATCAACCATTACAATGCCCATAATTAAATCCATCTCTCAAATTATATTTAATAGAGTCTTAAATCAATGTTTCCTACTGTCACCAGAGTGGCCATTCATTACATATTTAACATAGAGAAAAAATTTTTTTGGTCATCACAATTTTTTCTCTATCAATTCAATTTGAATAAGGGCTGGGCAAGTGAGCAAGATGAAAAATTAAATCCAGATGATCTTATTGATTAGCAAGATCTGACCCCCAAATTAAGCTTCATTAATTATCCTAGCTTCCACTTCAGAGTGCAGAAATTCAAAAGTTTTAATTACATTACTTCATTGCATGAAGCATCAATATCATTTATGATGTCTATAAAATTACAGACTCATTAACTGCATGCAGTCTTTACTGTAACAGGTACTGTGTCATCAGTTTATACATGATGATGCAATTTGGGAGTAAATATAATCCTAGGAGTGTCTAAATTTAAGGATTGTTAAAACTGTACCATGACGCCTGCAATACTAATACAAACGAAGAGGAAAACCAGTTAAGAAATCTAATTAAGGATTCAGGTTTCTTGCAAATCAGTTTTCAGAATAGCCCACAGTTTCTACTGGTTTCAGCTACGAGACAGAGGCACCTAAAGTACCAAGCGCTTGCTTCCAGCAGATTTTCTACACTAGACAAATGTGCTAGACAATGTTTATTGCAATGTTTTACAGAAAAGATATTCTGGTTTTCTACTTGACATATGAAGATGGAAGATTCAATATGTGACTGAAGTGCACACTCACATCTGAGAAAATTAAAGGGGGAGGAAAAAAAAGTTCAAACCACATAAGTACCTCTTTTACTTTAAAAATTTCTTGATTCTGTAATATATATTCTGTAATATATACATTCATCATTAATTATAGGGTGTAAGGAACATTTCTAAACACCTTTGAAGACAACAGTACAGCCAAATGCAGGATTGTAAAGATTTTTTTCCACCATCTTAAAGTGTAGTCATAGTAAACTGCTTTTCTTCTGTTATTCTACTTTTCAGATGTTTAGGATCTATCTGGCTCTTAGGAAGCCTAACATCTTATTGCTGAAATGTCAAATAGTCCCCAAACATGTTTTTGTCTTTGCACAAAGATTTTTCTGTATGTATTTCTGGTGCATGGTGACTCCAACAATTTCAATCCCATTAACATGATGTTATATGAGGTGATAATAGATTTGTTGATTTCAGAAAACTATGCAATTTTCCATGCAAAACATGGTTGTGTGGAATTTTTTATATTGAAAAAGCAAAAGAAGATGCTTGAAAAACCAAACAGGAGCATGTAACTCTTGGACACAGACATAAAATAGTATACATATAAAGTATTCATAGTCTTTAAGGGAAATTCATGTGAATTCGCCAACTGAGAAGAGACAAAAAGTGGTGCTTAAACAGAGATTCAACCAACCATGAACGTTTGAAAGCAATCTAAAATCAATCATTCCTCCTTTACCTCAAATCTTGTTTTTCTAGTGTGCATTAATTGATCCAGTGGATTTCACTGTTTGCTATCTTTCACTCAAGAAACCAGGACTGTTACATAGAAAGTTCAGGAGGCACGTATCTTTACAATCTCAAGCTTCAAATATACTAGTGGGTAAATAACTATGCCTAAATAGTAACTGAGCAAGTCACCAGAATAACTCAACTAACCATTCGTATTTCAGACTATCTAAAAACGTATCGAAGTCTCTGCTCTTAAAATAATTGGTCCTCTGAACTAACATATTTACCATCATAATTGTAGCATTCACCAAACCAAGGTTAAAATCATCTAGGTCTTAAGTAAAAAAATCGTGTGAGAAACATATGGAGCAGCAATAGTTCTTCTGAGAGGTCTTGCAATTTTTTTCTAGCTCAACTAATTATATATTCATTTACTCAACTGGACAAATTAATAATTTTTTACTAACGCTCAGTTCTAGTAATGAATTTTAAATGACAAATAATTTGTTAATTGAATTTTTGAAATCAGATGTTGTGTTTGCTTAAAGATAATTTAGTGCTGACATCACATGAAGGTATGAAGAAAAATTAATTTATTTGTTTCCCTCCTAGCTTTCTTCCAATGACTCATGCTGCCACTTTAGGGCAGAAATTTAAAAAAACCAAACAAACAAAAAAAAACCCACCAAAATGCAGTGTTTGCTTAATTTATTCTTTTCTTAAATCTTGAGCCAAAATCTAGAATTTCAAGAATTTTTGTGAAATTTCATTTTTCCTTGAATGAATGTCAGATGGCCTAGGAAAAGGGTTTTGATAAACAAATAGCAGATCCCCCAGTAAGTAGCATACTTCAACAGGAATCAGCCAAGTAACAGAAAATATGAAATTTAACTAGGTCTATGAATGCCCTACAGTTAGAAGATATAAAGAGAATGAAGTTCTCTTCTGCATCCTGAGAGCAGAGGTCAGTTCTATCTATTCTTGTTTGTGAGACCTCCCACACCTGCAATTCCACACCCTGCAGTTCTCTCCAGCAGGGATTTGTGCATGACCACCGCATGTCAATGATAAATAGCTACTGATGAAATAAGCAGGAAAGCCTTGAAACCTGTTGTGCAGTAAAGGTATCTTCTGGGTCAGCTGTGAACCCCTGTTTGACTGTCAAACCTAAATTCACCAAGACAGGTTGAATACCTCTGTGCCCAAAAGCAGCAGCTCTATTGTCAGGAGCACTGGTATTGACTAATAGCATGTTTTGGTCTGACTTTCTGTGTGAAGAGCCAGAACTCAGCAGAGGGTGAGCCAAAGAGAGAAGAATTCATATTGAGCGTAACTGAATTGCTCATTTCAACAGAGAGGTGTTTGCAGGTCGAGGTGCAGAGTCACTCCCAGTATAACAGGTCTCACTGGACACTGGTCCAGAGCAGCAAAAACCAAATTCTACAGATCCATTGTTGTCAAACTGACATGGTCCAGTTTCCATGATCATTAGAGCATGATATTTTGTACCTAACACATAAAACCTGGGGAAGCCAGACATGTTGTGATTGGTCCTAAGGGATGGCCAGCATCCTCAAGCTCTTATTCCATTTTGCCTTTTTTATGGTATGAAAATATGAACATTATCTCACCCTTTTAGATGGTCCCCCTCATTCCTCCTTTCTTTATCTCCTTCTCCTGAAAATGGGATTATATATAGCCAAGACTTTCTTAATGGCTATGTGAGAGGAAAAAACACTTGAAGAAGTAACTGAAAAGATTGTATTTTAAACACCAGAGTGAGAGTACAGCCCAAGGTGAGGGTTTCATAGGGTTGTTCTGACTTTGTTTTTTTTTTTTGAAAAACAGATTTTAAGACAGTTTCCTGTGTGGAAACCCAGTGAAATAACACAGTATTTCTAGAACTTGTGCTTCTCCCTCCAGAACCAAATTTAGTAATATTCTTTTACCCTTTTCTCTTGGAATATTTTCATTGTAGGAAATCAACACTATAAATGAGAAACAAAACTTCCAGGAAAGTAGAAAGACATATGTGTGAGCATGCATGTGTGGGTTTAGGTCCACAAATTGCATAAATCTGAAAAATAAACAGTCACTGATTACAAAGCACCAGACAGTTAAAGACTGCAGTACAAAAAAGCTAAATTTTAAGTTACTGTAGCATGTAGGAAGTCCTAAATCTCATCTCTTTTAAGGAAAATTATGGAACTTCAGTGTTTACTGGTTATAGGCTCACTACACTGGGTTTCTCTCTCCGTACATGATAGCTAAATAATTTTTTCACTCTACCCTCCAGCATGAAGTTACTTATATCTCACCAGCTTACAGACAGGACCAAGAGAAAACCAATTCTTTGCACGAAGCTTGCCTGGGAATTTGAGTGGAGAGTCTGGAGAGAGGGATTTGAAAGAGCTATTGCTGCAGACTTGCTGTGCTGGCAGAGCTCTGGAGGGATAAGTGGTACAGCCAGAGGTATTATATCCGGCACCAACAGATATGTGGGGGGTCTCAAACACAGGAAAAACATTTTGTACTAACACTGAAAACCAAGCTGAATTTGAGCAGAGATTTGAGCTTGCTATTGTCACCAATTACCTACTTCAGAATCATCAAATTTCACGTTTCATTAAATAAGGGGGAAATGGTTCAAGCACATTGACTGAACCCAGTAGATGGTCAGGTTTGCTCACGGGCCTGAGCCTCGGGAGAAGTCAGAATTCTTTGAAAGCTGACATAATATCTTTGTTTTATTTATGTTTCCTCTTTCTAAGAGTCAACAAATGCTCAGCTACAAAGAACTAGCCCAAATGTCATTCTCAGTGTGACTAAAAGAGGCGAGGAAATTTGCACTTTGAATAGCAATAAGCTACAGACTCTACCTCAAACTGAGAGCTTCATTCCTTCCAAAGATGAATTTTTTGCTCATTAAGCACAAAAGGATCCTGCATCTCTGTATGAGGAGATATCAGAAGCAGGATCAGTCACAGCAAAAGATAAATAAGATGTATATATATTTTCTCTTCCAAAGAGCTTTTAAAGTCACCCAAATATTTCCTGTTTAGTCTGTATCCTGATGAATCTGAGACAGTTTTTCCTTATGCATTAGTAGTGTTGTTGATTAAAGCAAGAGGGTCATTGATAACCATACTTAAAATCAGCAGGATTTGCAAATTCCAAAATTCCAGTTAGACCAACATCCTAACCAAGTCAATTAGATTCGCAAGGCCAGATTTGTATCAGATATCTTCGACGCAGTTTCTCTCAGGTGGCATTTTCTCTGATATTAGATTGCAATGTCAAATTTTGATTTGCTGTGCAGTGATTAATTCCAGTTGCAGGTTAATTCAACTCCTGAAACTTCCAGTCTTTCCTCTGTTAAAAAACAATGGAAAAGGTCATGACAGGTGTAACTGTATTTCCACTGATGGATGCATATCTCAGATATGCTTTGACTTACAGTTTGACCAAGACCAACACTGCTTTTTTCACTGCTGTAGCTGTAATAAATTAAGCTTGTACTATATTCAGTCCTGTTCAAAAGTTTACAGAAGGGATATTGTCTGTCTTATAAAATTCAGCAATGATTAAATTCAGTGATTACAAGGAATGACATTACACTTAAAAAGGCAGTCAAAATGATAGGTCAAATCTCTTAGGTATATCTTTAATTCATAAACTCTATATTAGGCTCCTTTGTGCAAAATATCTATTCAAGGCACCTTTTTGTCCTGGTCTTGAAGTCTATCTGTAAAATCAATTATCCCATCACCCCATGGGAGCTGACTGAAGGCTTCTCATTCATTGACCTTAATATTCTGTAAGGATCTGATAAAACAGCTGAGGATTGACCTGTCAGGAGGAGTTTGCCTGATAAAGTCATCTTCTTTCTACCATGTCAATAGAAATGTAAGTCTGCTTTGATACTTCCACAAACTGAACTGGTAGTTGCAGTTTGCATCTGCTGTGGTTTAGTTGTCTGTGTTAGGATGAAGTTTGAGACTAAAACAAACATTTACATGCCTGAATGCATAGTTTTTCATGTAATGTAGACATCTTGGGTCACATTATTGTCAATGGACACCTACTCAGTATAGAGCCAGAGCAAGAACAGTGTTGTCCTGAAGATAGTAATTGAATTACTGACTAAATCATCCTTATAGATAAACATACATTTCTCCTTTGGGTTGGTTGGCTTATTCCATGCTTCTGTGTAAAAAATGAAAACAAACAAGAAAATGAACTAAAAGTCCAATCTTTTTGTAAGTGCATGCAGTAATCACCATTGAGTGTCTATGAGGACTCGAAGAAGGAAATAATGGGCAAAATAAAATATTGTTAAAATGAATTAAATCTCTAACTTGCACAGGCAGTACCACTATCTGATTTTCATGCCTGAATACAGCCAAAATACCACCCACACTTGAGTATAGGATTGTGTATTTCAGCCTAACCACTGGCTTCATAAAATAAAGCTGTCACTAATTCTTCTATACATTTATTGAAAGGGTGAGTTCATGCCAGCCCCTAGGTCTACATTTTTACATTGTTTTTCATGAAACTATTTACTGACTGATTGCATGTTTTATCATTCAAATACTTAAATTTGAATTCTTTAACATTTTTAGGAATTTATTCCAAAGGTTAGCTACAGTCACAATTTGGGTTTCTCCAGGCCAATTTAAAAATGTTTTTTCACACATTCTTCCTTGTCTCTTTTGTAGCCTTTACTTCTTATAAGCCTTGTTTTGCTGGGATTTTTATGACTCAGTTCAAATGGATTGGAAGTAGAGCTGAACTCAGTTCCTACCACTGATTTAGTTTCTGTTCACTTTTGATGGAGAAGGGTACCTCAGAGTACAGTCACTGCTGCATTCCAGCTGCTGGGAATACAGTGGAAAATTGAACTGGAGAAATTCTTTGATAGTTTCAGGCATATAGTTTAAACATTTCAGTCCCTCTTAGACACCCTAATGAAAGCCCCAAGGCCTGAAAGCAACTGTTGGGAGCTCAAAGTACAAGAAAGCATTTGCTAAGTAACAAGCAAGCCTTTCTTACAGCCGGGTGCAGTGGAATGCCAATGCAATTACTGCATCCATTAATGGGTAGGCTTTGTTTCCTTCCTAAAGAGAGACTCATCCATGTGAAAATTTCTAAAAAGACTTCAGACTTGCTTTTAAATTTATGCTCACATTAATTGTCTTCATATTTTATTATTCAATTTGTGAATGTGACTGACTGTGGTCACACAATACTACTGAGTGCACTACTACTGCAGAATAAGGATCAGCTAAAGGCAAAAACAACTCAAATAATCTCAAGAATTTTTATATTTAAATATGGTTTTATTTAGAAATACCACAGTTTTAAGAAAAACAAGAAAAATAAAACCATTTATATTTCAGTTTGCACCTAATTTGTTTGCTTTAAGTCAGTTTTTCTTGGAGAATCAACTCCACTATTTCACCTGCAAATATGTAAATCTAAGGCTTCAAACTGCTGAGATGGAAGCCCCTGTAGAGGATGCCATGCTCAGAGGAAATCCCCTTCAAAACTTTAAGTAGTTCCCTTGGGTTTCACCACACACAGTCGCACCAAACCAAGAGCCTACACATTCCTAATATTCACTCAACCAAACTCCTCCAGGTCTTCCTGTGTCTCTGCACAAAATTCTCCTTCTGACTGAGAGCACTAATGCCCTGTGCTGAAATCGAAATGCTCCTTTCCTATAAGAGAACCAAATAATTATCTCCTATATTTGGGTATAAAATATTTCCTGTAATTCCAATAACCTCAATCAATACTGCTTATTTTCTCATTTGCACACTGCACAGTAAATCAGAAATTATCAATCCCATCCCTTGTTCTATGCCAAGAAAACCTAGCCAGGATTGTGCTCAGAATTATGCACAACCTAAGAACCATCTGTTCTTACTTACCATTTTGTCTATTATCTGGGACTGTTTAATCCTACACTGTGTATAGCTGAACTAATAACACTTAAGCTTCTGAACAACATCTTAGACTTGATTTCAGCTGATGTCAGGCTAAGGTGAGGTGGAAGCATCAAACCAGACCATCAGCAACCTAGCAAATATGTAGTGAAACTCTGGCTCTTTAAGTCTTCATTAAATCACAAATAGGATGCAAATATGCTGTTCTCCTTCCTGACATTTCTGTATGCTTTTTAACATAGTGTTCTTTCTGTGAAACCACCAGACACTCACATCTACTAAACTTCCTTCTCAACCCCAGATTAAGGTGAGGCAGAGAAATTAAAACACTGGAGTTACTTAAAGTTAAGAAACCTTCATCTCCAGAGAACATTCTTCAACTTTAAGTAACAAAGTTGAAGAATGTTCTCTGGATATGCAGGTTTCAATCAGAAACAAAATTAATGTTGCCAAGGAAAAAAAGTCTAGTCCCTGATGTGGAAATTGTAGAGCCACTGCAGAGTTTAGCATGATAAATGTGCTGGTACTACATGATTTACCAGTGTCCAGACCTCTTGGTCTGATCCAGCCCATCAGAAAAACTATCTGCTCAACACTGCTAGAAACATTTAGACATCCCCTCAAAGTCAGTGAGATATTGATGTTATATGAAATATAAAACCAAAGCACATCTGTTCTTAAGAACAAAACACTGTCAGACGTACTTCTGATTCAAACTTTTGGTCTTATTTGGTTCATGGAAGAGAAATGTCACTTTCCCTAGTGCAGGGAAGCCACTTTGGCTTGTGATAGTTCTTGCTGTGCCTTGAAAAAAGCAACCTCCCTTGACCTGCTGGCAATGCTTTTTCTAATGTACCCCAAGATACCATTGGCATTTCTGGCCACAAGGGAATGCACAGTGCTGGCTCATGGACAGCTCTTTCTTACAAAATTAGATTGTAACAAAAATATCCCTGAATTTTTAATACTGTTTCCAGCGCAAAGTGAAAACGTAGCCCCTACTAGCAATTATGGAAATAGATTAACTCCATCCCAGTCCAAAACAGCACAGGTAGATTAAATGGTAATTATGAGAAAATCAACAGCCAATAGAGAAGGAAAAAGACAGTTCTAATACTGAGCTGTCAAAAGGAAGTGTTATTTAGTAATTCTTTGTAAGTCAAGACTATACAAATGCTCTAGAAGGAATTGTTAAAATAAATGCTGATAAATTATGTTTTCACCTCAGTGTCATTCTTTTTTTTCCAGAAATGCATATAGATAGATTATGATTTGCCTGAATTTATTTATTTATTTGAAACAAGGTCTCCTAAATGTTAGTAGATAATTATTGCTATATAGATTTATTTTATAACTGCCTTCCAAGTATGAAAAAATATAAAAACAGGCATGATTATGCTTTTTATTTGATCAGTTGTGTATGCTTGTCTTTGAATTGTATGGAAACAAATTTACTGTTTGGTTTAGCAATTCTCTTCTAATATATGCAGTATGCATTATTTAAATGAATTTGAATACTAGTGACTTTTCAGAAGAAACAAACACATCAAGAGGTGCACCAGTTTCAAATGAAAATTGATTTAACGAACATCATGTTTTTGTCTATTTTTAAGAACATCAACCTATTTCAACATACTTTTTCCAGTAATGCTATCGACATACAATGAGTGGTCACTAAACTGAAAGATATTGTCTTTTTTCTGTCTGTGTGTATAAAGAGTACGAGGGCTGTCTGTGTGTGATAATCAAATTGCAGTTTGAGAGACTATACATTCCTTAATTTCCACTGTTGTTACAAGGTATTTTTTCTACCACTCCAGGTCTTACTTGCTCAAGACCTTCACTGTTGACAAAAATTACTTTCAAACTGCTTTGAAATATTTCTCAAGAAAAAAGATATAAACACAATGTAAGAGAATCTCTCCCTCACCAGATAATGCTTAAAAATAATCAGTCAAAAAACCCAAATATAATAAGCAGTTAATTTTAAAGTCAGTTATTTCTAAGTCAGTCTTCAGTCTTTAGAGTACATTACAACAAAATAACCCCCAATTTTACATGTCAGTTACTCTTTTGCCATGAATTTCTTCACAATGACAAAAGTCATAGCAGACATATCAAGAATGGTGGGGTAATAACTATGGTAAAATAAATGTATCAGTGAATGAAATGGAAAAACAGCAGCTAATATTTACTAAATTCGAATTCAATTCTACAACCATCTGTATCTTATTTAAAGTCAATCAAACTGCTGTCTAGGATTTTGACAAGAGTAAATAAGGACAGGTTCCCAGCTAATAGGATGCCTATTCTGTAAACGACTTTAAAGACTTCCCTGCTTGCAAAATAAATAAATCCAACTTCTTTAAAATCACTTTGTGGTAACCCTGGATTTATAAGGATCTTTTTCTTGACTGTAGCTTACTGTTCCTTCTGTTGTACATCCTAATCAAATTTGCATTATTTAATGAGTTAATACTTATTGTCGTTTTTTTCAAAGTGAAGAGAAAGAAGTGATGGTAGGAAGGCTCACAGGCAGCTAGACATAAACCTTACCCATCCTTTTCAAAAAAGAAATACAGAAACAAAGCATGTATGTCACATACATTTGGTTACCACTGCACTCTTTGTCTTTTACTGCCTTATTTGTCTTTTAAATATGACTCTTGAGAATGACCCTGCATTGTTGTTACTTAAGAGTGCAGCTGGGATTTGTAAAATGTCATTCACAAAGGGTGGCCAGGAAAAAACATTTCCCTTGATATCAAAAATACTGCCTGCTTTCTGTACTATTGCTGCAAGAAGTGTGCTGTGCTGGACTCATCCTCTTCCAGGCAACCTATCTTCTGGTGATATCCTGAAAGGGCTGTTACATTACATGCCAACTGTACACATAATTTGTGTAAGCAACCTGTTTGCAGACTGTCAATCTGTCCATCAAGACTATGAGGCACAAAACCCAGGGCCCAGAAGCAGCTCAGGTTCAGGCCAGTTCGCTTGAGAACAAACATAGGATCTGTTCTGGTTCCCTCTATGAAGGTCAGAAACACAACTGCTGTGTGAAAGGGAAAACAAAAAAGGATTCTAGGAAACAGCAGGGCAAAATTTATTTCTTTGCATAATCAAACCCAGTTTTGGCTGTTTTCATTAGGACACAAATCTGCTCACATAAGATCCTTGTCCTGGATCTCTTAAAAGGACAAACATTCCCCATTAAAATATCACATGTGAAAAGGAGTCAAAGGTTTTAACAGAATGTTAGTTAGAAATGAGTCTGAAGAACTTTAAAACCAGCCCACAAAAGAACAAAATTACCTTTATTTATATTGATTTAAACCTTCTCCTAAAGAGTCTACTGTAAGCACATTTTCTGGAAAACTCTACTATTGTTCAAAAATTATCCTGCAGTTTTGGTACTTTCTGGCCAAGCCAAGTCGTACATTGCATACGCCCACCTGTAATCACAATGTGCTACCTACATGATAAGCAGATGAACACTATTCCCTGTGTTAAGGATGCATCACTGACTTGTCCCACTCTCAGTTGCAAAGAGACTGGAGCTGGGTTGCAGCACTGCACAACACAATGGTTCTTTTTTCCTCAAGAACCATTAAGTCAGTCTAGGATTATGATAAAAATGCACCTATTCTTTGGGGAATGGTGAAGAAATTAAAAGTGTAGAAGAGAAAAAAGAAAATACATTCTAATATTCACTGTATTTTTTGGACCAAAACCTCATCCTTGGTTGAGATGTTCAGCACACAGGACTGTGGTGCTGGCTACATCTGTGTGTAAACAAACACTTATGTAAGAGTCAAGCTGTCCCACTTTGCTGCTCTCCTTCATCTCCTTCATGCAGATGGATATGCTTTGCTGCAATCATTTCAGTGTTAAGATGCATCCCAACCTATTACTCATATTCTGGCCAGCTGCAGGGTTCACCTGTGTGTTTGACTTACAAGGTGTTGAAACCTACAGGAATGACTGAGGATGATGCACCAAAGCAACAGCTCTAATCACAGCTGGACTGAGTGGGTGGTGCTGCCAGGCTGTCATGTGCTGAGGGACTGTGAAGAAGTCAATGATGATTTAACAAGATAGAAGGGAGCCATGTAAAGGAAGAGAAATATTGCAGGAGCTGACTATGGACAGCTCACACTTGGAGGCAGCTGGGCTTATTGCAGATGCACGATGAATACACATTCTCCACTAGTGATGGACTGATCTAAGACCATATGGAATATGCTTTATTCTCTGCCTGTCCATTTTGAAGGATGATGTTACAATGCCCTGGTACAGATGTGTTACAGGTTTGCAGATGGGGTGGGAGGTCAGAAGTGTTTTAACAGTGTACAGTTTTCTTTCATCTGGAAAAGTTCATGCATTTCTCTGTAACAATCCAATACATTCCCTAACATGGAAGATATGAAGGGAAACCTATTAGAAGGACTCTACATCTCTCCTGTCTCAACTAGCCATGGAAGCATCTTTCATTTTGAAGATGAAAAGAAACGTTATTCTATAAACATTCAAACATGCATGATGTGGGGATGTTTGGATACAGAAATTTCATGTACTTTGGAAAAATTACCTACCCATTTTTGCAAGAGACAGAAATAACAGTACAGGCTTGGGCTTCAATTGCACCCCTTATAAGTGAAAAATATAGAATGAAAATGTATCATAGCTCTGAACCACCTGTGTTCTCAACAGCAAAAATTCTTTCGAAAGCCAAAAGAGACACAAAACTGAGTACTGTGGTTTTGTGAAGAGAAACCAAACTTACTGCTTACCTGATGACATTGGCCTCCCTTGCACTTGTTCACAAAAAATCTTTGAATACTTATTTCAGAGGTGAAGATCACATTAAGATCCAAAGACTTGGCTTTATTTCTCGTAGTTTTCCAGTCTAGAACTGATGGAATATATCAGCTCCAATCACACAGAGACATTGTTTTGACCAGAGTTAGTATCCCATATCTGTAAGGTATTTCAGCAAGCCACAAGAAAAGTTTCAGGTTATTTGGGTTCCAGAAGCATCAGAATTTCATATTGAGAAGCTTATGTACAGTGTGACATTATTAAACACCAAAGAATAGAGGTCTTATTCTGGCTATGTGTTACAAAGCTATGTCTAGTGATAGTTGTCTGCAGTAGATTATGTTCTACTTTATGGGCTAGTATGATAGGAAGCCCACCCTCTGTTCAGGCAGGTGGTGAAATGAAGTCACAAACACAAAAGAGGCTTTGTAAAGTAGTTAGCAGGAAAAGGACAAAGAAAAAGCTTTTATTTTTTTTTTCATTGTACAATAACATCTTTCACTTCAGGATCTCAAAGCACTTTAGAAGCACTGTAATTAAGCTTCCCATCTCTCCATGTAGTATAAAAGATTTTTAATGCCTTTTAGCAAGAGAAGAGAATAAAAATGAGCAGGAAATAAACTGGTGTTTGCTCATTTAAATCATAATGAGAAGAAAAATATGCACAGCTTAATAATTGCCTTTATTTTAATTGTTCATAAGGAGCAATCTTTTTCCTTCCCACCCTAATTATGAAATAGACACACACCAGAGTGTGAAAAGCTGCAGAGTTTGGGATCACCCGCAGCATGACAGGTTAATTCCATAAATGCTTTCTTCCCCACATCTTCCAACATTTTATAGAAGGTCTTTTCATCCACTGTTTTCTCCTGATTTAGTGTTTCAATATACCTTCCTTGACATACTTTTACTCTCTCAAGTGTGTTGATTCTTTTTCAAGATTGTGTTAAGGTCTCAGCAGAGAAAGGAAGGGGAAAAAAGAGAGAGAAAAGATGTGTTCTGTCAATTGAAGAGTGAAGAATTCAATGTGAGATAGTCTTCATTCAAGACAAAACATAAACATTGAAGTAAATGAGAGGAAAATGAGAAATAACAGCACTTCATGTGGTTACGAAATATCTTGAAACTAAAGCATGAAGTGGAATGATTTTGTTGTCTTAAAGAACAGTTTGTCCTTTCCTCTCCTCTATTATCTCAATAGTCTATTATGAAATTTGCTCAGCAGGGAACATTTTCATGTCACAATGCTGTATTTTTAGTCGATCGATTGGTCCTTTACCAGGGCAGAGGGCTAGCTGCCTTTCAAACTGGAAGAGACATCTGCAGCCAAGAGTCTCTCCATTTATACCTGGCAAGATGGAAATGACAATATCTACCTTTGTGCTCTGCAAGTTCAACCAAGTCTGTTAGCAGGGGTCAGGAAGCATTATCTGCCATCACGCAGTGCACACAGAAGTTCAGCTCAAAGTTGCCCTACAGTCTTTCAGGAACAGTCTGTGGATGTTCTTTATTTTTCTGCTTCTGTACCCAACACATCCTATTTGAGTGGTTCTGAGGTTTTCTGGGCAGTCTCTGTGCATGCACACATGTGTGTGTATGGGGGCTGATCATTTATGCTGCAAGACCCCAGGAGAGGAACTGCATCTGTGCTATGAGTTGGTAAAACACTGGGCACCCTAGGAACTCAGTGCAGTCCTCTTACTCCTCTAGTGCAACAAGCCATTATTTTGAACTGGTAAGAACAGCAACAGTATAGAGTTATCTTTATTCACTTCAGTGCCTTAAAACCCCCTCAAGAAAATGACTCATCTGTAGCTATTGAACGCTGGTCTTTACCTTTGATACCACAGCAGTCTTACACCCTAAACAACAACAGAGGGTTCTCTACACCTTAAAAATAAACATCTCTCCTGGGCACTTCACTCTTCTTGCAAGTGTCTGTTCTGTCAGGTGACCCAGAAAATGGAAAAGGTGCAAGCTTGTTTTATGCTCTATAGCTGCCCTGTTACATATTTTGAGACTACTAGTGTACTAAATGTTTTGTGTTTGTGGGGTTTTTTTTTCCCATTCTGATTTATTTAAATACATTTTATAGTTGATAACTGCACAAAATGGGTTTGCTCAGTGGTATCAGCAGCAGCAGTACCTGTGACTCAGCAGGCATGGGCCATGGACCAGAATCACCTCCCAGCCCTGTTGCAATGAAGGGAGCCAGTGGCTGGTCCAGCTTCTATTTCAGACCACTTCAATGAGAGTCACACAACAGTGCTGTCACATGCCAACAGGTTCTGATCTCTTTTTTTCACTTGTTCCCTTTTGTAGTTGGGTGAGCCAACACTCAATCTGAAGCTTGATACCCTGAGACTCTATCAAGGAAAACTGCTGACTGAAGAGACATTTTGTTGACATCAGGGCACGAGGACATACATACCCTTAAATTTGTGTTCCATTTTTAGTGCATGACAGTTACAGGATTTACGGTCCATCTCTTCTCATGGATTGCTTTTCATTTATGTAAGAGTAAGTATTCTTAGCATTTTATATGCTCTGTCTATTACTGCTTTTGTGGCACAATCATTAGAATGACTTACAACTGGATTAAGTATATTTTATATTTAATCATGACATAAAATAGAGAGACTGGCAATGATCACTGAAAGACTACTTCAATTAACTAACTTCACAACTTGGCCTTTGCAAGTCTCACTACATCTGAACACAGACTTACTTGTGACAGTTTGCTCTGCATTGAAATCAATGTCAGGACTTACACACTCTCACCCAGTAAGCCTAAGAGACCAGCAGCAACATTTAATCATCCAGAAAATGAAAAGCATCAGCTTTGTGAATGCCCAATTCTACTTAAGCAACATATCCCTCCACACCTGTTTAATGTATCTAGAGTCTAGTCCTCCTCTCACTGATGTCATGATAAGCCATGAGCCCCCACTGAAATCTGTAGGGTTATAGCGAAATGAGAATGGTTCTATACCATTCATTCTATTCTCCTTTTGGTAGATTTCACAGTGCACGAGCAACTGCCAAGTTCAATGAATTTTCTCCCCATTTCCATTCACATAACTGATATCCCCACCTTGCCTTTGGGGTGATGTATTAAAGATAACTAAAATAAGATATCACCCCTAGCTAACAGAGATATCCTTGTGGGTAGGAAAGATAAAGTTGCTATACCGCCAAGCCATTTATTTTTTTGGGCAGGGTGGGCTCTGTGTGTGTGTGTGTGTGTGTGTGCACTTCTCATTTGTAACCTTGTCCTCACAACATCTTAATATTTTCTCTGCAAATATAGATGAGAACTAGCATATCAGAAATGGACATGAAAAATGGCAACCTTATCAAGCTCTTAACAGCCCTGTGTGATCCATTCAGCTGTATTTGAGGCAGCATCCAGGCTCCTAGAGAAAGGAAGGCCCTAAACTGTCAAATCACTTGCTGCAGTAAAAATAGGTGAAGGTTAAGTAGAGTTGCTTAGTAAATTCAGCTGAGTCTAAATGCAGCTGGAATGTGGATGAAGGGCAGAAGTGTGTAAGGGAATGGGAGCCACTCTATCACCTCCCATTGGGAATGCAATTAACAGAGGGTTACAGCACAAAACCTAAAAACCCACAGATGGCTTTAACTTGCCTCTGGCATGACACAGTTTGAAACAATCCCTTCTGTCCAGATTCTACATTACTGTTTTGGGGTTTTTTTCCTTCAGAAAGATTGATTTCCATACTTCACATAATTAAATATAGAAACAATAACTAGGAGTATGAGAATTGGGATTGTTCAGCCTGGAAAAGAGAAGGCTCCAGGGTGTCCTAATTATGGCCTTCCAGTATCTGAAGGGAGCCCACAAAAAAGATGAAGACAAAGTTTTTATGGTCACATAGTAATAGGTCAAAGAGGACTGGTTTAAAATTAAAAGATAGTAGGTAGAGATTAGATATCAGGAAAAAATTCTTTACTGTGAGGGTGGTGAGACACTGGAACAGGTTTTCCAGAGAAGGATTCAATGCCCCACCCCTGGAAGTGTTCAAGGCCAGGTCGGTTGGAACAACCTGGTCTAGTGAATGTTGTCCTTCACTCAGAATGCTCTATGATTCTATGATATTAAAAGCTCATGGTTATTTTATTTAGTGGTAGGTTTTTACTCTAAGTTGGACTACAGCAGAGATTTATACCTTTCAGTAATTCACTTTCAAGATACAAATACTGAGATGTACACACATTCTGGCTCTGCTAAATTACTAAATAAACTGAATACAGGAGATCCTTGCTCTGACCGAGGTCAACACACAGTCTCACTTTGGTTAATGTTGAATTTGCAAGATTATATAGAGTGTTGTAAAAAGTACGTCTGCTTTGCAACATCAAGAAAATTATACAGGCAGGATGCTTACAAAGAGCTGTCTTCTCCTCCAGTTTGCTGTTACTAACAGTGAATATAGGACTGATCAAGTTCTAGGTCAGGCTCTGCAAATGGATTCAGTTCACAAAAAATTTCAAAGCTATGTTATTTTGTACTCACTACAAGTCTAAACCAAACAAAATCATAAGACGTGGAAATAACACATTTTAAAAAATATGGTAGTTGCCTGAATTACTTTGTTGTTACTCTTTTTCCAACGGTCACCCTGCTAGGTACATAAAAAGGTTTTTATTTTAGGAAAAAATAGCTTCCATAGGTCCATATTCTGCTTCATTCTTTTTACTTCCCATGGCATATGAAGAGTCAAAGGGAAAAACAAGTATTTACTTAAAACTAACTGAAACAAGCACTAGTAATTTTAACTCTGACAGACTACAAGACAAAATGAAGAACTCAAATGTTACTGCATCAGTAGTAAAAGAAATTTAGGTGACTGATTTGATTGTGTAAACTCAGTGAAATAGATAAAGAACCAAAAGTAGGAAAGCAAAGACATAGCTCACCTATACTCTGTCCTAAGTATTTTAAAAATAGTCACATATAGTGTTAGTTTAAATCTGTTGATTAAACAAATACACACAGGAAACATACATATATATATATATAAATCTGTGCATGTGTGAAAATAACCAAACATACACAAGTATTTAGGTATTTCTGTGTATTCATAAAGAAGAAGGAAGAGAAGGGAAGTGGGTTTGCAATTATGTGTTGCTATCCCTTGAAAAATGAAAGCCTAAATGCCTGTGTGTCATAAACCCAGTTCTGATGCAGGGATGCTCCCACTGGTCAGGTAGGCTTCTGCATCAGAAAAATATCAGTTCTACCTTCTTTGCTGGATGTGGTTCAAAGGAGCTGTTGCACTCTGGGGAGAAGCAATTAGAGACACTGAACCACCCACATGAATTTCACTCAGGTGCTCTTATCCTGACTTCTTGCTGACCTTTGCAGATCCTACCAGAAAAAGGGGAAAAAGATGAAGCTGGAAAACAAGAAAGGTAGCAGGTTTTCCATGGTTTGGGTTTGTTTTCCATATGTGTATGAATATTTCAAATGAGTGAGAAAAGTACCTTTGTAGTCCATCAAAAGAAATACAGAAGGTGTTGTTCTTGATGCAGAAGACGTCATCTTTTGACAGAGCTATCTGTAATGTTATCTGTGGATACAGCCCAGTCAATAAATGTGTGAATGGTTACAGTCTTGTTTGTCATGTTATACTGCTTTGGGAAATCCCTCTACCCCTGCAGGCCATGACAGATTGGTCTGTCACATTTGTTAGTCTGCATTGCAGTGATCTTGCTTCCTACCTTCATCTTTCCTCTTCTACCCTTCCCCTCCCTCCTCAAGCCATTTCCATTTGACTTTCATGGCAGTCATTCATTGTATCAGCAGCTCCCCTTTAATCAGAGCACTGCTTCCATCTGAAATAGCTGGGTAAATGACTGAGGGTCCATTAAGTGAATTATTTCGAGCTCTTGCCCCTTTCACAAATCTGCCCCTAAAGCAACCCAGCAAGTAATAAATTTGAAGCACCTTTCAGTATGGTGAGGGAAGCAGACCGCACTTTACAACCAGCAATTAGCCTTAGGGCTTCAGGTATTTTTCTTTTCTCACTACAAATGAACTCACTTGGTTTAATTTTTTGTTTGTTTGTTTTGGTTTGGTTTTTTACAGGAAAATGCAGGCCTTGTCCAGGGTTGAGTGTCTCAGACTGCTAACATTTCTTTATATTCTCTTCCCTGTTTTATATTATCCTTATATATGGTGATATTCTGTAACATTTTTTATTCACTCAGTGGTGGGGAATTATGGGAAATTATGATCCAGGAATGCCAAATATCAGGTAAATTCAATGCTATCTCCATAAACATGTTGTCTCCTACCCACTGAGGTTAACAGAGCTGTAGGAAATGCAGGGGATCATAGGACAGGTCTGTACAAGGTGGTTTAGAGAATTAATCACCCTGTAATTCTGATAAATAACAGGATTTTTGTACTGTAAGCATAGTGACAGCAGTCTAATAACACCTAGGAGTATGTGAAAAAAAATCCTTCTTTACGTGTACAATGTCATAAAGTTAAAATGTTTGATCTCAAATAGTAAAATACAGAAAAAATCATAGACCAATTTCTTGTCTATTCAGTATATCACACTGTGTGTAAAATCTGGGTTAGGTCACTACCTTCTTGCTCGGCATTCAAATTTGTCACTCTTTTTACCCTTTTTAATGGAATTTACTTTGCAATTGTATTATCCAGCTCACCAAATTTCTACCAGCTTTCTCCTTTCCCCTTTCCCAATTTTCTTTCTTTTTTTTTCCTCCCTTGGGACTATGCGTGTGGGAAGAATTCTTTTATCTCTCTTTCAGCTTCACCTTGTATTACTTTTTTGTTTTTTGGCTTTTTTTTTTTTCCTGCTAAATTTATATGCCTCGTGGTACAGCTTTTATCAGTCTCACACGTACTGTTGCTATTCCTTGTTCCTGATCATCTGTTTATATGTCATCAAGTGCACCATGTGCTCTTGGCAGAACATCTGCAATTACTAGATAGTTTCTCATCTGAAAATGCAGGGTGTAACCATCACTGATATAATTGAACTGTGCTATGGTTATGGACTGTGATTACGTATTTTTTTTTCTGTGACAGAGACTATAAGGGAAACAGGAAATGCAGCCCTGCAGTTTTCTGAAAGGACAGAAGGGTTTTTAGCAAGGCTCAGCCAAGCGTAGAGCAGGCATAATATGCTAGAGACTTCAAATTTTGTTGTCATCAGAGGAGAAGCTGTCCATATAAATGAGACAGAAAGGAATTTGATTTGGCATCATGGTTAGTATTTGATTGTGCAAGAAAGGTGAATAGAAAAGTGACTTAATTTAGGGACCATTCTTCACAGCTGACAGTGATTTATTTCGAGATATATTGCTCAATCTCAAATAAAATTGCGGTTTAGGGAATACAGATGCTTCTCTCTACTCATACTGGAAGTCAGTAGCCATGGCCACTTTTTGTAAGTGGGACTACTATTATTTGTCAGACTGTGATCTTATTGTTTTCCTTTACTACCAAAGGAGCAGTGGAATTTAGTAATTGTTAAATGCCTCTTAGCTGATAGCTATAGATAATCTTTTAAACAAAATAAAGTTAAAAATGTATAGCAGCTACACAAAGATCCATCTAAATGTGCTCACCGCCAATTATTTTCAGATTTGAGAGAGGATTTTAGCAAGTCAGCCTTAGTACAACTGAAGGAGATTAAAAGACTACACCCAAAAGATGTTTGGAAGTTTGACTTGCTGTTGTCCAATTACACAGGTAAATTCAAATCAGTGCTGCCATTGAAGGGCCCACTCTGTGCAAGAGTAGCTCCTACATTACTGTGTATATACAAATATACCTAAAACACAAGAATCACTGTTTTGACTAACTCAAGCAAATATTCTCAATGGCAAAGTTCTCGGATTTGTTTGACAGTGAAGCCCATGTGCATCAGGCAGTTTTACCTCTGAAAATCTCTCCTAAAAACTGGAAAGAATACTAAGACAATGGTAACTCTGGAGCCACTTCTCAGAAAAAATGCACTGCATTCTTTTTCATTATTTGCCAGTTAAAATATCACTGAACCAGTTTCCTGATCCTCTGCTGTACCAGGACTTCTTTTAGATGGGGAAAATTCTTAATAAATACCTGCTGCATCTTTCACAGCAACCATAGGTTTCATTCTGGATTACATCCTCCAAAAATACCAGACAAGGCTGAGTTATTAGAGAGCCTTCATCTGTATGAGAGAAGAACTGTGCTGGGAGGAAAGAGACAATGGAGGGCTCACGGAACTGCACTGCAGAGATGATTAATTTTGGTTTTGAACAGAGTTTTGGATCCCTCTTTGAGTCTCACAATGACAGTGGGGCACACAAATGCTTGTTTGGCACTGTTAGATTTCTAATGTATGTTGATTCACAAGACAGATGATCTGCAGCAGACTTTTCTACATTCTTCCCAGTTGTCACTAGTTATGATTTAGCCTGATCCAGCCCACAGGTCCTCAGCAAGTTTTCTCTGATTGTTATCTGGATTGAAGTTCTCCTTTTCTGTCACTTTCAGCCCTGAGAGAAATAAAGCCCAGGTGTCTTTACAGCTCCTACATCTCCCTGTCATTAATTGTAATTGATTAACTTTCTTCTTGTAACACATTCCTGATCAGCTCCAGCACATCTTTCTTTCTTTCACGCAAAGACTTTTTTTCCCTTATCTGAGTTACAAACTGCAAGTGGCAGGTGTGGGAGTAAAGAATTTTCCCTATGAACTCTTAAGCTTTTCTATACCTACTTAAAACCCCTTGCCTTTTAGAAAGCTTCCTTTCTATGCCTCACTTTCCATCTCCTTTTTTTCACCAATCTACTCCTTAGGACCCCAACACAGTTCTGTTATTTTTACTAGAACTGATAAACACAGTTCTAGTATTTACCATCATCTCCTCACTGTCTTCTTTTCACTAGCTCCCTTTGATTTCTGCAGATACAATGTTTGCAGGTCTGCCATGATCCAGGGCAATGGTGTGGTACTATTCCAGTTACTCAGGGTATCACCAAAAGGTTGTTGTTTTCACTGTATTATCAAGCTAACATTTCTGTGTTCTACCACTGAAAATTCCAATTTCTAAATATCATAATGACAGAGGACCTGGCTTCTACTCAAACTGGAGTAATTACTCTTTGACTACTGAAAATTATTCATTTGAATTCCCAGTGGATAAAGAAAATCCACATTCACTGTTCTGAACAGTGGGTTTAACAATCAACTAATATAAAACAGCTATTTGCTTAAAACACTACTAAAAATCTGGACTATTTTATTGCTGCTGTATTTTCCTCAGTGCTGGTTAATTTCAGACCCAGCAGAGACTGTAATTCATAGGGAAATGAACTGTTGCTTACAGTCCCCACATTATAAACCAGTTACATTACAATTGTCTCCTTTCCTGCTTTTATTCAGGACAGAATCCCAGAGGAGCTCAAAAGAGGTGCTCCTCAGACACAGAAGGGAGAGCAGTCAGACCTTTTGGTACAAAAAGGAGTAGATGAACCTAGTGTAACTTCTCAAGATGAGAGGTTCTAGACAGATGTCAGAATTAAAATTAGAAACCACTGCTGACAATCTAGCTACTCATGCTAGAGGTATGCCCAAGTAGTGAATGCCAGTTATTATTGGCATTTGAATTAACAATTACAAAGTCCCAAATGAGATTTCCTTGTTCTCTGTTTCTTTTAATTCAAAATGCTATTCAAGAGAAGTAGAAAGGTCTCTGTTGGAGAAGAGAACACTTAAAGAGTACAAAGCAAGTATAAAGAGCTGTGGTTCTCCTAGGATATTTTGTTTGTCAGCTCTAAATTTGCTCAAGCAAGCACTGAAGTCAGGGGACAGTTTTGCCTTATGACTCTGCAGTTTGCCACTTCAGGGTCCCAAGCCAGCCTGGATTCCCAGCACACTGCATAGGAAGGACATCCACTCTCTGAGAACTCGCACAGAGTGTGTCCTGCTCTACTGAAAGGCTTTTATCATTCATGGAGATCTCCTGATTAACCCTCTGGTCTAAGTTAGGATAACAGACTGCAGTTTTTTAACCCCTGAAATCCACATGAGCAGTGTGAATTTGAGAAAGTCAGATGACACATATCCTGAAAGCCCGGATCCTACCCTCTTGCTCTTACCAGAACAGGCTACTAGACTGGTTGTATTCAGGCAACACTAACATGCACATAATTAATCTCTTCATGGAGAGTTTTGCTCACCATAAGTCTTAAAACCAACTATTCTTACACACAAGAAAATTTTTGCTTTGTTGAGAGTTAAGGGACCATAAAGGTCATTCACAAACAAAAGACCATCATACTACAAACAAAAGGCCCTCACCATGAGTCCCTCACTTGTGAACATTTCTGACTCATGCCAGATCCCTGCTCTCTTAACTGTAATGGAAATTAAGATATTAATTTCTACTGCCACTCTGCATATGTTTTCTCTCATCTGGTGCACATTTTAATAAACAGATTTCCCTCAGTCATTTCCCATTTGAAAGAAAGAAGGAAAGAAAAAATATCGTTTGCCCCCTTCAGGATTTTTATCTTTGTTAACACAACCTTACATTGTCCCCCTGAAGAATATAAGATTGGTTTTGTTGTGCCCTGCAGGGCTTCCATGTCCCCAGAATCCTAGGGCAGTGGCACTGGCAAGCTGGCACACTGTAGCAGAAATGTCATTTTTTAATTATGTGGTTCTAAGGGAATCTATTATCTACTGCTGAGATGCTGAAATCAGACGATTTATCTCCAAGGCAGCTCTGTCTACATCCTAGAATTTATATCTCTTGTCACTGTAGGAAAATAGAATGAAAGGATGTTTTTATTTCTGGTTCCTTATGTTTATAAATGCATTCTTATAAGTTTTGCAAGCAGATTTGTGGGGGTAGGGTGCTGAGGGGTGGGGTATAAAAAAATCATAGTCTGATGCATCGCCAGGTTCTCTTGATCTCCCTAGTAGATTGTCCAAGGTCAAAAGGGATCTAGCTGCCCTTCAGTAAGTGTGTCATACCCCTTCAGGGCAGGATGTCATACACATCCTAAAAGGGCTTATGTGCTAACCATAAAGTAGCCTAGGTATAAGTCATTGTGTTGAGAACTCGACACCTAAGCACTGAGAGCACTGTAAAAGTGAACATCAACAAAAGGGCCAGGTAACATGTTTACCTTAATTAACAAAAATACTAACCTCTGCTTGACACCTCAGGTAGGTGTCTGCAACTGTTTGAAAGAATCTATTTCTTACACACTAGGTGTTTTCATTTGAATGAATAACACTATATCTACCAGATTATTTACAATGACACTGAATTATTTCTCTTTCCTCCCTAAGGTATCGAAGCAAATGAAAGAATTTAGTACATGTTGTTTGTATTTGTTAATCTGCAGAATTCATTACACAAGCCACTGTGTGAAGCAGGATCTGAGCTGCCAGCAGTTTGTGTCTATTAACAAAAAGGTACATTCCAAGTACTTTTAACACAATCCCACTCACACATATTTTGAATTAATGTATGCTTTCTGTATCCTATAAAAGTTTACAAAAAAGTTGTAGGGGAGGACAGAGGGAAAGAAATATCGACTATCCCATCAAAACTGTAATTCTTGCATTGCCCTCTAGTGCACACATGAGAGCATGACACCCTTTTTTTTAAACTTCGCAATATAAAATTACTAAAATGAAACCTTTAATGTCATTTGATGGTTTGCTGCATTTAATTTTGACAGAAACATTATATACAGTTTGTCTGAAATACATGACTAAGTTGTCTTTGCCAATCCCTTCTAGAAAATCTGAGAAACAGTTTGATTTGTGTTGCTGACAGAAATATAGTCCATGTCTTTTCAAAACAAAATAAGTATGACTCCAAAGAATCCAGACCCAAAAAATTCAGTCCTTCAAAACCACCTGAAATGAAGCATTTTCAGATTACAGGATACCTACAGTCTTTACTATATGAGGACAAAGTAAAGTCTTTAGTAGTATGTCACTGGTCTGCATATACTTCTAAAAGTCAACTGCCTCCCCCACACACACAGAGATCAGCGTATACAAGAACACAGGAACATGCACAATAGTTAAAGTGGACAGAGAATTCACCTTACCAAGATGAAATCTGTCGTAAAACGTTGTAGAGGCAAACATTTCAGAGGCTATTGATTCAAATAACCTTGTTATTTAAGTGCTTAGCCAGGAACAAGCTCTACGTTTCAGACCAACCATTTGTGACATTATTAATCGCTATAAAATTTTGTCATTTTTCAGATTCTTTTCTCTCATGCCACTTTTAAATAGACCTGAGTATAGGAGACAGTTGCATCTGTACAAGCCAGGACACTTTCAGAACACCAAGCACCTGGACAGAATCAAGATTTGAATAGCAGAGGGAAAGAAATGGGATACTATGAAGATATATGTCTGTAATTGAATTGTGTAAATGGGAAAGCATCTACTATCCTTGTAGCATTAGTGAAAGCACAGCTGCTGAAGGAGCTCATCAAGTAAATATATTCCAGGCCTGTGTCCAGCATGATAAGCAGTTTGCCACTACCAAAGTCAAGAAAAAAATAATGCACCACTTTAATAATGTCAGACTTCGATTATGGTGTGGCATGGTGCCATGCTGATATCTTACCTCTGTATTTGTATAGTAATCTTTATTAAAGACAATTTCTGAACAACTTTTGACAATTAATTTTGTTCTTACATCTCCATGTGAATGCAGGATGCAGATGAGCCTGCGTTTACCTCATTGTTTTGTATGAAGCTGCTCCTGTAGAAATAACAGATCCTACCTCACCAATTTTATTTGTCAAGATTGTGACACACTTGTTCCTAATGCTTCATGATTTTTTTATGGACCCACATCCCAAAAAATTTAAAATAACGATAGCAAGATTAGCATAGTTAGAGCTCATCATAATCACAGGATAAAAATAGCCAATTTTTAACTTAATGCTTGAAGATATGTTGGCATACACCTCTTAATGGATCATGAGAGATAATGGTGATTTTGATCAATTTCCCTGTTCACGGCTTTGGAACAACCCTTGCAAAAAGCCAGAAATAAAAAGTTTTAGTATGGTCCTGCCTGCCAGGCACAGCCCTTTAACCACTGCTGTCTAGCCTCTGGTTTTCAATCCACAAATCTTTTCACAAAGCAGAAAATTGTTGTCAAGCCTACGTGGGACAGCCAAGGTCTTTTTTATTCTAAAACCCAAATGAACAGCATGTGATAAAACTTTCTATTTGGTTATCACAATGACTTCCTTACACTGACAGATGAGTAACTACTTGTTTTACAGTCTCTCATTCTTTGGGCTTGCAATGTCATGCTCACAAAACCAGACTCTGATCACACTGGATTGCCACCAGATTTGTTCCCCACATTTCAGGGTATCATTCTTAAGCCTGTTTCTACCACCCCAGGAAAGCAGGGTAAAAACAGAGACATCAAGACTGGAAAATGTTCATGGCCACAGAGCTGCTTTTTGTGTTAAGGAGATACTTAGTGTCACATGCCATTCATGTGGTTTCAGCTCCTCTTTCTGTATAACATACTGCGCTGGTTTTGAATGAGGTAATTTTCTTCATAGTGGTTGGCATGGGGTTATGCTTTGGAGTTGTGATGGTAACAGTGTTGAAACTTCAGGGATATTTTAATCATTGCCAAGCAGCACTTACAGAGAGTGAAGGCCTTTTCTACTCCCTACTGCATCCCACCACCGAGGAGGCTCGGGGTACACAAGGAACTGGGAGGAGACACAGCCAGGACAACTGACCCCAGCTGACCAAAGAGACATTCCAAATGTTATCACATCAACCTTAGTGTATAAAGCTGGGAGAAGAACAAAGAAGTCAGGGACATTTGGAGTGATGGTGTGTATCTTCCTAAGTCACCACTGTACATGAGGCCCTGCTTTTGTGGGGATGGCTGAACACTTGCCTGACCGTGGGAAACAGTGAATTAATTCCTTGGTTTGTTTTGCTTCAATTTGTGCCCTTTGGTTTACTTTATAAACTGTCTTTATCTCAGCACCTGAGTTTTCTCACTTTTGCTCTTCTGATTCACTCCTCCATCCCACTGCAGGGGTGGGCGCAGGGAGGAAGGAGTGAGGGGCTCTCTGGGGCTCAGGTGCTGGCTGGAGTTAAACCATGACACATACAAGTAGCAGAAAAGATGCCACTGATTCTAGATGTATCTACTGATCTCATCATCTTATGCAACAGTTTTTCCTCTGCTTCAAAGGCCAGTACATTGCATGATCACTGGAAAAATCCTGTCTTGATCTTTTTTCTGGAAAATTATTTTGGTCTTCCAAACTCAGATCATTCACACCTTGTAGCTCTATAAATTCCTTTTAAGCAGAAGAAGCTTGTATGTATCATTGAAGTGGAAACTCAGCAACATTAGGAAACTGGATGAAAAATTCTTAAAGAAGCTGATGAAAATAAAAAAAAGTCATAGTTCAATAATCTGAAATCATGAAATTTTTCTTCAGAACATCCTGAATGTTTTGAAGTCTTCTGAGATTCATCATGAATGCATTCTCAACTAGGGTCTTGCAACATGCTTGTGGATTTGGGTTACTCATTTTTGTATATCTGTGTTGTTGTTAGCTTTATTTTGGGTTGGTTTATTGTTGGGGGTGTTTTTTGGGGGGGATAGTTATTGCTGGCTTGCTTGTCTCAGGGCTTTGGGTGTGTGCTTATTGTTTTTATTTTTTTGAATACTAATTTTCAAAATTCTAAGGTTGGTTTTCCCACCCACCCCTAACTTGGGCAAAGACTTGAAATACTCCTTTTCCATTGTGAATCAAAATGCTAACAATAAAGATTCAACCAGAACTTTTTCTTACCCTCTATTTTACTGACTGTGTTCTGCCTACTAAATCTGAGCAGGTCACAAAACCACAAAACAAGCTGAGTCGGAATGGACCCATCAGGATCATCAAGTCCAACTCCTGGCCCTGCACAGCACCATCCCCAAGAATCACAGCATGAGCCCAAAAGCATTGCCAAAATGCTTCTTGAGCTCTGTCAGGCTTGGTGCTGTGAGCACTTCCCTGGGGAGCCTGTTCCAGTGCCCAAACACCCTCTGGGTGAAGAACCTTTTCCTAATACCCAATCCAAACCTTCCCTGACAGAGCTTCAGACCATTCCCTCTGGTCCTGTCACTGGTCACCAGAGATAAGAGATCAGTGCCTGCCCCTGTGCTTCCCCTCACAAGAAGTTTTAACTGCAGTGAGGTCTCCCCTCAGTCTCCTTTTCTCCAGGCTGAACAAACCAAGCAACCTCAGCCACTCCTCATGTGGCTTCCTCTCAAGGCCCTCAGTGGCCCTCCTTTGGACACTCTAACAGGTTGATACCTTTTTTATATTGTAGTGACCAAAACTGATCACAATATTCAAGGTGAAACCACACATCTAATTCAAGCACTTAATTTTAATTGTCACCTAAATTAGAGTTCTGGCAACCTTATCCAGAAAAGACAAGCACCTTCTCTGAGTAAGCCAGACCTTTCACATTCTGGACTGATTTTAAGGGAAGCATCAAGTTTCCTTTGCTATTGCCTGATTTCTTTCCCTATCTATGTTTTCATCCCCTGCTTAATTTCATCCTGGGATATTCATGGACCATAACCCAGATTTACAAACTTTATCTGTGAGAAGTTCAGAGGCCATAAATTTATGATCTGTCAGGGTTTTCTTTTCCTGAAATCCTTACATTTTGTTTTTCTTCCCATGAAAGTAAAATGCTGGCTTAACAATGATAATAATGAGAAAAAAAATAATGACTTTTTAAATCATAGTGTTTCCCTCTAGAACAACAGTTTTACTCTAACAGTATTCCCACTGATGTAGTCTTTTTTTCCCCGAGAAATGGATTCTTGGCTAACTTATTTTGCTAATGTTGCCTTTCATTGGTGTCCAAATGTACTTTCCTACAGCACATTATGGGAAAGTAGCTTAAAAATCATTTTTATGATTCTTTTCTTTTAAGCAACTGAACCTAACCAGGCCAAAATCAAAAGTGCTTGGTATGACATTGACCTTAGGTAAGGACTTCCTCTTCATCCTGTTGAATAAATACCCATCTCAGAATGCATAAAAGATAACTGAAATGCTCAGTTGAACTCATGTTGCAAAATAAGTTCCTGGTGAAATCATGCGCAACAAAAGCTAATGAAACATTAAAAAAAGCTAGAAATGTAACAACAGTGCACATAAAATCACACAGTGAAAAAATACATATGGTACATACATTGGATTTCATAAGTGCTGGTATCTGATTCCAAGACAGTAAGGATAAAATGTAGACATAAACAAATTCATACTCCCAAAGAAGAGCTGCTTGGTGACAGTGAGGTCCACAGAAACATCAGGATGAGACATATGGCATTGTACTAACTGAAAATCAGATTCTAATCTAGTCCTACGTGTTCACACACCAGCCTCCGTGGATACATGGAAGACAAAAAACCCTGAAATAAAATCAGTCCATGTCTGTCAAGTTGCTCATGATTTGCACTGGAGCAAGGCAGACAGGAAATTCCTCTGTAGGTTTTGTTTATTATGTACTCTTTTCCTTCTGTGTAAGACTCCATTCCCTGTTTTTCTCTTAGACAAATTTACCTTCTTAAGTAAGTTATTTCATCAGTCAAACTCCTACACAGTCATTGACATCTAATTATTCCAATTTTGTGAGGATGATGACAAAAACAAAAGAGATCATGGGTCATGCAGAAAAAGATTTGAGACCTTCTTTCATTCTATTTCTATCATTCTAAGAACCTGACAGTTAATGTATCTAAAAAATATCATACAGTCCTGGCAACATGCCCCTGCCACATAAAAATTTTAATGTAATGTTGTCTTCTTTGCTTGACTCTATAAAGACCAGCAGTGCATTTTTTTTGCTTCCCCCCCC
>VXAC01001655.1:58512-95987 GCA_013399225.1 Rhipidura dahli
CACTCAGTTGTGTTTTTTTTTCCCCCCCCCCCCCCCCCCTGCACTTTTTTTCACACATAAGCAAAGCACAGAATATTTCAAAGATTATTTCATTAGGAAAAAACTCTGGTCCAGTTGCCTTAAGAAGAGGTGTTCCCCAGGTTCCCTCAGGTTCCCCAGAAACTTAACATTTCCTCAAGGTTACCACTCGGCTCCACAGGGACACAGCCAAATCTAGCAGATTGAGATGCAGAGACACCTGAAGACTTCTTACTTGATAGAGCACAAGGAATAAACAGATCCTGGGAAAATAATAAGCACCTCCATGTATTTGTATTTGTAGGTAATTTCTGAAACAACTTCCAAGTGTCATAAAATAAATAGTAATGCATTTTTCAAGCACCTTAGTACTAAAATTAAGGCTAAGTGTTTCCTCCACTTAACAGAGCAAAAAGGGCTTTTCTGCACTGGTGAGAAATTTCTGCAGAACGTTGTTTTGTAAAAGACAGTATAAAGCCCAGGAGTCTAATGTCTCTTTAGCATCAGCCTTCACTGAGAATATCAACAGCAATGAAACTGTTAACGTAACTGAGACTAGTGACAAATAGTTAGAAATTCAGGTTGAAATAGATACATCACTATTCTAACTCATGGCAACTACACTCCCATATGATATAAGATGTTCAAATCTATTTAGTATGATTCCTAACCATACTACCTACATTAAAAAAAAAAAAAAAAAAAAAAAAAAAACCCCAGAAACCAACAAACAAACAAGCGAAAAAAAACAACAACAAGAAAACATTGAAAATTAGGAGCTTAAGTAGTACAGACCAGTGGGTGTCTTAAAATACTGGAACAAACTAATTGTTTGTAACAAACAAACAAATTTCTTGTAAGCTTAAAAAGGTTAGGAGATTATTTGCAGTTGGTGTGGACTTATCAGGAAGAGATTGTGGCAAACCAATCAAAATTTCTTATATAATCTATTATTCTATTATAAATACAGAAGAAATATTAGTTGTTTTAAAATTGAGTTTCAGTAACCCTCTGTCATTGCTTCATACATTATTTCCAAAAGTGTGCCAAGAGACCTGAATGAAGGTAGCAGTTAGAATCCCAGACACTTTTGTCTGAGCTTGGTGCGACTTCATTTTATCTTTAATAACCTGAATGACTGACTAGATGGTTCTCTGATTATTTTTACAGGCAATACACAAGAGATGGAGAAGGTAAGGAATCTGAGAAACAGGACTTTCATTTCAAATAATCCTGACAAACTGCAGAAGACAAAAGATTGCATACATGAATAGGAACAAGCTATTTTTAAAATATCATTGGCAAGAATACTACCACATTCTTCTTTTTCCTTTTTCTCTTTAATAACTTTTTTCTCATTTTGAAGAGTTTCTGTTGCTCAAAATACCATCTGCAGAAATAGTCCTAGTGAAACCAGCTTCTTTGAAATGTTCTTATCTGAGTCATTAACATCAATGAACTCCCACTTGCCTGTAAGGGGCAGAGAAACTCATCTTTAAATACAAACAGACTGTGTAGGTTATAGCAAACCACAGTCAGAAGGAGTAGTTCCTTTGTCTCTTGTCCACAGAAAAGATGGTCTAAAACTCTTTTCCTTCCTGGGGTTTGACTTTGTGAGATTTTAAAATTATTATTATTGTTATAATTAACTTTTAAAATTATTATTGTTGTTGTTGTTATCTTTTCCATAAGTCTTTCAATGGACTCCAAATGCAAAGATGGAGGAAGAAGACACCAGGGTTTTACTCCAGTTGTAGTATACTAATGGAAAAGTGTTCAGTAAAAATAAACTGTAGAAATTAATTACCAAGAATAAGGGTGAATAGGCTTGACCCTGAGTAAAAGGGTAGCATCAGCTTGCTCTTCTGACATAGTCAGTCAATATACTGTCAATTCTAAGACAGCAGTACATTTCAAACTCAGGATAAGTAACCATGACATAGGTGTCAATTTGAATAAAGCATACTATGCAAATAACCCCTAAATTTGAAGAAAAGCCTCGCAAAGTTTGGGCTGGTTTGCATTCTCAGTAAGCAAAAACATACTCGTGGGTTTTCAGTAGTGTATGGGGTGCTTGATTTTATGGGGCTTTTTAACCCAGAAAATGTGAATTTCTATTAGAAATTCAAAGCCAACTATACCATGGTTGTTTCTCAGTCATTTGTCCAAGCTTCTATTAAAGTGTCCAAAGGAGGTTCCATGGCCTCTACAGGTAACATGTTCCAGCGTTCCAAAACTTACATAATCCCCCTCTTAACTTCAAGCTCATTATCTGAATTCAATTTTTTTACCCATTGTCATTATAAAGAGCCTCTTATTTATTTTTGTTTGGCATCCATCCTTAATACAAGTATTTTTTTGTCTTCCCCTGATTCTTCTGCTCTTAGGTCAGACTAGTCTGGATCCCTCAATTTCCTGTGTAGGGTGTGTTTTCTAAACACCTAGCTTTTCCTGGTTTTGCTCATGACTCTCTCCTGATCCAAACTGTAGTGTCCTGCACTCCAGCTGGGCCTAAGGAGAGCCCAGCAGCCTAGCCCAGTCTATAGAAAATAATACCTTTTTCCTTGCCCATAAAAAGGTGTATTTTTCACCAAAGTCTTCAAATCTGTTCCCTGCATTTGTGTTGTTTCCCGCTGCACTGTTCTCTTAGGCAGAAATACCCTGTGGATGAAAAGTCACTGCTAGATTCCCTCAAAACAGAACAAAAATGTACCCTCTGAGAGAGATAGGGATTTAGTTTGTCTGCCAGGCACCTCAAGGGATTTCTCCAATATGTGATATGGATGAGATTATGCTAGGTTTTTCACTCTGCCTGGTCCAGTATCCCAACAGTGTCTCATCATGCGTGTCATGCAAATGTAGACAGATAAGAAAATCTAAAAATGACAGGCTGCCTTTATTAATTTTAAGCATTTTCCTTACATAAGTAATGCCCTGCAAATGGTATTTACTTTAAAAGCAATTAGTGAATACTTTATGGTTTTTTTGTGTCTCTCTTAACCCTTTTGGACATAACCTATGCCTGAAACTTGTCCAGACCCTAAAGGTTCATTATGACTTGACCACCTATAAAAAGATGTCCATATATATATAACAATTTTTAATATATGTGATTAAAAAAAGAAAAAAGAAAAAAAAAAAAAAAAAAGAAAGAAATTATAAAGTGGAAGTCATTTGCCTGTCTCCCTTTCCAAAATTTATAATCTGGAGAACTGACCTTTTGCCACTACACACACGTGTACATAAGGAGTTTCATTCAAATTGATGCCTTAAAATGCTACTACAGCCTTGTGTTTTGCTGAGGGAGCTTTCCTGTCTGACCATCCAGGAGACACTGTCAGTCACACGCGCACCAGCACAGACTCTCACTGCTGGGACCAAATTCACTTCACAACACGTGGCTCTTGTGACATGAGAGGTGCCCTGCTTGACCTCCTACACACCCCACACTCACAATCAGAGAAGGTTCTGTTGCCAGCCCAGGTTTCTCACAGCAGGGCTTCAGACCTCTGGATCCTCAAAATAATTTAATCACGGTGCAACAACAGAGTAACAGCTCAAGCTTGCTCTGAGAATGGACCCTGAACAAAGGACAACCTGGGCTGTTATATCCCCACAGTCTAAGCATGTGGAAGTCCATGGTCACTGGCTCCTGCCATGTCTCTGAGTGTCCAGTCACCTGCCTGGGCTACAGGTGTCCCTGTTCCTATTGTTATGCAAAGGGTCAGAACCAGTTCATGGCCTTCATATCAGGGACAAGATGATACTAAGGAGGATTGATGAGGAAGCCATTTCAGGAAGATGGCATCAAGGACAGGGACGAGGTGTTGCAATGACTAGTTATCCTTGGCCACTCAAGAGGTAGACAACAAATTTTCACTGCAAGGCACACCCACCATATCAAAAGGAAATGAGGAAATTTGAGACTGATTACACTAGCCTCAGGAAACAAGACTCTGCTCTGTCACAGCTTCCTGTGCATGGCAGCATTTCAACATGTCACTGTCTTCTTGGCAGTTCCGAAAAAATTCCAAACCCAGCCATTTTGCCTGATAAAGCATAGCTCACATGTTCAAATATCATCCATATTATACTGTATTTCCTTGGCAAATTGCCAGTCCCAATGCTTCCCCAGCCTTATCCTTGACAAGATGTTTGTATACTCTTCCTGACACCACTGCCTCAGTCCCAACAGCTTCACCCTTTGACAGGTTTGTTCTTCTTCTCCTCCCATTCCTGCCTGACATCTCCCTCACATGGTCTGTGTTGTGCACCCCTCTGCAGCTCATGGGCAGCCCACTGGAAAATATTGCACCCATTTATAAAAAGAGCAGGGAAGGGATTGAGAGTAGCCCTGCTGACAGGGTTCTGGGTTGACAGCTGGATGAAATAGTTACAGACTATTTTTTATTCATATTGAAAGTTTTGAGATTTTTTTTTTTGGTTTTTTCCTATTACCATGATTGTGACTTGTTATGTATCCATACAATATTTAGTAGCTTACATATCTGTACAGGCAATTTCAATATTGCAAATTTTTTTTGTGTACATTTTTCATTGAATGATAAATTTTCCCCATATCAGAAAATATAGGAATGTTTCTAAAGAAGAACTTTGGACATTCTGAAATTTAACTTTCCTTATCTGGTACTGAGGGAGTCCACTTATAGCCTTATATTGCTGTAATTTGCATGGCTAGAGATCAGTGAAACACTAAAAAATATTTTCTGCCATTCTAAAGTAGCCTAACAGTTTCTGAGAAGATGCATGAATTATACAGAAGGTACAACAGAATAATTTATTGTGAAATTTTCTCTTAAGTATTTTCTTTTGGGTATGTAAGGAAAAAAGCTTTTAGAATGAACTTGGCGATTTTAGCACTTCACCCACATGAAGATGAGAAGACAGAGAAACCCACAGGGATTTAAACTCAGAAAATCAAAGCTAGACTTGTGATTTGTTCAGTTATTTTCTTCATTAAATGGGTATAATATGGGTACATGTCAGCTACAAGTAATATTAATTAGACTAATTTATTAGCATTTTTGAATGCCTACAAATCTTTGTATTAATGGCACTATATGATAATTATATTTATGCAATGCATTCTGATTATTCCATCATTCAAATATTGGTTTGTATTCAGCTGAATAATTTTAATTAAGATTTACTTTCAGCACTGACAAGTAAGATACTGTTCCACAGACTCCTTTACCACTTAAGGGATACCAAACACTGGATGTTATACGTAAAGCATCAGTTACTATAAACTTTTATAAACATGGTATCATTTAGCAACTAAATAAGTAAAAGCCAGAGGTCAGTTTTTTAAAATTGATTTACATGTGTGCACTTTCTTAAACCAACAAGTACACTGGTACAATAGGAACCTGTCTTCTTAGAAGTTGTTTATAAAGTTACTCTGTTTACTCACCTGGTATCTACACAAATACTGTGTCTACAACACAGGCAGGCAGCAGGGAACACATTTCTCAATAACACTGTTACAGTTGTACAGTTCCTCTCCTCTCCTGGAACAAATTTTATTCCCTGCTGAAAATTAGAATTGCTATTCCACCTGTCAGTAATATTAAAAATTTCCTATATTTTGCTTTAAAAAATCCAATCCTTGCAAAACATATACGAAATTAACAGCCTATATTTTGATTCAGATTATTTATCCATACAAAAAGAAAACAATTATTCAATAACACTTTCTCCCTCCAGTTTCCTTGCCATCTTCCAATTTTACAGCCCTAGAGCCTTCCAAGTCTTGGTCCAGAGCTGTGCACACTTGATACAAGTGCATTAAATGAAAGAAGAAGAGCTTTGGCTAAACGCCCTTATTTGTGAACTGAAAGAGATTGTATAGCCATAAATTGTATAGCAAGGAGGAAGCAAGAGGGGAATGTCATGACAGAGGTGTATCTTGATTACAGTGCTGCATCAAGCCATGGTCAGAGCAGTGTTGCTATTCCACCCACAAATGAAAAAATCATCCAGTAAAATCTGACCGATAGCCCCTCCCTCCTATTTTATTTTCACATCTACATCTGAAGTACCTGTCATCCAAATAAAAATACATCATCAGTTAAAGATTGTAGCTTTGAAAAATCAGTAGCTTGGCACCTTGAGCTAGTAAGAACTAAAAGGCAAACCACGATTTACTATATGTGACATAAATCATACAGTAGAAAAAATGGGAGGTTAAGTATTTTTTAGCTAATAACTTACTTTTACTCAGAGATTTATTTAACAAAGGAACTCAAAAAGCAAGTTAGTGTGCTGTATAATCATTACTTCAAATATTTCTCTCTGGAAATTCCTTTATGTCCCTGGAAGACTATGACTGCCTTATGTGTTTACACATAATCATCCTTGTGAATAATTTTTTGCTATTCAGTACTTTTCCTCTCACTGAAACAAAATCTCTGACAAGTTTCACAGCACAAATAAATGGTCTCTGATTTACAATCCACATTTCTTCTCTCAAAATTTGTGAGCACATTTAAAAACAACTCTACATGACACCTGCTAATTAGGAACGTGCAGTTGCACTTAGTTAAAGGTTTCTCCAGCAACAGGATGTTCCCTTAGCAAACTTCCAAGATAAAACAACACTCCCTTCTTTGCAGCTTCTAAGAGATGAGAAATGCTAAAGATCAAATATTAGGTTTTCAGATGGTTAGATGGTGACGTGATTCCAGAAATCATTAAAGAATGGAACAAACTGGAGAGCGGGACAGGAAAAGACAGAAAAAGTGACAGGGACTGGTCCTATTTAAAGGACAACTTTCTCTATAAGAATCAACCAAGAGAAACCAGGTGTATCTTCGAAGCAACTGTCTGGAACAACAAGGCTGAAATAAGAGACAAATTTTAATAAATGAAATGTTGGGGAATGAGAAAGCAGAAAGCATTGTGACAACAGATAATAGAAATAAATAAATGAGCTGATTTTAGACTGAGACATACGTAGGTAAACTGTAATTATGAAAATTGAAATCTGATCAGTAAGGAGGGACTGGTTTTCTGGACTGATACAAAGGAGTATGTAAAAAGTTCCACAGGAAAAGAGATGTCCCCCATGCTGTATGAGAGTATGCTACACTCTCATTTGGCAACAGATTACAAACTGGACTGTCAAGATTCAATAACTAAAAGAGAACTCCTATTTGCCATGGAAGAGAAATAAATAAAATATCATCTCAGTTTGTGACATGAAAGTCCTTTGTGCTACAGTTTTTGGAAGGTGCATTGCAAGGTCAGTGAAATCAGTATTGTCTCCAATGTACCATCAATATTTATTTTTAATTTGGGACTGGTAAATAAAGATTTAATGGGATTTTAATGGCCTGCTGGACACACTTCGGTGTCCAGAGATGTGGCATCATATCCAGGACTATCATTATCTGGATTAATTATCAATAGCAGGCAGTTATCATTAGGGAGAAGTGAAAATGAGAGAGGTAGTAAATGAAATTTACTGGGCAGAGATGCTCAGAAATAAATAAATAACATCTGAGAAGTCACCAATGGATACTTCAAAATCATTTTCTGTTTGATATTTCACATTACATCTGCCATGTCTTTTGCTGCTCCAGAATCAGTAGTGACTGAAATATTTCCTTTGCCAGCTAGTATGAGTTAAACTCCTTCACAATTGTAGCTGTACAACTATATATTATATAGAAAACTAGTGTCCAAATTTGGTTTTTAATGTCAGCAATGGGCTAATGTAAAACCTTGAGAAGACTGCATTAGCTTAACCAGTAAATATTCTATAATGTAATAAAAGACCCTTGCTGATAAGTCTTTAACAAATGACAGTTAAGGTTTGTGTCTTATTTAAGACACGACTGATAAAACCTTGTGTAAATATGGGCTATCTTGGGTGATACAGAGTATCATGAATGTGACTTAATGTCTAAAGGGCAGTTTCACTGATGTAAATTATATGCACTTCTATGCATTGTTGCACATGGACTGTCCAAGACTTTTAGACAACCTCGCATTTATGAATGCTTAAACAGTCAAAATTTAGCAATATTTATCTTAATATAGGCAAAGACACTGTTAAGAGGAAAAAGAAGGCATATTGTCATCCTCAAGAGAGGGAGATCTATTGTAAGGAAAAAAAAAGATCAGAAAGGATTTGGGATTAATCTAACTACTTGATACTGTGTGAGCTTTCACTGCAGGACTTTAATAAAAAGATAAATCAAATACTCCACCTGTTTGCAAACACATGGACATACATGTGATACTGATGAGACAATATTCAATGGAAATAAAAATCTGATACTGTATTTACCCTCTTAAATATTCAATCCCCACTGTCAAAATCTGGGTTTTGTGTTCAGAACTTAACAAACAGTATTTAATTATATGTTCTGTCTCTGTTTATTCTGTCTCTGGAAAAGTACTGAAGAACTACCAGTAACACAAACAGATACAAATTTCATCGGTGGGAATCTGTATAGCATGAGAACAATGATTCACTGAGAGAAAAACTATCTTCTTCTGCAGTGTATCCCCTACTTTAGAAGGAATATGATAAATTGTTCCCTAAATACACAGGAGACGTTCAATGCTGCAGATCAGAGGAGTTATGCCAAGAAAATTAAATGTCTGCCCAACCAGCAATTTGCTCAGAGTTTGAGGAACTTTCCCAAGAACACATCAGTCAGCACTTTGCTGCCAGCCTAACACAACTTTTCAGGGGGTTTTTTTGTCTCTGTTAATACAAGGCTATTGAAGACACCAAAGGCTAAGACTAGATAGGCCTGTAGCAAGGTTGGTCCAGAGTTATTTAAATTTTCCTTGATTCTGTGGAGCAAAGGTGAACAGAATCACTAGATAAGCCAGAAATGTTTCTGAGCAAAAATAAGGCAATTTATGGTTAAAGAGCAATTTTCACTTAAAACCTTAAAATTACTGTGCTAATGCTAGGCTAAATCTAAAGCAAAAATTCATTTCCAGGTCCACATTACCTAATTGTACCTTATATAACAGAGGATCTCAGATACTCAGATGTGTCAAACCCACCATAACCTGAACAGTGCTGAACAGAAACAGCTCCTCTAATCCTTTTCTGTGAGCAGTTCCTATCTTTGTGGTGATCTGAAACAGCATAGCAGATCTGCAAACTCTTACAATGCCATGTGTTTGACATCCACTCTACCTTTTCATTACCAAATTCTTTTAAGAATCTGGCCCATTTAGTGTTTAACAAAAGAAAAAAGAAAAGGACTATAAATAAATTCTGCCACTTATTTCCCCTTTGCTGAGAGATGATGGTTGACCTCCCAAGGATTCTATATAAATGCTGATTTTATCTAGCAGCAGGCCCTTGACCTTGGTGAGGCTGACAATTACTCTGATCAAATGGATGAAAAAGGCTGACAGACAAAAAAGAACTTCTTCCACCAGAGATCAATAGGTCATCAAAAATGAGACATCAAAATGAACTATGCTAAGGAAATTTTGAATTTAAATTAAACGGAAATCTAGAGCTAGGAATAAATAATTCAGATTAGTAAAGTGAGGAAAATTCTCCTTCTGCTTGTTCACTTGTGTCTGAGAGTTTGAGATCCTGCCTCTCTGGCTTACTTCAGTTTTATTTTAAACCTGTTTTATCAAGCAAAGACAATGTTAACAATGATTTTATACATCCATAAATGATCTTTTTAGAAACATTATCTAGTTATTTTGAATTATACTGCTTAATTAAGTTTCTTTAAAATAAATTATTATTTATGCTTGTATTTATATGATATTTATATACACAATCTTTTTCAGTATCTGCTTCCTAAGTATTTTTCAGTGCAATTATGCATTATTTGTGCTTTTGGCAACTAAGATAAATTTTTGAACTAAAATGCGTCTGGAAAACATAGAAAACCTATTCTAGAATTACTGTAATGAAATCCAGTTTTCATTGAACCTTATTTTTATGCAGATTATATGCTGGAGTTACATTAGCTGGAGTCCTCTTAAGTTACAGTATTGTGTCAGTATTCAATGTTTGTTACTTATAATTACTGATGAACAATTATTAGCAAAAGCAACAGCTCTATTTTAGCTCATCAACATCATCAAGTCCATAGCATCCCTGAACTTAGCACAGTTGGCTATGGAGAATATTGACTACATTAACTCTGGAAAATATAGAGTATGTGGGATTGAATATTGAATATTCATCCTGGAGGATGACAAGCAAGGTAACTTCATCCTCTCTAAATTTCCTCCTTACTATCTACAGCATGTATCAAATCTCTCTATGCTGTGAGTTGAAAGGAATCACTATGAGATTTTACAGAAGAGCACAGTTAGAGCATATGTAGCTAGACAGCAGTCAGGTTGGTGAGGACAGTCTGCTTAGGGTCCCTTCTGCAGACTCCCATCAAAAGCAATTAGAGATTTAGTCATGGCATGATCTTTTCTGACCAGATTTCCAGCTTTAGCAATTCCATTTAACAGCATAGAAAACATTTTCATAGGTTGCACACTGAAAATAGAACAGAGAGCAAGCTACCCACACGTATACTTGGCTGTGGTATTAGAATTAGACAGTCTAGACAGGCTAGAAAATACTCCTGTCATCGTATCTTATCGATATTTCAGTGTCCATAAAATTGTCTGCCTGATTTTGCTAAATATCTGTGTGCACAGTTCCTACTGACAACAGCTGGGTCCGGGTGCGAGAGAGAAGCTTGTGTAGATGCTGAACTCAAAATTTATATAATACAAAAAAGGGGAAGTGAAAAGTTCTTTAATTTTCTGTTTTTCATATGAATCTTAAAGCTCAATCCAGCAGGAACATATATGTGAAAAGATATTTTCAAATACAAAGGCAGGGAGAAGAATACAACTTTGTGTCAAGAAGTTTAGTGGTTTGCAGTGAATTAGCAAGGGATAAGGAACCACAATGGAGTAAATATATTCATGCACTCAGTGGGCACTTCATGCACATGATTGTGGAGGTGCATTGACTGGCCTGCACTGTTTCTATCCACACATCAGGATTACAGAGCTGATGCATGAACAGCAATTGATACACTCATGGCTTTTCTGATTACATAGACTTTTACCTCTGAAGTGTCTTTTGTGTCATGTAGTCCATTGTGTTTGTAATTCACAAGCTTCAGTTTTGTGTAATTTTTAGACTAATTGAAGCAGATATTTTTATGAATTAAATAAAGCTACACTTTGATTGCATAAAGTTACACTCCAGCTAATATGCTGTGCTCAAATCACAGGCTTTGAATTTCAGTCTGTTTTTTTTCCACTCCCTTCCAAAAGTTTGTGAAATAAATGAGAAAAATTTTCAGCCCTGACAAACATCCCATTAACCAAAATTCACTGAAGGTGATGCTAAAGACATACAAGCAACTTCAAAGTTATGGCTCATGCCTGCATCAGAGATGACCTAAATATTTTACAAATTCTATCCTTACACATTTCTCTTTTTGCCACATCATCCTCAGAGCCCAGCTTACATGAAAACCCTGATGTATTTGCATCATTCCTTCATTGTTCCAGCAGCAAATTCATGATGCACAATAAGCAAAGTTTCAAAAACAGCAGGTAATTTTCATGTTTTCCATGGACAGTCTGAATCTATGGCTAATTCATTACTGGATCTCTCACTCATTACTGATAGAGAAGGCTACATGAGGCAGCTTCATCTAGAGTCATGACATGCTTTGAGAAAAGACCATTAGAGAAATCTCCCTAGCTTTCTTTCTATGTGGGAATTGGCTTTTCTGATTTAAAATGGTCTTGTCCAACAGGTAATGGGACTGATGCTCACTTGCCTTAGTAAAAGGCTGTTTGAAAGTCTATAAAGTTAATTTATTGAAATGTAATTAGCACTACTATTAATTTTTGCCATGCTTACTGTCATCAGTTTTAATGCCACAGATTCAATTTACAACGAACTGAACAACATTGTGAAACATGGGTATTAATCCACCTGGTCTTCTCTCCCCCAATAAATCATACTGTAGGGCCCTGAACACCGAGAGTGAGCAAGAGAACAAAGATTATTTGAAATATATATGTCCTTGATCTTGTTCAGCTCGTTTACTTTGGCAAAGCCTGCCAACTCCCAGGCCTGAAAGCTGAACTCTGCTTAAACAGAGAACAAATGCAGTGGGTCCCACAGTAATTCAGGCATGCCCCTCCAATTATGGTCTCAAAACCTATATGGAAGGGTTGCTCTTTTAACACAGGTATTCCCTACTGATCTTCCAGAGCACCTCTGACCATTCCTATTGGACTGTATCAGTTTATCCCAGTGGAATCCCACTTATCCATCAGCTGAAACTTATAGTTATTTATTGTGCTGGTGATAATTTAAATATAAGACAGTCTGTACCACTCCGTAGGTTATTTGTCTGCCAAGTCTGACTTACTTGACTGTTTTATACTTACGTAGTATCCAAGAATAAAAAGAAAATTATTTTTTACAATTTTCTGAATAGATCAAGGAAGGAATGAGTATACTTTCAGGAACACATCTGGTTTACTTCAGAAATTGATTTATTTCTAGTGTAAAAAGATTGTCTTCATTTTACAGACTGGAAGTGAGACCCAGGGAGCCTAATACCCAAGTCCACAGAAATACCTGGATGCTTAGTTGCCAACATAGAATCACAACCATTTGTAGAGTGCATTAAGCAGCTTAAGTACTGCATAAGTAAGCAGAGTTTAAAATCTCACTCTGGGAGTCACAACAGTGAATGAAATGTGTGAAGATGCAGTAGTCCTAATGGGCACTGAAAAAATATCACCAAATCCTCAGTACCTGAAAACTCACCCAGTCACCTTCAGCCCTTCTTCACTATATATCACAGGAAAACCTTGTGTGCACATTCTGTGCATCAGGAACAGGCAAAGAGTGTGCAAATCTTGTATGCCACTGCAGTTAGACAGTCTCTGAGCAGGTGTTTTAAAAATTCTAGGTCTGTAATTAGGCTCCAAAGCTTATGAAGATCTTCCACTAGATCTAGGCTTAAGGAATGCCTCAAGACCCCACCGGAAGGTTTAGATCACAGGTGTTTAAGCTGGGAAGCATCTCACCACTAGTTTAGTAGGGGAAAAAGAGACAGATAAGAGAAAAGTTTTCCACAAATTGAATGTCCCCAGTATTGCATCTGGTGCGAGTGTACTGCATAGAAAGAAGAAACAAAGTGAGAGACAGTGTTTGCAAAAACTTTAGTATGTATCTTTAGTATGCTCCTCCCCAGTGCAAATATGACTTCCATAATTTACTCTCATATGATCTGGCTGCCATCACTGAAAGAAACATCTCTCTTCCTGCTGTTGACATCTGGAGTTACATTCTTCTATTTCCTTACCTCACTAACACTTCATCCATTTTCTGAATTTCTGTTATGAAATCTTTTCTCCACTGCATTTTCCCTCCTTCTGCATCTCTTATTTTCTACCAATTTCATTTTGTTCAATATCTGCACAGCAACCACGAGCTGCAAAAGCACATTTAAGAGCATAAAGAAAGAAAGTGTTTTTTCAGGTTTTTCGCTTGTTTCTATATGAATGTATACAAAGCTGCATTTATTCATTTACCTGTACTTAAAAACATGTGCTGTCAAATCAACATCTATGAAAAAGAAAAGCCCTGAGAGATTTCTATACTCATATCACAACACTTGCACACGTGTTTCTCCCACTATGAAATATGTGCATAAGTTTCCACATGTATATATGGACTTAGAAAAGTCAAAGCTGTCACAATTAACTCATAGTGTACTTTAACTTTCATGATATACACTTTAAAGCATATGTTGAACACAGATGTCACAGCTGGTAAAAAAATGAAAAAGAAAATCCAGGAACTTAGAAGAAAAAAAATTTCGTAACTCAAATAATAAAATGAGTACCCCTCCAGATGACCAGCAATCATAAAAAAAAAAAAAAAATAGAACCTGGAACAACTGTATATAGAAATTTTTATTTAGGTACAATTTCAGTATTACTTAAGTCCAAGTATATTTGACTGAATTTGGAAAATATTGCACAAAAATTATCCTTTTTTTACAGATAGTGTGATACACAGCTGAAATGAGAGAAGAATGAGAGGGTTTGGGATGTACATTTAAAAACTGCTCTATCAATATATTTCAATATGCACTTAAACCTAAGTTTGATCTGCCATGTTTATTTAAGTGGTACATTAAACTTTTTTGGTATTGGGTTGTTCCACTATGCAAACACTCGTATGATCAGGTTCATTTTTTTAAAAAAATGGAAGCGATTCTTATTTTTATGTTCTAAAGAGGTAATCAGGGGAAATACAAGTAAAAGAAGACAAACAATAGGTGTTAAGAGGCAGGGAAACACAAGGCTTTAGTTGTAGATATTCATAAAATTGTCAACAGTCATTGACAAGAATGCTTTAAAGAAAAAAGGATATAACTCAGGATGCATAGGAATATAAAAGAAAATTTTGGGGACCAGAAAAGCTCATTTTCCTAGTTAATGAATGGTCCCAGACAGTGTTGCTTTTCATCAATACAACAAAACCAGATGCAGTACAACACTGTTTAATGCCCTGTCAGCCCTGTTCCTTCCCAGCTGGCACTTGACAACTGAGAGACCTCGTAGCAGACCAGGTGAATTGCAGACATGCAAAAAGTGTCTTCCCTTTAAGCAAGTCATTTTAGCGCACAAAACTATCATCTAGAAGAACACTCATCTTTAATAAGACTATATCCTGAAAATTTCAATATTATATATTGAAAATTTACATGCAAAATGTGAGATGTCATTATGCCTGGTCTATACATCCTATGACTCAATGCAAAAATGTCAGAAGATAAGGAGACTAAAAGTAGTTGTGTAAAAATAATTATTATTGTTTTGATTATGCAAATATACTTTAGGTTCTATTTTTAGCAAAAGCAATGCTTTTGAGCTATCATTTGCTATCATTCCAAACTATCATCAGCAGCATCTCCTCTGTGTACACAAGGAAGTTACAGCCCTAATTTTACTTTACATTTTTATCATGGTCATATTCCATAGGACAGACACTATGTAGGGCATTCATTCTTCTCTAAAAACTGAAGACAAACAAATTAAAGCTCTCAAGTTTTTACTGAGTTTATCTTAAGGTCATGTTTAATCACTTACAGTTACCATTATTATTTTTTGAGAGTACCCTTGATGTAAGTATATTTTGAAGAGATGACACGGAATGATACAAGACCTTGCTGTATTTCTGGTTTTAATTACTCAAGTTCCAGTCACCTCCACCAGTGGAGAGCAATTCTGGAAATAGGACATGGAAAGCCTTTTATCACAATGCTGGAGAAAGTTGTGTTTCCTATAGTATTGAATTGTGCATAAATATAGATGATTAGTTTATATTTACATCATCTATTTATTAGGTTATATTTAGATCATATTTATATTAGATCATGTTTAAATTATAAATGTCAATATATGACAGCCATCAACAAAACACTAGCACAAATCATTCCTTACCTATACAAAATGAAAGAAAAATAATACTCTTGGAAACTATACAGTAGAGACTCTGCAAACTACTCAAACTTTTGTATCAAAATATAAAATGAAAACTTGCAATTGTAAATTAAAATCAGGAAGTTTCCCTCATACAACTTTGTTTAATAGTTTCAGTTATCCTGCATGTGTGCAATGGTTCTATAGTCCAAGAGCAATCTGGAACAGGCAAAGGCTCCTACTGGGATTAAAAGTCAGTTTGTGACCAAGTTCAGTTTCTCTGAGTATGGATCTCTGGATGTTTTGAATGGAGTTGCCCTACAATCATTTGACCCAAGCTAAGATTCAAAAGTAAGCCCTGAAAAGTTGGGGGAAATTTTAGATAATCCAGTCCCTTCTAGGTTGGTTTGGTTGATCAATATTTTTGGGGAATTTTTTTTCATCAAAAAAAACCTTGCCAACTATACAACAACATATGCAATTAATATATTCCAATTTTTATAGAGTTACGGAATGCACCTCGTGAGCTAAAAGCCATCATTCTACGTATTGCACCTAGACAGTCCCTGCTTTCAAGTGTTTTTCCAGTAACATACAAAACAAGCAACAACCATGTGGGCAGGCAACAAGAGTTCAAAGACAACTCCAGACTGATCAGCCTCCTCAGCAACTCTCACAGTTTACCTGCATCCTAACAGCTATCAGATTTTTGGACACAAGTGAGAGGAGACCTCTCTTGTTATCATACTACGACAAGGCTTTGGTACTGTCACTTTGTGTTGACCAGCCCATTTTCTATGCCAAGTAAGTCATGGTTAGGAAGTCTAAGCCTGTCAGAAAGTGACAAAATACCAACTCACCACAGACAATTTATATAGGCAGTGTTTACCTGTGAAGCTGAGAGAGAGCAGATCTTGTCAAACTGAAAAGGCCAACAGAAAGTTGTAAACTGAAAGGTCATTCCTGGTGAGACACAAGGACTGAAAGAAGGTCAGCCATCCCTAATAAAAATTTCTTGTTACCTCCAAATTACTTGGTATTTATGTGTTTCAATGTGAAGAGCTTGTTTTGACATTGTGAAACAAAAACCCCAGTATGTAATATATCTCTGAGGAAAAGTATGAATGTAAACTGCTATATTAGATTGGCTAAAAATGGACCTAGACATGGACCTGGACATAGATGCAGGAATAAAAACTAAGACAAGGGAAATACCATTCTCACCTGTAATAGTTTGGAACAGTTTGCTAGTTTTTCTGAGTTTTGCTTCTTCCTCTGAAAATCTGGCACCAGCTACTGTTGAAGGTAGGACATTGGTTTATATAGCTTTATTTTGACGTGTTTTGTACTGAAATATAACAAATCAACAGAGAGTCTTGAAAATCCTGATCAGTTTGCACAAGATAAGGCCCTACACTTGCACTAATATATGGTCAGTGTCACTCCATGAAAGTCAATGGACCATATTTTTTCTCTTCATTACACTAGTACAGCTCCATTAACTATAGACATCATTAATCATACAGCAACTCTGAACTCTGTGATGTTGTGCAGGATATAAATTAGGCAAGAATTTGGCCTCCTGGCCATTTTTTCTCCTGATTTGTAGCTGGCAGGAAATCCCTTGTTTTATTCTGCCTCAAAGTTTTACTCAACTAGGTTGATAGCAATTGTATAGCACAAAAAGCTGTATTCTGATATACAGCTATGAGCATGAATATAAATTAACACATGCATAAATATTTAGAAGATTGGCTATAAGTAACTGATTGACTTCTTGTAACACTTCGAACCTCCCCCAAACTTGTTCTCTCTCCTCCGCGCTTCTCTTCTAAAAAACAGAAAAACTAAGGCAACTTTCTCTATTAAGAAGAATTATACATAATAATGTTAAAGCTTTTCAAAGCCTCTGATATAGGGACAAGTAATAACTTCATTCCAACTAAAAGTGGAGGGGTTTTTGGTTTTGTTAGTTATATTTGGAATCACTCACAAAGTAAGGACAGAGGCAGGAAAATTGCTTCCTCCTTCAGATCACTAAGAAATCATTTACAAAAAATTAAGGTCACAAGTATTAGAAACATTGAATAACAAAAAGATTATGAGTTGGAGCACATCTAACTAGCTAAGGCAGGCAAGGATGTTCACTTACTAGAAATAAATAAGTATAATTTGAAAAGATCAGGAAAAAATATCAATACTTAAACTCACAAAAGAAATTTTAATTTATTATTTAAATCCATTCCATCCTACTTTATCGATGGACCTCCAGCCTATATATGAAGGAAAGTCTTGACTAGGGTTTCTTGACTGAAAGTGACTTGGCTAAGGTGGTACTGCTAAAATACTGCATCACCAGGAAACTTCTGGTATTGTCAGATTGAGGTTTACATAAGCAGTATTTTAACCTCAGCACCAGTTACTGGTAAATGGTGTGGAGATGAGAGCTCCCAAAATCAAGCCAGAATCATTTAAAAGATTGACTATTTAGAACCAAACTTCACTTGGCAGAAGAAGTACTCGCAGTACTGCCACAAGAAACTCACTTGTCCCTACAAAGAGAGAAGTAGTCAGCAATCAAGACATCGTTTTCTCAGTGACAGTCATCTGCCCAGACATAAGTCAGTTGAAATCAAAGGAAGAGAGAAGTCATTTAACTGGTACCTCCAGTCATGAAGTAATATAAGCCAGTCATTTTCCCACAGTGTTAATGCCTTTTAAAGAGATTTAAAAATAATAAGAAGAAGCAACCTTATAATGCTCTCAGTGATTTTGCAGAAGGACAGGAACACAGACTCCTGGAAGCTACTTGGTACCTGTTCGTATTAATTACACCAATGAATTGATGTAGAGGAGCATTATCAAATGTGCATTGCTGAAGCACTAGCAATTATTCAAGCATATTTACTGAGGTTTAAGGACAATGTAACAGTAGTGTCTGCATATTTTATATGCAGCCATTGTTATACCCCATTAAATGGACTGGTAATGATCCATTGCTGCTTAATTAATATACAATGAGCATGACATTAAATCTAACATAAATTAAAGCCCAATTTAAGTCACTCAATTTTGAAGTGTGATGGAAAACTTCTTTGGACCTAGATGGCCTGTGTTTGTTTCTTTTACTTGTCTCCCTCTGTAGAGCTCAGATTATGTTGGGCAGACTCTAGAAAGACAAAAGGGTAAAGTTTTTATGACCAGAAATTTCAATGCAGCAAATTAAAAACAGATTGACTCTTGGCATAAAGCAGTGGACAGAAATTTGGCCAAATTCCAAACATCATATTTCAGAATGTTCACACTCATGATTCAAGATTCTCTCTAATTCAGAAAGCACTAATAAGAGTAGTATATGATTAAATATGACAGAATTTTGGAAATAGCGTATCCAAATTCATGTGTATTGATCATTGTCTTTTCTTTTCTGAGGTAACTTGAAGTTTGAGACAAAAATATGTAATTAGACCTTGAATAACATTCAAAAGGATACCAGTCGTAAGTTTTTTCAGCAAAAAATAAAAAAACAACTGTGCAGTACTAAACACAGATTTTGCTACTCTTCATAGCAATATTGTTTGTAGAAAAAAACAAATGCTATATAAGTAATGCTATCCATTTTCATCATCATAACCAATGTAGGCAAAGGAAAGTGACACAAATCCAACTATCCATTCATGGTTACATATATGGAAAATTTGGAAATTAAGTAAGAAAATGGATTAAATATGACAGAATCGCAGAATGGGTAGTGTTAAAAGGGACCACTGCGGGTCATCTGGTCCAACCTCCCTGCTCAAGTAGGGTCACCCCAAAGAAAACTGCACAGGACTGCATCCAGACAGTTCTTGAATACCTCCAGTGAGGAAGACTCCACAACCTTTCTGGGCAATCTGTTCCAGTGGCTGGTCACCTGTGCAGTAAAGAAATTCTTCCTCATGTTCAGCTGGAACTTGCTGTGCATCAGTTTCTGCCTGCTGCCTCTTGTCCTATTGCTTGGCACCACTGAGCAGAGCCTGGATCTTTCTGCTGACATCCTCCCTTCAGATACTTACAGACATTGATAAGGTGCCCTCTCAGTTGCCCCTTCTCAAAGCTGAACAGGCCCAGGTCCCTCGGCATTTCCTTGTGAGAGAGATGCTCCAGTCCCTTAATCATCTTTGTTGCCCTCCACTGGACCCACTTCAGGAGCTCCAAGTCTCTCTTGGACTGAGGAGCCCAGAACTGGACACAGCACTCCAGATGTAACCTCACTAGGGCAAGCAGAGGAGCAGGATGACACCCCTTGACCTGCTGGCAGTGTTTTTGCCTAATCCAGCCCAGGATAGCACTGGTCTTCTTAGCCACACTCCTGTGAGGCCATACAAAACATGTAACATAAGCAACTTGTCTCCAAAAACAATCCCATGTCAACACTCGTGGGTGCAGTCAGTGCACCCAGGGTTCAGTGTGGCCAGTCATTGGCAGCAGACCAAGCTGGGAAGACATGCAAAGATGCAGCAAGGGATCACCCCCCCATGTCTCTGCTCCTTCGTCCTCTGATTGACCCTAGCTAGAGATCCATCTGTCATTTATGCATCAGCAATAATCAGTGAAGTGTTGTTTCTCCATCAATACTCTGGTTTGCTTCTGCCAGCAACAAGATAGCATGCTGTTTAATTCATTTACACCACTGATCTAAAATAGAGATTAAACTCTTTAGCTAGTTCTGTGTCTGACACAAGCTTACCAAGTTTTCCTTTGCTCACCTTTTCTCCACATCATTTACAGCATTGTATTTCTGGATTCACTGACATTTAACTGTTTTATGTCTACTTTTTCACATGCTATAATACTCTACCATGTTCCGTCATTCTTCTACACAGCATCTACACCTGGTAAACACATAATTCAAAAAACTATTAAAGAAGAAATAAAAAAATAAAATCCTAAGTAAACCAGTAAACCATTCCTTTCATTGAAATATTTTCTGGGGTCTCATTCCTGCATTCCATCAAGAGACTCCATCCTCGGGAGGTGACAACTATCTCCAATTTCTTTGAGGTTCATTAGGATTTTCTGTCAGAAGAGAATGTTTAGCAATTTGCTGAATGAAATCTTTACACTTCTACTGGCTCAAATCTGCTATGGTTCAAGAAAACACTGTTACCTAAGAACTCATTCCAATTCATTCTAGCTGCTTAATCCAGTTATCCTCCTGAATAATAAAAATTGGAGAAACTCACAAGCTACCCTTGTACATTTCATACAGAGAAAGGAGGAGGCAAAATTTAAAAAAAAGGAAATCAGTTCAGTTCCTTGAACACAAAGAATAATTAACCCAATCAAAACAGTGTATGCTAGAATGCCCTAAAATATGCCATTTAATTCTTGATGCATCCTGGCATGTAAAAAGTAGCAAACAGCAGTACAAGAAGAAGGAGTTCTATGTCCCAACAAGTTTTTTTTCAGAACTCTTACAATTACTGAGGTTACAGTCACAGTCAACAGCTGATATGTGGCTGTGTTGAGGACACAAAGGATGAATACCACCAAATATTCAGACATATCAACATGTAAATAAAAGAGACTCAGAATATACAATTTTAAGTATTTGCCAGGCTATTGGGTACACCCCCTTAAATAACAGCAAAAGACAGGAAAAAAAAAAAACAAACATAGAAGACAGCAGTGCCGTGTGACCCAGACTCAGACTACCCCTAAACTGCTTTTCTACTCTCTTTCCATTTCCTGGTCCCCATTTGATGCCTGCTTCTATCCTAATGTAAAGGAGTACTTTGTTTTCCAGGAGCCATTAGGCTGGAGGATGCTTGTTGAAGCATGTCACACTTCAGTCCTAATCCTCATTTTCCTCACACGTCCCAAACATGTTCCCTATGCAGAGAGTAAAGGAAATCCCCATTTGCTGCTTCACATTGATGCTTTTCAGACAAGAGTGTCAAGTATTTGGAAAAAAAAATTTTACAATAAATATTTTCAAACCATAGGTTTTACCTATCTCTTTAGTTATTGCTAATTGCAATAGCTTTGAAAACTCTTCCAGGCCCATCTATCAAAATTTTAATTTCACTGTAGTTAGATGTTTCTACAATAGTGAACCAGCAGACCCTCTTGGTTTTGACTGAGAGATTAATTCTTCTCCTTCTGTCCTGAAACAGAAAGAAGTATTTACTATCTCAGAAAAAAATGCGTTTCTTCTATCCCCTCTCCCTAGGCAGAACTTTTTTTCCCTATCCCCATCCCTTATCCTTTCTCTCTCTCTCTCCACACAAAGCTCCCAGTACTCATGTCAGCTACCACTAAAGTATTTTCCAATGCACAGAACAAAATCACAATTGTCTCATGACTTTCATCTTGAGCTAAAAAGGAAAATGGAAAAATATAGTGCAGTAGAATCAGAAGAAGTGATTGAGATGCAGCTTGCACAGTTGATGACTGATCATTTTTCAGAAGGCAAATGCATTATTTAAATAGAAGTGTCTAATTGTTTCATTGCCCTTCACTATCAGCGGTCATTAACATCCTTTCAGAGTTAGTGCAAAGTGGCCCAATCAAACTAAGAGCATTTTTGTTATATTTAAAACTCACCTTGCTAGAACCCTCTGTTCTTCCCCCTTACAAAAATCTGCCAATGTCTGAGTTATTTTACTGGAGTGGGTTTTTTTTTGGTGTTTCTTCTCCCTGGAACATAGTGCTTCAAAACTTTGGCACAATCTAGTATGTAAGCTATCATCAAAAACACATGGACGTTTTCTTACGTTTGAATCCACCATTGTCCTTAAATTAGAATTCATTTGCATTCTAAAAACATAAGAGTAACTTACAGACTCGAAATATCTGAAATTAAAAAAAGCCTTGCAGAAGGCTGTCCTAGCAAATCCAAATTTTGACTATTTTATATGTGGACTAAATGCAATTTTGAGGGCAGCAAGAAGGTCTAGTAATATTTTATATTTTTTTTTTTAGTGTATTAACTGTTTCCAAGACCTCAGGCCACAGAAGTAACCCATGTGTTTATGTAATTGAGAAAAAATAACAAAAGGTGAGCCACCTACTCTTACAGAGAAAAGAAATTTATGCAAGGTCACATTTCAAGACTAAAATTGTCCATTAAACAAGCTATTTTAAGGCACTTATGAAACATAGTAACAAAGAGCTGCATAAATTAATAGAGTATCCTGAGCCATACACGGAAATTAAAGGTAATAAATTTAGACCTAGTATGAAACATAACAGTGATTTCCAAAGGTAGCTATATACAGAATGAGATACATTTTGACTGATGATATAGTCATAAAGTGAACATTGCATGTGTCCATTTCTCATATGAAAAGTAATGTCTATGGGCAATAGTTTAGAAGAATACCATGTATAAGAAATAGATGTCTGAGCAGTACCAGTTTTGTTATTGCAATATATCCACACTTAAAACCAGTGTCTGTCCTGCCTCTCAGAGAGACTTGTAAATAGGATTCATAATTTTTTCATGCTGACACATGAAGTGAAACATTTAATTGCTCACCGTTACATTCCTAATTATTTGTTCACACTATATGTGGATTGAGTATCTTAACAGGTGTTTAAAGATAAAGATGGCAATTTTGGACATGCAAGGCTGTTTACTCAGGTAAGCTTCCATATTTTGTGTGTGTAGTTTAAGTATCAATGAAATATAAATTAACTTTAAAGCTGAGTTTATCTATGTTTTTTTCAAACAGAATCATCTTATGATAGAATCTCCTGAACAGAAAAGGACCCACAGGGATCATCAAGTCCAGCTTCTGGCCCTGCACAGAACAATCCCCAGATCCCACCATGTGCCTGAGATCACTGTCCAAACACTGAACTCTGTCAGGCTTGGTGCTGTGACCACTCCCTGGGGAGCCTGTTCCAGTGCCCAATGACCCTTTGGATGAAGAACCTTTTCCCAGTATTCTGCCTAAACCTATTCTGATCCAGCTTCATGTTGTTCCCTCAGATCCTGTCATTGGTTCCCAGAGAGAAGAGATCAGTGCCTGCCCCTCTTCCCCTCATGGGGAAGCTGCAGAAGGTCTGTTGTACTGATGCTCTGTGAGAGTTTGGGATTAATTGCTCCTTTCTGTGCACTAGCATCTTTTTCTGCAAAAGGTAGGGATGACTTTCATGTTTGGAAGGTAATTTAAAAGCCATGGATGAGGAACTGTGCAGAATTTCAATAAGAATAAAAAATAACCTTCAGAATTTCCACTGATTCATAAGTTTACTTGATCTATGGAATGAAAATATACACGTACAAATTATATAGGGACAGTGTATTTACATTATGCTTTTGCCAAGTCAGTATCAAAGCTGCACTCTTAGAGAACTTGTACATTAAATGACTTGGTAAAGAGCAGTCAGTTCTGCTTATTAGTGGAGAAATTCTTTACTGAAATATTTGCCTCTTTAGGATTTTACCCATGTTATATTGAAGAGTTCAATGTTAACTGAAAATCAATGTTACTGCTCTAGATAAATAGGATATCATGATCTGTAGAAATGATTAAAAACCATCACACCATCAATTTCATAAGTATAATGGAACATGACTTGTTCTCTGACTTTTACTAGATGATTACCTCTACTCCCACTGGTCATTGAAAAAAAGCATCTTTTTATGAATTGTGGGGTAACAGAAAGGAGCCTCACTGGGACTGCTTGAAACTCACCCTTTTTTAGGAAAAGCTGTATTTTATTTTCACTTTTCTAAACATTTTTCAGACAATTCTGCAAACACATTATATTTTTTGTTTGTTTATATTTTTATTAAATTATGTGTTTACAAATGTCTGAATTTGTAAGGCCAGCAACACAGTGACATAAAAATTTAAGGAACATCTAGAGTTAAAATTAGCATAATTAATTTTGTTCTAAATGTAACTTCTGTCTGTGATCCCACTTCATTTAGCCAAAGATAAATGACCACTTTTAAGAGGGGAGTTTATCCAGTATTAATGAGCACATAAAACTGGAAAACATTGAGCTTAAAATGCTAGTCAGGAGTGTTTGAGGAGTTAATAACTTTCACAGTGTTCTGGCCGGTTGCTCATGGACATTATAAGGTCTTGTAGAGCATACAGACCAATGATACCCCAGTAATTCCAGCTTTAATGCAGCTTCAATGATAAAAATTATTCTGCTATGTCATTTTTGTTATGTGTAGGAGCCAAGCTGTCTCCTTCTCATTTCATCAAGTATAAGAAAAAAATTAAGAGCTTTGTGAAGCAGAGAAAAACTTTCAGGTGAAAGAAGAAATAATTAAATTGCTCAGAGTATCAAATGCTTATTTCCAAATAAATATTTTAATTTTGGGCTATTTCCCCATTTAAAAAAAAATTGTTAAGGATAGCAATGCAATCACGTATTGTGTGGTAACAAACATGAGAAATACCTCACTAGGAGACTAAGATTGAAAGATCAGCCACATGGCAGGAGCTTGCAACATCTTTCTTGTGAAAGATGTGAAAATGTGAATCTCCTCATATCAGTATATCTGGCATCATGAACTGCCACAATAGAAACAGGGTATGTTGAAACTGAATCCTATCAGGAAAATGCCAGACGAAATAAAGCCTGTTACTGTAGTGCTGGGAGCTACAGAAAGGACTGCAAGGAAAAGTTTCTTTACTACAGTGTCATTTAAGGGCCCCTACTGAGCTAAGCACTACAGCACTGAGCAGATAAAGCCACACATCATCCACACTCAGTGTTTGAAATTAAGATGGACAAAAAGTCTGAAGAAGTGAGTATTGTTATATTTATTTTACAGCTGGCAGCTGAAACATAGAGGGAACATGACCTGCCCATGAAACCTGGGACTCAAGCAAGAGCTGAACAGGCAAGTGCCTCAGTTCCAGCTGCATTTGTACCCCCTAAATTTAGGTCACATTTATCAATAAATGACATAATCTCACATATAGCCAGAAAGAACTATGGAGAAGTATATAATTCTCCAGAAACAGAATCACAGAATGGGTTGAGCTGGAAGGGACCTGAAAGATCATTCAGTTGCAACCCCCCTGCCATGGACAGATACACCTTTCTCCAGACCAAGTGTCTCAAAGCCCCATGAACCTGACACTGAACACTTCCAAGGATGGGGGAGGCATCTACAGCTTCTCTGTGAAACCTGCTTCATTGCCTCATCACCTTTGCAGTCAAGAATTTCTTCCTAATATCCAATCTAAATCTACTCTACTTCAGTTTGAAGACATGCATCCTTGTCCTGTTACTACATAGCAAATAAGAAGCCCCTCTCCAGCTTTTTTGTAGGCCCCCTTCATGTACTGGAAGGGTGCCATAAGGCCTCCCTCAAGTCTTCTCCAGGCTGGACAGCCCCAACCAGGAAAGGTGTTGCAGCCCTGTGACCAGATTAGTGGCTCTCCTCTGGAGGCATTCAAACAGGTAAATGTCTATCCTGTGTTGATGACCCCAGGGCTGGATGCAACACTCCAGATGAGTCTCATGAGATCAGAGCTGAGGAGCAGAATCCCCTCCCTCACCCTGCTGCCCAAACTGCTTTGGATGTAGCCCACAATACATTTAGCTTTCTGGGCTGGGAGTGCACATTGCCAGGTAACAATGAGCGTCTCATCAACCAATACCCCCAAGTCTTTCTTCACAAGGCTTCCATCAATCCATTCTCTGCCCAGTCTGTACCTGTGCTTGGGATTACTCCAACCCAGGTTCAGGACCTTGCACTTGGCCTTGCTGAATTTCAGTCAATACTTTTCACAAGTCAGCACAGTGATTATCTCAGATACAAGTCAGTACTGGCCAGACTTTCCAAATTCCTAAACAATCTGGAGTGTTTAGCTTCTTTCTTAATAGTGTTGCGACATCATCAGGAAGTAACTTTGAGCACTTCCTCAAGACCAGTAGCTGGGAGATTTACAGCAATGAATCAGTGAATAGTTTTCTGCTGCAATGACTCAAAACATAAAGAAAAAAAAAAAGGCAAGTTCATTGATTTAGGTCTTCTCAACCTAACCTAATACTAGAATTCTTCCTAAAGGAGGAACTGGAATGGAAGTGCTCTGGCTTCTGGCTTCAGTTTGGAGCTGAAGGATGAATCCCAACTCCAAAAAATAATATGAGCACTGTATTATTCAGTTAGGCACTCTTTGGCCTTTGATTATGTAGATCAGCACACTGCACCAAGTAATCTTGGGATAGAACCAGCCTACAGGACACCACCACCAAGCTCAAATGAGACAGCAGTAGCTGGGGTAACATGCCATGACTCCCTCCTGTGCCTGTTCCTGTCACAGCCTGGCTTATTGCAGAGTGAACTGAAACTAAATTTTTAAGAGAAAGTGAAACAGAGTAATTCCTTTTTCTCCTCCACCTGCAAATGTAATACTGCTTCTCGCTACTGCTGCTGCTACACCAACAGTGCCCAAGAGAAAGTTCCCAAACTCTGATTCAGTCCCTTTAGTCTCTTGGAACTAATGCTCTTTTTTTCTTTCTCCTTTTCCTTTCCTTTTAGCCTGCAGACAACAGTGGCTATCAAGGAAATAACAGCTGACTATGCATAAATACATAATCATTCTTCAACAATAAAGAAGAGAGAGCTGAATAAATCCCTTAAATAATAAATATTTCCAATAAATGTAACTAATTCAACCTGGAGACCTGAAAAAGAGAGGTCACTTTACCTCATTTTCTGAGATAGCATCCCCATTGAAGAGAAGGCATCTCAAGAATTGATGAGTTGATGCATTTCTGTGTGGGGCAGGTCTTGCCCAGAGTATGCCAATTTGTTAAAACACTTTTGTGATTCAGTGTTGGAGCAGGTGTTTGACTGTGTGGATAGTGCATGCCCTGTGAGGACATGGCCCTAGACTACTGTGACATAAGCCTAAGAATCTCTACAGACAGTTCACACTCTCTGGCCATCAGCTTAGCTGTGCTGACAGGTCATCAGGGGTCAACTGTCTCTTCACACAGTAGAGAATCTGTCAAACCTGTCATTTCTCAGATCACAGGAATTCAGCGATTTGGAGGCCACTGTTTTTCATGTCTGGGGTGGGTATGGTGAGAGGCCAGCATCTGGTACAGCTTGTGCCATAGGTAATGTATGCTGAAGTTCATAAGCCCTCTGGATTTCAGTGCTGGTTAAGGCAATGTAAAAAGGGATCATGGCCATATTCAACAGAGTTCCATAAAGCAGAGAAATTTGGATTTGTGAATTATGCCAATTTCTCTCTGGAAATGACATGAGGAAAGGTCTCCCTCAAGACAATTACCATAGCTTGGTGGGAACTGTAAAGTGAGGCATGTTTGTGACTGAGTCTGGGACTGATTCTTGGGGCAAAGATGCCAAAAACAGAGGCCTAAAAGTCAGCCTACTGTGTAGCTTCACTCTGTCAAGAGATTATTTCTAATTGGTATAACTGTTATGATTTTATAACTAGCTAATCCAGTAGACTAGTTCCTCCCCAAACATGCCTGTAAGTTGTTGATACACTTGACTGCACAGTGATGAGGGGAAACAAAAAAACCCAACCAGAAAACAGTGGAGAAAGGCAGGACCTAGCACCCCATCACCTCAGAAATAAGATCACTAAAATGACCAGGTTTGGGAATTTTGGCAACTACTCTGGCTGCAGTAATCACACCTCCTGCTGATATTTATTCATTCTCCCAAGTTGGTGTTTTATTGTATTTCCTCAATAACATTATTTTTAAACCTTTTAACTCATAGCTTATGAGTGGAGAGACATTGTTCACCGAGAACACCTGCAATACATAATCGGACTGGTGAGAGTTCTGCAAGGTCTTGAGCCAATATAAATTTTTCATTATATAATCTTAGAAATTAAAAACTTTTCTTTTTACGGTCATATGGTGCCTGGGAGAAATTTTACATATGTAAAATCGTATTAAGAGTGCAGAAAACAGCATGTTTGAATGCATAAAAGTAAGAGCTGATGATTGATGGTCACATTTGGTTAAGAGAAATTTTTCTGTTGTAATTATATTTCACATTTTCTTTCATCACTGACCTTTCTACAAGCTTCCCATTCCTTTCTGAGGTGTCATTAATAAAAGCAGAAGTTGTCCAAGTTAGATCTTTTTAATGCCATTTCTGCAAAGTAGCCTAAGGAGAAAGGTAACGTTTTCCTACAGCAAGGACTTCACAACAGAGCTCCCACCACAGGAGAGTGAAGTGGTCCAGCCTTCATAAACAAGTTACACACTTCAGCAGCAAACCTATGCTGTCAAACTCTACCCTTGCAGAGCAAATGAACAGATGTTTTGATTCCATGCACAGCTCTACTCTGTGTGCTTTACTGCTTTGTGCCTCTGTGAGTTGCTAAGGCCTGTCCAGAGTTCTCTTTACTTGAAGTGGGATAGTTGTACCACTCCAAATTGAAAAAGGCTGTTTGGGGAGACAAATGTGAATAGGGGAATTCATTTGGGAAATGTATGCAAAGAAACATACCTCAGAAGGTAGTGATACAGTAATAGAGGCACATTTGAGTAACTGCAGAATGTGGAAGGTTCTTCTATTGAATCCATTCAATGTCCCAACTGCTTAGGTCTCCTTTAATTACAAACCATATTTTCCAGTTCATTGCCACCTTACACAACTCATTTCCAGTGGAGAAAGTGTGGACATTTTCCAGCAAATTACAACAGGTTTTCTGTATGTCATCCATTATTTACAATTGAGACCCTGATAATTTAGATTCAATGACACTATGAAGTAGTGCCTGGATATTATCTGGTCAGTAACAAATACAAATGTGCTGAACAATATGTTCACCACTGTGTTAATATTAGAATTTATTTCCCCGGAGGGGAATGTTGGGCCATAAGAATGAATTAATACCTATCCTTTATAGTAAGTTTCACTAGATTTTTTTCTTCCATTTAAGCAATTCCCAGAGATGAACTTTGCTTTTCAACAGCTTGAAATATATCAAAATAAAGGTGATTGGAAAATATTTCATAGAACATTATTTTTCTTCACAGGAAAATGCTGATTCCTTGAAACGGAAACATTTTACAAGCAGAAAACTAAAATGGTCTAAAAATAATCAGAAAGGGACTTCAGATGTGACATAGAATGGTTCTCTCAGTGGCTGACAGAGAACAGTCTATTTTGAATCAACTGTCTCTCATGACCACAAGTTTAAGCATCTCTATAACCTGATTTTCACTGGAGACTAATAATTAGTTACCTAACATCTGAGGTGACAGTCTTTAACAGTTAAGAGTGAAAGACAGTTTGTCCTGGTGAATGCTTAATCTCTTTAAGAAGTAAAACTGCTTCCATGGCACACCTTTGTTAAACCTTGTGGGAGAAAATAAAAGAGTAAATACCTTCCTTGGATGTTGTAGAATCACAATTTGAAATTTGAAAATCAGAAGTTGAATTTGAACTCTGGAACATTGTGGGTAATGTTGTACTCATCTTGGTCCTTTTTTGTTCTAGAATCCTTAGGGGTTTTTTGGAGGGTGGGGGTTTTTTTTGGTTTTTTGTTTGTTTCCTTTATACAGGCTGGGTTTTCAGATTTTATTTTAATTTCAGCTTTACCTACAAGAAATGAAAAAAGGATTTTTAGACAGTACATAAAAAACACCCCCAGAGACTGTCCTACCTATTAATGTACTTGTTCCATACCACATGCATGAGAATACTACACTGAGTCCCTAATCGGATACACCCAGGAGTTGAAATATAAATGGAAACTCCAAATCCATTAGGATTATATTTATTTTTCCCTTTTTTTTTCAGAAACACAAGGTTCAATCATACTACATTTTTTCATTCTTTTCATCCCCCTTAAAAAGCTTAGGCCAGACTAGTAATTCTGTCTCTGGATTCACAAATAAAAAGAGAAAGATGTTGAATTTATCACAGTAGTTGTGAGGCTTCAGTTCTGAGATTATAGACCAGAAAAAATACTCTGTTAGTTTAGGTTATTTTGTCTGAAATCTGTATTTCTGTGGCTTTACTCAGTTTTGATTTCCCATTAGCATGGAAGGCACCTCCAAATCTCTAATAATGAATCCCAAGAAAAGGGAAAAGCATGAATGCAGCATACTTTATAAGAGATGTACAAAATATAAAAACTTTCTTCCCTTTAGCCACTATCCCATATGGTAAGTTCAGCTAAATTTAATTAGGGTTACCGACATGGTAATTTGAATTGTTACCCATGATGCTTTCTGCTCTTTATAAAGCATTTCCTTTTGAAATTGTCATGACTTATATAAGCATATATATTTTTTTCCCTGTGGCAAGCACTTGGTTGAAATATTAGATTCACTGTGAAATCCCCACAATTATTATTTCACTCTTATCTAGCTGAATATAGAAGCATTTTCAGGACCCTTCTTAAAGCATGTCATTGACTGTATTAGTTTTGATAATATCTCAAGACTGCTTATACTTTTAAATTGGCAGCTTAAACTAATGCCTCTTTATTCTGTGTTACGTATCTTTGATGTCCAGCTAAATCTCATGGGAGAAAGCAAACCAGTTAAAGCAGAGACACTTGCAGAAGACAAATGAGCTGAGACAACACTGATTGTTCAGAATACCTGACCTGAAGGAGACACTCTCTCTTTGAGGCATTCTCAAAGAAACATGACTTAGGAAGGGATCTCCTAGTAAAGGGTATTGAGAAGTTGTGTCAAAAAGCTCCTAGGTTTTCCACCAGCTATATGGAGATTACAATTTCCTCAGCTCAGATGTTTTGTCTCCAAAATATCAAAGAAATATTGCAAATACAAAGGAGTTCTGGTGAAAGTACCTACTCTCCTCTGAATTTGAAAGCTCCATTACCTGGTATGAACATTTGGCAAGGCCAGGTTATTTGCAATTTACTGAGTAACTTCAGGCAATGTGCTTATTGGTGATATTCCATGCTGCAGATCTTAACTCAGTGTATTGGAACCTATCCTGAAATTTTTGCTTTGGCTGGTTTTTCAGTTTAAATGAATGCACAATTCTGCATTGATCTAACATAGTAAAAAGTAAACAAATCAAAATATATCTTTAATAATAGTACCAACCAAGACTGAAAGTCTGAAAGTCTGTCTGAAAGTTCAATGCAATAGTTATGTTTGAATCATGGGGAATGTCTGAGCCTTTCAGCTTCATATGAATGGTGATATGAACTTACACCATATGAAAATCCGGTGTAAGTTTGATCTGAATTGACAGCTTTCTTACAGTTTCAGGTCACAGAATCTAAGAATTGCTGAGGTTGGAAGGGACCTCTGGAGGTCATCTGGCCTAACAATCCCTGCTCAAACAGGGCCACCTAGACCAGGTTGCTCAGGGTAATGTCCACATGGTTTTTGAGTATCTGCAAAGATGAACACCTTACAACATCTCCGGGAAACCTGTGGCAGTGCCCTGTTATCCTCACAGTAAAAAAAACCCTTTTTCTCATATTCAGAGACACCTCCAGTATTCCAGCTAGAGCCCATTACCTCTTTTTTCAGCCACTGGGCACCACTGAATAGAGCCTGGCTGCCACATATTTGAATCCTCCCTTCAAGTAACAATTGCACACATTGATAAGATCCCAAACCTGGGCCTTCTCTTCTCCAGGCTACACAGTCACATCTGTCTCAGTCTTTCCTTACGCAAGGGATGCTCCAGCCCCTTCATCAACTTAGTGGCCCTTCCCTGTCCTCTCTCCATTACCTCCATGTCTCCCTTGTACTTGGCAGCCCAGAACCAGACACATGTGAAACTAGATACAGTGACAGTGTTGAGCACAGAGGAAGGATCACTTACCTCAACCTGCTGGTAATGCTTCTCCTAATGAAGCCCAGGATAACATTTATTTTCCTTGACACACTTTGTCCCACTTCTCCTAGCCATCCATAAGAAGACCCATTTCTATCTCACAGTTCCAACAGTCTGTATGGATTGGCACTCTGGACAAATTCTGCCACAGAGCAAGAATTGAATGGGAATCTCAATGAATACTGTTTTGATAATAAATACAAAGAAGCAGAAAAAAGGTCTTTTTATCTACAGATTCAGGTAATACCAAGATACCAAGGAGCTGGACGGTTGGACAGGTAGATTATAAACACCTCTTTCTGAAAATAACATTAAAGACAATTTGAGAAAAACTTTGGCTGTTAGGGAGGTAAAATTAAAATGGCTTAATTGAAACTCTCAAAGCAGATCTTTAACAGAAACGGGCCTTTAATAACGACTGATTTTGGATCCTAGAACTGCTTATTCTTTTTAGTGATTTGACCCCTGCTGTGTGGAACAAGCAGCCTGGCTTCTCTGTTCTAAGAATGTCAACCCAGCATTTCCATACAGAAAAGCTATTTCTGAACCACATCACCTCTTGAGAAGAGCTGAGCACAGCAGGGAGACAACTGCTTTGAAAGAATTGATTTGCAAATGGGGAAAGTGGACAAGCAGAATCAATTTGTGCAACCCTTCTCTCTTCCTGTACCTGACTGGTCTGCTTCATAGACATGTGAAAGGGAAGTTGGACTGTATTTGTCTAGCACATGTCAGAACAATGGCAGACACAATGTGATCCACCTGTCAGATAAGCTCTGATGTCTCTATGTGGCATCCACAGGAGTTTAATGTGTCCTAGACTTATGTGTCACTTGCATGAATAGTAGCACTGGGCTTTCTGGCCACCTGGAAATCTAAACTTCTCTGCACACAGATACCTGACACTGAGTCATTGTCCAAATCCATAGGACTAAAAATGGTAGTACTGGAAAATGTGCAGTAAGAACGAGGAACATGACACTGTTACTTCTTTTCCACAAGCACTTCTAATTTTGTAGCTTTGCCCTATTTTTCCAGTGCATTTCACTGAGTCAGAACTGAAATATGCTGAGTATACAGCTGTGATATTTTCTATCTGTCATTGGAAGTTCACAAAACTCAGATTTTTCTAAATTTTGAAATATAATAGCTAACTATTTTGTCACTGGCTAAAGCCAGAAACTTGGTCAGTGTTTTCCTCATGTCAAAGGTGCTAAATTGTATATGTTCTAAAATTAGCTGCCTTTTCACTTTCAGGGAGGGCTCTTTAGAGATTTTTTCATCACTAGATCTAAAAAGCAGCATTGGGGTTAATTACATCTGTGGAATCACTCCAGGGCTAAAATTAATGGTTGGTCTGCAGCTGTAACTAAAAATTGTCTTGGAAGATGATATCTGCAAAGTATTTATGAGAAGCAGCAATATGTAACATTAGCTTTCCTTTCTGGAGAAGAAATACAAAGGGAAGAAGGAGTAAATTCTACTAGTATGCTTGTTAGTTGCTAAAAAAGCCAAGCTGTCCTTCTTAAGTGTTTTGCCTTGCACAAAGGTATGCAAACAAGGGGACAGATTTGGAGTTTAAATGTTATGCCTTCATTCCAAAGCAAGACATTTCACACAGGAAGAGCACGGATTTTCATCAGGAGATCTTGAACAAAACAATTAATATGAAATTTTTTTGCACAGTAGTTTACATAAAGTTTGTCTTTCTGAAGGTAATGAAATCAGAATATGAAGGGACATTAAATTTAGCTGAGTGAGTGAGTAACAGAGCATCTAAAAATAAGTTTTAACATTTTTTCTTAACAATCTCTAGACTCCTAATCATGTCTGGAAACAAAATAATATAAAGATGATACAAAAAAATTGATTTTCATCATTCTCAGAATAATTTGACAACATTTCATTCTTAAAGTTGATTTTCCTTGTTCAGTTTTTTGCTTGAAAATGCAACAAGTCTGTCTGCACAAGGCTGCTGTATTGCCTGTTGGCATGAAAGAAAAGCTTCCTTTCTTTTTGTTTTGAAACATTTCCTAGGAAACAGAATGGTTTGGGTTTGGCTTTTCCCTTCTTCTTCAGTGATTTCGCAGTTCCAGAATTTTTGGTTTGGGTTTAGAGTGTTTGTGCCTAATAAGCAGATTTTAGCAGGAAGCTTAATTAGATTAACTCTTTAATTTTTTCCCACACATTATTTTTTATTATTCTGTAACATTGGATTTGAATCCTGATCCTTAAAGCATAAAGATAAAACAACTGCATAGGTAAACAATGTGATAATGGCAGCAAAGATAATTAAAGTTACTATACTCACAGTCCTACTTAGCAAAACAAAAAACCTGTCTGCTCCAAAAATGTCAAACCAAAAAAAAGGAAAAAACTCCTTGCAAGTATATTCCATATTTCTCTCACACACATACCTCCTTCTTCCACAGTATGTATCAAAATGCAATCCACCTGCTTTTGACAGTAACCTTTACGGTGATGATCCTTTGGAGGAATTAACTTTGAAAAAATAATTTCATTCTTCACATATCTTGCTTCAAGCATTTGTCATCATTTACTGAAGTAGTTGAAATCTTACCAGAGGAGGGGGACCATAGGAGGCTGAATGAATGCTGAATTTGCTCTGAGTCTGTGCTTATGCCGTCACATACAGAACAGTATATCCTCAGTCTCCATAGCTATATTCAACATTTATCCATTAATATAGGAACAACTCAATTAGTGGCTCTGTAGGGATCAGAGCATAACCCTACCTTCCACAATTTAATAGCTACCATACATCATCAAGATCTAATTCCCAGGCTGAGTAGGATGTAAATGGCAGTAGCCCACAGATCTATTTTTTAAAAACTTGAAATCCTGGTGACTTAATACACTTCCCCAAGCCCACTTGAATTGTGCATCTGGCAATTTTGCCTATAATTCTCACCTGGCATCCTGCAGATTAAGGTTACTGACTGTTTTGTGGTTACATTATTTGATTTCTTGAAACTTCATTAACATGAAAGGGAATTATTTGTCATCTAGAATTTGTTTGTATTATCAGAGGTTCATTATCTCAGAAAAGTTATAGTTTGAGACTTAGAGTACTCTGTGTTTTGTGCTTTTATTGGTCTTCAACAGTATTACTTGTTCAGTTGCCTTAGGCTTATTTCAGAGAAGGTTGCTGGCAACCCACCAAAGCTCAAGATAATGTTCTTATTTACCCCCTTCCATTCCAGAATCTAGAAATCACTCCTTTTCCTCTCTTTTTTTTTCCCCTTCTGTATTTCATGAGACAATTTAGAATATGCTCCATCATGTAATGCAATAGCAGGAAATTCTATACTTCAATCATAAGACCAGACCAGCAACTACAGTCCTGATTAAGGCTTGATGTAAAACATAATTATCAGTTTGTAAACAGTTAAATGATACGGAGACGTGAAAGACTTACCTCGTACTTTCTATATGAGGGCTAGCCAATGTATCACGGGCAGGATTGGCCTGAGCAGGAAAGAGAAACAACGCTTAAGCTCTAAACATTTGTTTGAGCTTTCTTCTCACTTTGAAGCTGCTTACTTAAACAGCAATGTTGTAAAGAGCTAAAATTTGTTGATGGAGTTCTCGAGACATTAATAGGCTGCTCCGTCCCGCTGTAAAAGAGGAGTCGGGGAGGATTCTTTTTGACAGGTTTCTCGGACGAAAATAAAGTGCAAACGGGGCACCATTATAGCTGAAAACTTTTTACTGATAAATAGAGATAAGAGTTCCTACCGAAGCGGAGATAGAAAAAGGAGCAAAGAGGGGAACAGAGAGACAGAGACAGAAACAGAACACGGGGACAGCTGGTCACCGCTGTGCCCCGGGCGCCCTATCAGGGCCAGCTGTGCAGACGGAGCGTGTGCCGCAGGCTGCGATGGGTCTGCGTGGCTCCTGGGGCGGGCTGGGCGCGGTTTCCGAACAGCAGCCGGCTGCGTGTCCCTCCCGTCGGGGAAGAAGCGGCTGCCGTGGCCACGGCCGCACTCGCGGAGCAGCTGCGGCTCTCGGGGTCGGGGCACGGCAGTGGCTGCTCCGGGGGGAAACAGCGGAGCGCGAGGTGGCGGCGACGAGCTGCCTCGGGAAGCAGCGCAGGTGCGGAAAGGGCAGATAGCCAGGGAAGAAGCAGGACCGCAGGGAGAAAAAGGCGAGGGGGAAGGCAGACTGACCCTCCGGGTAACCCCCGCACGCTCCTAGAAACTCAAAGTAAAATGGCCCTGGCTGGGTCGCACTTAAATGTTTTTATGTGCTGAGGCTCCCCCCATAGCCTGATTGCCCGGGCATTTTTTCCCCAGGCATCGGGGCACCTGCCCCAGGGGCCAGGGGAGGTGGTTGTTCACAGCTCGGCTGTAGAAGCTTTGTCTGCCCTGATCGGCTGCCAGGCGAAGCCTCCTCGGGACAGGGCTCCCTCCCAAACTGTGTACAGCCCCATTAGGAATCCTTTGCCTCATGGATAACACCTTTTAAGGAGTAAGTAAAAATCAGATTGGTCCCTCTCGTCGGTAACTGCAAATGTGTTGCATACATCTCTAGCAGACTGTAAAGTCTCATTTCGTCAAAACACTTCAAATGGGAGGTAAAGCTCACTAAAGAAACCGGACAGATTGCCAACAGACTTTAAACCTTGATTTGAATGTCAAAGTCTTCAAGATATCCCGGGTCCACAACTCCCCAGTGTTTCCACTAACTAGACTGGAATAAGATCTGAGTGTACATTCATTAAATTTCCAGAGGATATGAAGCTGTGAGTGTTTGAAAGTACATTAGAATGTGATTTGGAATTCAAATCAACCTTGTAAAATTATTTGAAAAAACAAGGATGGATTTAAGACGAACTATGGTTCTATTTTTACTAGATATACTTTACTTCACAATGTAAGATGGAAACAAATGACAAGGAAGAAATTATACAGAAAAGTTTTCTGAAGACTATGCTTATCAGGCACCAAACACGGGTCAATGAGCTCACACTTAGGCAACAAAAAATAGAAAAAGAAAGAAAACCAGCCCACTCAGACTGTACACAGCAATATTGCACACGGAACATATTAAATACTCCTGCTGTTCTATTGCTTTTGTCATTCAACACTGTTAAAGAGCTTAGCTAAAATACTGAGTCAGTTTGGGTCTATGGATTAAAAAAAAAAAAAAA
>VXAC01001655.1:96028-173609 GCA_013399225.1 Rhipidura dahli
AAAAGCAAGAAAGAAAAAGAACCAACTGGATCTTTTCCTTCTCATTACAAAAGGAATTGTGCACAAAAGACATAGGAAGAAAGAGTGAACAATGTGAATAAGAAAAAATCTGAAGTAAGATATGGCAGAAAGGTTTAAAAGGTAAAAGGATGTTGTAAAGGTAAACATATTCTTTCTTCTTCACTATGGATAGAGTAAGAAATGCCAGGGAAGAAGCTTAAGATCTCCATTATTGGAGGCTTTTAATAAAAAATAACTGCCTAGGGTAACTTAAACATAACCATGAGATGGTGTTTCCAAAGTCCAGGACTGAGCATTCATTACCTTGGAAATTGATCCAGGTTCTGGTTCTCCACCAAATGCCTTTGGGTAGACAAAAATCATATCAAAAATATGTCACTTATGTATATATCGGGGGTCTTTTTCCCGTATAGTGTTTGCATTTTGTTTTTATTTTCTGCTTCTGCCCTGGAAATTTTGGCTTGGAGTAGAGCCACATGTGCTAAGAGATATCAAGAAGAGTAGATTTCTCTATACTTACAGGTGACTTTCTTATAATATCCAACCTGACCAGAATGGAAGGTAGATGTTGATATGTCCTAAGTAAAATTTAACAGCTCAGGTTCAATTTTTGACGTTTATTTATCAATTTTTGAAGTTTACTTATCTTCAGTGATTATGGAAATAGGCTTTTTTAATTTCTCTTTTATTCTGACTGTGCTTAATATTCCTTAGGCACATTAGAAGGGGAATGAGAATTGTATAAATAAAATTAGATTTAATATTAATTGTAACAAGCCTTTTTTTTTTACCACAGGTTTGTTGGTTTGGTTTGGTTGTTTCTTTTTTTTTTTTTTTGTTTTTTTTTTTGGTATTTTTTTGGTATATTATAAGTAGGGAAACAAAAGTGGGAAAATGTTATGATGCTCCTCAGCAGCATGATTTAGAGTCTTGACTCCAATTCTTTAGCTCAGTATACTGTGTGGAATCTGCTTTCAGTACATAATTTTCTATTCTTTACTAGCAGAAGTGCCCAGATGCCCCCTTATCTCATATTCAGACTCTGAATTCTACTTCAACATTCATTGCTCTGAGTTTTCACCTGGTTTGATCACTTACATAAGTTTCTCACTCAAAGGGTCACAAAATTAGCCCCGATGACAGGCACAAAGTTGCAAAGTCTCTGAGTTTGCTACATATTGATGTTTCATGGCACATAATATTTTTCTCCTTTGTGTTACTTAAATTTGAAGTGTAACACATTCTCTGAAAGATAATTTGCAGCCACTTTAAAATCCTTTAAAAATCCATTTTAATCACTTTCAGGTCCATTTTAATTAAAAAATAATTATATTCATTGTTTTGAACACTTTAAAAATAAATAAATAAATAAATATTGCCAAGAAACATAAGTGGCAAATTACCTTTATTCTCTGCTGTCATCTTAAGATTTTTGTGGGCAGAAATCCTTCTCTACATTCACAGCTTTATCCACAGTTTTCATTCTTAGTGTCCTCTAATTATGTCTAAGGCCTCTCTCTACAGAAAAGGTCTTTGGCTTCGTACGTTACTGTTAAATGTGCCTTGAATATCTAATGCTTGGAAATTGTGTTTCTTAAATACCTACTAATAAATATATATTATCAGCATTGCTGCCAGATGTGTTCCAAGGTGTACCCTAGAGGTGTTGCTATGAATGATGTGAGTTATCACAGTACACCTAAAGCAGTGTATGCAAATTGAGGATTGAAAAATCGTGGAGCAAGTGCACTCATCCCTGCAAGGCAACAGAAAACACTGGAAATGCAAAGTATAGGAAGCCAAGCATGAAATCCTAGCCCCAGTGAAGAAAATTGCATACCACAATTAATTTCAGGGAGCACTGGGCTTTTACTCTAAACACAGATGGAAAAAAAGAATGCTTTCCAGCTCCCCAAAGCCATTTGTGTAGGTGTTGCCATTTGTGCGCAGTGACAACTAATTTTTCCTTATTAAAACTAATGATCCATAATTGCTTCTGGAATGGCAGACCATAATATGGATTGTAGGGTGCAAATATGATAATGACTGTTTCAGTTTTGTGTCCAGATTTCTCAAGTAATGCTTATCTGGGCACTCTAAGTGTAGAAACAGCCCAATTATTAAGATACTATTTTTTTTCAGTTATGCATGTTCAAGTAGTGTATTTAATGCCCAAGGAGTTGCTTCTGCCTATGTCAATGCAACAGGATTCAAGAGCTCCTCCACTCTTTAGGAACCATATATGTGCCTTTGAACTATTCTAATTCCCTGACAAAAAGACACGCCAATATGTTCTATGCTCCATCTGGTGCACGATGGAGACCACGCACATGGGTCAGGAAAGAGCTATTGTACGTTCTGGCCAGGTCCTGCTTTGGATTTTTGAGACATTTTAAAGCTGAAATATGACCACCCAGCCCAAAATTACAAAGAATATGACAAAAGATTATCTGGGATTCATTTCTGATAGTCATGTTCTTTAAAATTCTTTTCCCAAGCCAGATAATCCAGAATTTTTGTAGTGTCTCGGAGAAATATCAAAAAGTGGAAAACTAAAAAAAAAAAAAAAAAGCAAATTACATCCAAAACATGCAACTTCATTTTCCCCAAAACTCCTGACATGTTTTTATGCCAGGTATCCTTTTTCAAAACAGAAGTTATTGCCTGGCTCAGTTTTTGTCATTGCTGTCTTATTTGGCACCATTCGAGCCTACAATTTATAATAATAGCATCACTCTTAATAATTGTAATAATAATGGGATCTTAAACTTCCAGCCTGTTTAAACAAGCTTGACCAGGGCTTGTTAGGGAGGAAAAATATGAAGCTTTTATATCCTTTAGTCAAACCATTTTCATACATGAAATATATATTTATTGTTAAGATTATTTAATCCAAATGCACAGATGTAATTTTGCTATGAGAAAAGACCCACAGAGCACCAAACTGTTCAAGCACCTTTGTTCTTAGTTTTGCAATTGCTCTGAATTCAGGTCACTGAAAACAAGCCTTCGTTACATTTTAAGGGATAATTGCTACCAAATAATTTATGGCTGCAAAATGCTACGCATAGCAGAGAGACTACAGCTACTTATAACCCAGTAAATTAAAACTAAACCTTCCGTGTGCTGAGTATGTTGCATAAGATTAATTGGACAATATTAGGCTGCTTCCATTATAAAGATCAAATACAAGGAGAAAAGACATAAACTTTGTGTATGTATCAATGTAACCTCAACTCAGCAGTTACTTATTATTTATTGGACATGTAAACAGATGCACCTAATCCTGTTGTGGCAGCTATTCAGGAAGATAGACAGAAAAAAGAAAATTTCTGCTGTGCATAGGTGAGAAGAAGATAAAAAGTAGATCTTATAAAATGATGATTACTTTTGTCTGCTTTTGACTTCAGTGACTACTCAGCACCAGACCAGCAAGAACTTGGGCACAAAAAATTATTCTGTCAATTCCCCCACCCCTTTTTCTATAAAATGTGTTAGACAAGTTGGAACATGAAGTGACATCAGTTTCTTTAATTAAAAAAAATGCAAAACCAGTCCTTTTTTCTTAGATCCAGATTTCTGTTGCAGACCTGCTTTTAAATTGTGCTTTCTGTCTACCATACAATGAAAATCGCTGATTGTAAGCAATTTGACAATATTTATGTTATTGTAAAGAATATGTAGATGGTTGAGGTCAATTTGTTTCTTGTTATCGAGCCATTTATAATTTTCTGTCACTGTAAATTTGAGCACACTTGGGTGCTCAAAAGTCTCCTTAAAGAAGGAATAAATTCAGTCTTAGGAATTAAAAGACTGACAGGAATTACCAATTTAACAGCTAAATCTGCTGTCAATTACACTCTTCTATAGAATTGTCCTGAAAGGTAATATTAATATAGTTATAACTGAAGGTAGGCTGTACAAGACAACCCAAACTTTAAAAGTTCAATGCAAGCCGCTCAAAAATTTTTTGTTAACTTCAGTAGTGACTGATCTAGTCTTGTGTAAGCAGCTACTACATGAGACCTTGCTGTAAGCCTGCCCCCATTCAATCCTGTGGCACATTCATTTCCATCTCACCTTTGTGCATTGACATTCAGGAAATTAAATATTATAAATGTCTTAAGTGATCTTATTAGGATAAAGGAGTATTCCCATGGGCAAGAAGCTTCCCATAAATATACAATGCCACAAGCTTGCAGTAAATTCTTCTTCTTATTATATACTGGATTTTTCCCGGTTTATCTTAAGTTGAAATGTGCCTCTTGATCCTTGATGTCAGGGTTCAACTAAATTGAAAATACTGAGGAAAGAGATGTTCCATTAGAGATATGTGGAAAATTAGTGCAATATGATTAATAGATGTGAGACTTTGGTAATTATTATTCCACAACAGCAACATTCAGAGTGTCTAAAATATGAGCATGCAACATAGACTGGAGGGATACTTTGTTCAGCTAGGAGGACCAGTATTTAAATAATATGTTTTTTAGAAATAAAATGGATCACTTTCTGAAAAAATAAAGGGGAAAAAATTATCATTAAAATCTTATATGAGGTAAAAAAATGAAAATATGTTTTGTTTCTGACAGATGAAAATTTGTTACAATGTGACCAATTGAATTCTAAATGAAATTTGAGATATTTCAGCCATTAGCTATTAGTTTACTTGAGGAAGTAGATTTCTTCCATTCTTATGAGAAGACAAAGAATTTGCTGTGTACCTAAGTTATGTTTTCATAAACAATGTAAAGTCTGAGAGTTCTTACAGCTGTGGTCAGTCTATGTTTTAGCATGATAACTGAATGGTCTTCTATAACAATCACCAATCACACATTGCTAAGCAACCACTCATTTATGAACAGCCATTTTTAATTAACATATTAACAATCCAGTACATGCTCCACAAATTCTCTAATTGCTTGGGAAATTTTCCTTCCATTTTCCACAGGTTTTACATGACAGTTATTTTCATCTTGTTCAGAAGTCCTGAGTTGCCTCACTGGGAATTGTCTTCAAAGATAACTTAGTATAAATAGAGAAAGAGGCTAAGCACAGTTGTTATTGAACTAATGTTCATTATTCCTTCCTGGTGGACTCCAGTACATGGAATTTTTGAGATAGATAGGTAGATAGGTAGATAGATAGATGACAGATAGATAGACAGATAGATAGATGTATATGACAATAGTTATTAATTATTTGCAGTAAATAAAATCCAAAATTTAAAATATTTAATCTTCCACAGAAAAACTGTTTAATTTAATCATTATATACAGTCTTCTTTTAAAGGAATTAGTCCACGCAATGTACAAATGATACTACTAGAAACACTGCCTTTTTGCTTTCCCTTGCCTGATAATTCAAATTTTAATTTGACATAATTATATTCTGCTTCCAGAGATAGTTTCATTTTTTGCACTGTACAGATGCAAATTATGCAGAAAAATATGTCTTGTCAATAAAATATGCCTCACTTAATGCTGAAAACCAACTGCTACTCAAGTTTTTACTACCACACCCTTCCTCTTGCCTCTTCCTGGGGATGTATTCTTGAATCATCTTATTGAGAGCGATGTGTGCTCAAGCTTTTGGTTGAAGAAATGTCAGGAGCATGTACCCAGAGTGTAGGGCAAGAATCAGGCTGATCTGAGTTTAGATTACCATGAATTGAGTCCTAAAGTGCATTGAAGGTTGACAAGAAGGCCACCTCTGGAAAAGACATGAATTCTCTTAACTCACAGCAATTATTAGAACAATAATAATGGTCAAATATCAGGGGAAAAAGCAAGCAACAGCTTACCCTAGATAAAAAGGAAACTCAGTCCTTAACTCTCCCAATTTCTAACCAAAATATCTTTATTTCCTACCGGCAGCCATTGCATCCCCACCCCAAGCTTTATCTTTTACTTCTTTCCTCTATTTTTTCTGTTTATTTCTTCTGTCCTTGAAAGTCTTGGTGCTATCTGGGAAACGGAAACACCTCTTAAAGACTGTTTGTCTGCATAAATCCCCATGCAATTCTGCATGTGCTGGAAAAGTAACCACATAAAGGATTAGAAGACAATGAAAACCACTGTGGTTATTTTCCAAAGTCAACCTAGTCAGTGCAGTTTTTTCAGTGCTTCCAGAAACAGATGGACATCTCATCTACATTCACTTAGAACTTGAAGGACGCAAAAACTGTAGCATTATGATATTAAACAAACATGAATTAAACCTGAATCCACTTCAAAATAATCACTGTTCTTGGCTCTAATGGGAATGGGTTTTCTTTGAATCCCATCATACCAGAGAGTGTGAAAAGAAGTGAAGTCTCCATTCTGATTGCTTTACTCTGTCATATCCATTCAACATTTCATTAATTTCAATTACTATCTTTGTAAATAGTTTATGATGTTTTGGCTACGTTCCTTTGCTTAATCAGCAGGTTGCCACTATAACACTGGTTTCTTTTTCATATGACATAATGGAGGAAATAAGCTATTCAGTTAATCTATCTTGAATTTACAAACTCTTCAGAGCCTTTCATTTCCACTTAACTGTGTCCAGCAAACATAACAATGGTTTGGGCCACCTTCAGGAGCAAAAGTTAAAGTGTATGGGAAGCTTGCTGTAATATTGTGTGTCAGTGTCCAGTGTGATCAGGCTGTTACTATGGACACAGATTAATCTAAATGCATCAGAACTCCGAGGAATTTGTTATGGGACACAGCACATCTATCAACAGGATCACAAGCCTTTAACAGAGTTACTAATCTGTTTCTAACATTTATTTTGGCAAGGCATCTCCATGCCTATAGCAACAGCTGTTCCAAAATTCAGATTCATGACAGTAAAATACCTAATTGTACTGAACGGGGTAGGAGTTTTCATATTGATGTTCAAAACACACACACAAAAAACTCTTACAGTTCTAAACAGAACTTTAGGAAGCACTTTCAACTAATTTTGATCAGCTCTAAGCCTTGCTTTTGTATTTCTAGTTTTCTGTAGGGTATGAACTGTAAATAAATAGAAAGTCCATAGAAGCATTAAAGAGTGAAATTAACTTCCTCTGGCAAAACCCAGTTAGTGTTCCCTAATACAGGTAGAAGCCTAAATGGTAGATGAAATTGTTGTGCATTTCTATGGAAATATTGGAATAGTTTTACCATTCATTTGAGGCAAAAAATAGATTAATGGAAGTGGATGGATCTTTAAATATCTTTAAATGTAATAGAATAAGACATTTAAGAGCCAGACTTACTCAGAAGTTTGTTTTTTCTGACTGAGAAGGACTCTTGTTCTAATTCTAACAAAACATATCTTCAGGGATTTTAGCCACTGTTGGTGTTTTTTGGTGTGCTCTGTTTGGAAAAAGAAAATGGCAACATTTCAGGGAAATCCACCTCAAGTATTTGTGTCCTTCCATATTCTTACAGACTCCGTAGAGGTGCAGGAGGTTGGCAAAGCATTGAGCAGAGTTGGAGAACAACCATTCTTGAGGTCTCAGAGTTCCCGTGGTCTGGGAATCTCAAGAAGAGTAGAGTTCAGCCATGTCAAAACCATGGTAAATGGAAATTTGGCCAAATTTCCCACTTCCCCTCATCCACCTATACCTTAATGTGAAGGTTGCTGGGGAAAAATAAAAGCATTATAAAAAAACTTAAATAGTGGAGAAATACATAGCAGATATGCATCTGGTTGATATGGCCTCCAAACCAATTCAAATAATACATTTTCTTTCACCTCTTTTTCCCATAGCAGGGTTAAAAAAATGGGTTGGGCCCTTATATTTCAGGCATGTCCCACACACTTATGGTGTCTGATAAAGTCTGTTGCTGTTTTTGAAATAATCTCTAATATGTTAATTTGCATAGAAATGCAGGAAATTGTAACATAATTGAACAACCCATTCAAAATTACTAAAAGTAGAAAGAGTGCAACAACATAACATTGAAGTATGTAAGCCTGTTAAAAGTAAATGTTGTCTAATTGCATAGTATTTTTTAATAATAGCTATTGTAAAATAAGATTGAGGAAGATAGTAGTATCTAAACCAGTTCTCAATACTAAACAAAAACATTGCTCATATACTGTCAGTTATTGACAAAAAAGAGATGATTAGATTAATTTCTAACAACCGGGCTGGAGAACAAGTGAAAAACAGAATTTCTGATCATGGCGACATGAAACTTAATATGCATCATTTCCACCCATAAGAAAATGTGGTGGTCAACCTTTAAGGGTTTCTGAGGTTACACTGAGGTGGTTAAAAAAACCTGTCTGAACAAGAATATGCCCTGATATCTGAACAGAATGGAAATACAACTTAAATTTCTCTTAGGTAATTTGTTTGGGATTATCCTATAGGATTCTGGACATCTGTAATGTGGACATCTACCTCTTAGTTCCTTTCCAGGACTGTGTTATATTCAATGGGGAATAACAGGCAATTTAAGGGTATATTTTTCCTTATGGAAAATTAAAGTAGGCCAAATTGGCAACCTTAAAAAAACCCCATGTTTCTCTATAAAATTAACCAAAGCAGCTAAAACCATATTCAAACATCTAGATTGAAATATAAAAAGTGTATTCACTCTTTGGAAAAAAACTATGACTTTTTAATCTGACAAAAACTTTAAAAAAACTCTACTGTCCAAACTTCTAAAAGGCCATGAAACACTTTTTGCTGACAACCGCAGAACACTTAGTTTTCAGTCACTGCCAGCAGTTACACTCTCAAATTTACTCCTGAACTTGGATTCAGTTTTAATATATGGTTAGCTGTTTCCCAGCTGTAAACTCATGAGATTTCTCTAATTCTGCATTCTGTTTGGTTATTAAAGTGCTAATGAAAATGCTTCTTCAAATCTGTTCACTGTTCCAGCCATAAAACAGGTGGTTCTTCTCAGTACAAATTAATTTTTGGAGGTATGAAGGAGGATGGAAAGGTAAGTCATGCCAGTGAAATAAGTGGGTTTGGTTATGTTTAGAGATTTCTGAATTTATGGTTCATTTTGCTAGCTGAAATAAAAGTTAGAGCAGCAAAAGAAGTGTTCAAAATTCACAACTAGAATGCAGCTCCTAAAAACTCTGTTATGGTAAAAGGTGGGATGAACCCACTAAATTGGTAGGATCTCTCATCTGTCTTGGTTGGAGATGTCTGACCACTCATCAGGAAAGGAACAACTCCTATTCAAAGTTTGGCTCTACCATTTTAAGTCAGCAAACTCTCCTTTTCTGTCTAGGACAATAATCAGCTAGAAAGTTAAGGCCAGAATCTAGAAATCTGGCAATGCAACTGAAAGAAAAAACTTCTCACAAGAGTCTTCCACCACAGAGGATGGAAGCTGCTGTGAGAATGCGAATCTATGAAAAGTGTATCCTGACTTTCCTTGGTTTTTGTTTTGGGTGAAGGTTAAGGCATTGCAGTTCTTTAAAGGACCAAACCAAAAAAAGAACCAACCAATGGACATACTAGAAATCAAACTGGATGGAGAATTTGGTAGGAATTGTTTTAAAATATCTGCACAATATGTGTAATCCAAAGTTAAACTGAAACTGTTTTTTCAGTTATGGAACTAGATTTTGCATACACACAGATACAAAAAACTTCAGAATCTGTCAGTATAATGGCAAGCAATCATTACAAATAATACATTAAAAATATTTTAATTAATTATTTTGACATTCAAGGAAGATGATGTGATCTAGGGTAATGTGTGTGCAGCAGGTTGACAAAAGGAAATTGATGAAAGGAGATATTAAAGCAGAGTATCATAAAAGAAAGATGCCTTTAAAGGTGTTATATTGATGACTTCAAAAGTGCATCACAGCAAGCTGTTACAAGATTTTTCCAGACTAGATTTCTAATTATGTGAGTCAAGACAACTTAGCTTTACTACAAATACGCTAGAATCAAGTTGACCTTATTTAGACATGTATAATATGTTCTACATAATGCAGATATCTATCTGGCCATCAGATTCTTTTCAACATCAGAACTGTACATATCATTATGTTTTTTGAAGTAATCTTCTCTTAAAACAATTATTTTATATTCCCTTTTAAAAAAAATACTGTATTGTAAAGCAAATACCAAGCAACATGAGCTCATTTTTCATTTTGTCTTGCTTACATGTGAGTTCATGGTCATTCTATGTTCCAGTACAGAGTGTATTCAAAAATCAGTGTATATTCGATTGTAAATTCTTGTAAATATGAGATTTTTATTTCCATAACTTTCTTTTATTCTGCTTGTATTTTAATCAAATATGGAAGGAAAAAGGTATTTTGAGCTGCCAAAATACTGCTAACAGAAGGTACTTTATACAAATTCTTGTAAAGACCCAAGATTATTTGTAGTAATGAGTTACATATTTTGCTTCCAGAATTTATTCTGACCTTCTCCTGATGGATGTATATCAGGGCACAGCATCAATCATCATCCACTACATTTGGATGACAAGATGTAGATAAAGCTGGAGAAAGTGAACAAGATAACTATATGAGAAGCTTCATACAAAATATGTTAAATAACAAATTACCTTTTTTTTGTTGTGAAAAATGGAAGCAGATTGTGCCATTTCAAATGGAAAGTGAACATATACTGAAAGTACCACATGGCATTATCTTAATGTACACATTCTTATGAAGATCATCTGTGCATATATATGTACCTATATATTCATGTCAGTAGATATTAACTTCTCTACCAACTTTAAAATCTTTTAATAGTGGCAGTAATTTCTAGCTGGAGACCCTGTATTTTCTAAAAGGCTTCTCAAAAATTTCTTGTCTTGGCATAGATATGTTTGAGTACAGGTTTGGCCACTCCTTTAAAAGGATGAATGGTCTCCAGAGTCCCACCCAAACTTAATATTTTTACTGGTCATGGTTGCTTCTGACTGTATTTCTGTATTTTAATTCTTCTCTGATTTCTCTCCCTTAAGCAACAAACTGGCCTTGTGGCTGCAGTGGAAAACCAGGCCTGAACAACAGCAAGAGGCCTGAACATTTCCAAAGAATACCGTCTAGGAGGAAAGAACTACACAGACAAAATGCCACGCTTATTCTTGTCAGTCATAAAAAATTATTCTATGTGAGTCATTTCAATTTGTCAAAGCATCTCTCAAAGTCCCTTCTGCTTCCACCAACATCATAAATTCATGTTGGCTGCGCAGCAATGTCAAGTCAGCTCTCCACTGCAGACAGTCCAGTAGCACATCACAGGGAAGTTGGATGCACACCTTCACTGCTGGAAGGGCAGCTGGATCCTACTCTGCATGTTTACATAAATTTCAGAATCTGAAGACAGGCAGCCAAAACTAGAGATTTGTACCTACTACTCTATTTAACTTTTGCATTATTAATTTTTTCAAAGTTCATATCCTCTATCTCCACAAAAAATCTCCTCACTCTTGAAGAGATATTGCAGGGTTCACGTGCTTTGTCATTATTGTCAGTTCACCAATCAATGGACATAAATCATAGTTCAACAAGCAGCATTCCTGCACAGCTGTAAGAGGACCACTCATTTATTCAGGGGTGTATAGATGGGAAGAACACTGACTAGGTTATCACAGTCAGAAAAATGGCTTTTGTAGCTGCAGCTCAAAGCTCTCCTCTGAGCTGACAGGAACTATTTACAGTCAACTCAGAAGTGAAAGAACTAGTCCAGATTAGCACGTCACAGAAAAGGGTCTGTACATTTCATTTCGAAGGCTCTGTTCTGGGTTTCATGTATCAAAGGAGCCCAACATGACACATAATAGAAAAATGAAAATTCTGGATGACAGGAAGCACGATAGAGCACTGTAATGTAAGTACACATCAAAGCTTCAAAATCTGTGTTAGTCATTTTGATCTGTTAACACATATATACTGAGAAAAGATACCCTTATGACCAGACCTGTCACCCCAAAGGATGGCTTACATATATTATATGAATTTAATATGGACATTGTGTTTCTCTAAATACATATTTTTAGAACCAAAACAGGTTAGATCCTGCATATTTCATGCTCTAGGTAACATTGAAAAATATAATTCCTCTAAATTAATAGGAAGAAATAGACAAACAGCCACCTTATTCTAAAAAACCAACTCTCAGACTTTACTTGTACTGCAGAATATTCATTCACCTATGCTATATATGGCAATACAACAGATACCAAAATTTATATATAAACATTTTACTTTACAATTTGAAAACTTTTTTTTTTACTTTTCCTTGAGATGAATCAGAAATCACATATTTTTGAATTCTATTTTGCAGAATTTTTCTTTTTTATTTTGCACATTCTAATGTCTGAGAAAATTCTTAAACCAGATTTTTCATTCTGCATACAGCTTCATTGAGCAGGTCTAATAATTTTATTCAGGCTTTATGCTAGCATGGAGAACTTACTACTAGTAAATCCTTTGTATTGCTCCTCATTCTATTGAAAAACTGACCTCAAATAGGTTGCTGTTGGTTGAACTGGAATTTTCATAGAGAGATGAATCATCATATAATTTCTATCAGTAATTATTGGTACACTGATTGTTCACATGCAATCCACAGCAAACATCTAATAGCCAAATTTTGACTAAAACATCAGTGTTCTGAACCAGAGTTCTGACTGATGTATTTGTTTCTATAGCATAATCCTGGGATTAACTGATTTTAGCTTTCAGGTTTCAGGTTCAGAAAATTCTAGTGACATGCAATGTTATTTTTTCACTTTCTTTCAATCTTTCTAGTAACAAATTAATATTTTTGCATCTGTAGAAATTCCTACTGGTTAGTTTAGTCACTGAAATGTCCATTAGTATACTAAAAATCAAATATTATGATAAAGATTACTAATCATTTCATGCTAAAATTATGAGAATTATGAGAATGGATCTAAAAGAAAATCTATTTAACAATACAAATATACTCGAAAGGCTTGAATTGTTACTCGGCTGTAGCTGCAATGTATCCAGGACATTGGATTTGGAAAAGGCAGACACATCAAGCCGTGCTTTGTTGGTAATAGTAATAGTTGCATCTTTCACCTTCTTTTAAGCATCAGGGTCAGGCTTCTTTAATGTAGTAACCAAAAGTTTTTATTCTCGGGTGAAATTGTCAACCTGTCAGTTGTACTTTATACACCTGCAATAGCCACTCAGCATGAAGTTTATTAAGTCTGTTTTCTGTCACTTTCCAAAGCTGTAGATTTATATCTGTCTTAGTATTTAGGCCCATTTAAAAATGAAATACCATAAAAAAAACCAACCAAACAAACATAAAACCCCCTCACTTTATTTCTGAAATATCCAATTAATATATCAACTGACTTGTGGCAAGCATAGAAAAATTCAAAGGCCATTCAACAGTTAAAAGTTAAATAAATGTTAAATAGTCTCTCCTTACTGCTCATATCCCTGAGTGGACTTGCTTTCAAAAAATGTTTAATGCTTAACATGTCAGGAGGGTGAGGAGAAATGTTTTCCTGATTTATATTCTTTACTATCAGCTTAATTAAATGGTGATTTTCTTTTCATATAATTACTCCAACAAAAAGGGAGATTAGTTGATGCATATGGCTCCTTGTGGGAAGTGAGGTGTTGGACTAAAATACATTTCTGTACCTCAGTATAAAGTAATTGGTTTGCTAATAAAATGTGAAAACAAAACAAAGGGAAAAAACAGAAGAAATGCAAAAAGAGGTAATCTAATCAGTGAATAGATTGTATATTTCCATCTCAGATAGATTAGAACAGCCCATGACATATTCTGTATAATTTTTTGTGGTAGGACAACATCTGTGATTAATTTTAAGGTAAAAATTTTATTCACTAAATAGTCACAGAATCACAGAATGATAAGGTTGGAAGGGACCACTGGAGGTCATGTAGTCCAACCTCCATGCTCAAGCAGGGTTCCCCAGAGCACATAACTCAGGATTGTGTCCAGAGGTCTTTTGAATATCTCCACAACGTCTCTGGGCAGCCTGCTCCAAGGTGTGGGCACCTGCACAGTAAAGAAATACTTCCTCATGATGTTCAGGGGGAACGTACTGCATTCCACTTTCTGCCCATTAGCTCTCATTCTATTGCCACCACTGAGAACAGCCTGGCCCCATCTTCAGATACTTGTAGACATTGATGAGGTCCCCTCTCAGTCCTGTTTTCTGAGTCTGAACTGGCTCAGCTCCCTCTCTTTCCTTGTGAGAGAGATGCTCCTGTTCCTTAATCATCTTTGTTGCCCTCCACTGGAATCACTCCAGGAGCTCCAAGTCTCTCTTGTAATAAGTCCAGAACTGAACACAGCACTCCAGATGTGGCCTCACCAGGGCTGAGCAGAGGGGCAGGATCACCTCCCTTGACCTGCTGGCAGTGCTCTCCCTACTGCACCCCAGGATAGCACTGGCCTTCCTGGCCACAAGGAAGGGCTCACTGCTGGCTCATGGACAGCTTGGTGCCCACCAGGACCCCCAGATCCTTCTCTGCAGAGCTGCCTCCCAACAGGTCAGCCCCAGCCTGTGCTGGTGCATGCACCTTCCCCAGGTGCAGGACCCTGCATTTGCCTTTGTTGAATTTCAGGCAGTTCTTCTCTGGCCATGTCTCCATCCTGCTGAGGTCATTCTGAAGGGCTGCACAGCACTCTGGGGTATCAGCCACTTCTCCCAGCTCTGTGCCATCAGCAAACTTACTGAGGAGGCATCTGCCTCTTAATCCAAGTAATTGATGAATAACTGAAAGCATTAATCATTGGGGTCACTGTTACTTGCAGACCTCCAAGTGATCCTGTGCTACTGATCACACCCCTCTGAGCTCTGCCATTCAGCCAGGTCTCAGTTCACCTGATGTGCATCTCCTGCTTATGCTTTGGATTTGACTGGAGTTCACTGTTCATCCATGAAGGTCTCCTGTCCCTTTTGCTCAGTTTCTTTCCTGCTGGGACTCACTGTCCTTGAGCCTGGAGAAAGGGATCCTTGAATATTAACCAGCTCGCTTGGATGCCTCTTCGCTCTCAAGCATGTTCCCATGGGATTCTTTCAAGAAGGTCCCTGAAGAAGCCAAATATAGTTCCCCTTAAGTCCAAGGTTACAGACTTAATCACTGTCCTGCTCTCTGCTTACATGGTTCTGAAATCCAGGAGCTGTGTTCACTACAAGCAAAGCTCTCTCAACCTTCACATCTCCAACCAGACCTTTCTTGCTGGACCTTCTTATAAGGTCCAACAGCTCACCTTTCCTCATTGGGTCCTCCATCAGCTGAATCAGAAAATTAACTTAAGTGCTCAATCAATATTAATCATAACCAAAACCAAGTTCAATCACAATGTATAGAATGACTACAGAATCTAGGTTAATTTGTTAAAATTTTAAAACCCGTACTCAAATAAAAATGTGAAACTCCAATATTCTTATTTTCAAAACATTCAAACCATAAATGTACAATTATTAACTATGAAGTTGTATTTTAGGTCAGTTTAATTTAAGAAATGAGGAAACCTGCAGACGTACCCATTCACAACAGATATTTTATGGCAACATTTTCTGCATTAAATTATTTTTAAAAAAATTTAAGAAGGTTAATTGGCTTATTGTACTGCTTTGGTGAAAGGAATTGCCCTCTTTGATCTGCAGCATAATGAGATTTATTTTGAACATCAAAGTAATCTATAAAAACTGAACAGGGAGATGAGCAGCTACATATTTTCATGTCCTCTGAGGAGCAGAGTAGGAATCAGCAATGCAAATGCCATTGGATGAAGGGACAGTCTGAAAGAAAATTAATCCTTGAAGAAAGCAGCTGAACTTTGCATTCTGTCACAGTGCACTGAAAGACCTTGAACCAAGTTTTTTTCTCTTACACTGCTATAAATCTGATAGAAATCCATTGACTGCCCTGGACTTCTGAATTCATGTTGGTGAACACTGGGTCAGAATTTAGTCCCTGATCTTTGTTGGTTTTTTTTTTTTCCTGGCTCTATGATAAACAATTTCAAGAGCTATACCAGGATCTATAAAACACTCTTAATGCCCTTCACATATCTAGACCAAAAGAACCCAATATTGGGAAACAAACTTCTGTGAGACTCTTGAGAGTCACAGTGTCCTCAGTCATCCCACGCAATTCTCTACACAACATTGTGATCAGCTCTTCACAAAGGTTTTATATCCAGGTGTCTTTTAAGTGTGAGCTATTTCAATCCAGGCATGGTAAGATGTTGAACCACACAGTACTTCAGCAGCAGTGTCATTTCATAAAGTCATGATATTTATTCTATCTGTAAAGGACACTCTAGGAAAGGAATACCTGATAGAAAGAGTAATCTCTTCTTCCAGCATTGGAGAGATCTATTTTCTTTAGAAAACAGTTTGTTCTGAATATCAAAATGCGGAGGTTTTAGGTTATATTTCAAATTTATACTGTTATGACATAGTCCTCAGTTTCAAAAAGAGTAGCATAATACAGCACTATTTCAACTAACAATTTCTAAAGAAAAAAACATGTTCTTTCTAAATGACATTTCTTTTAGATTCAGATGTTCAAATTATCACTATTTAAACTAATTCATGTGCCCTTAATTGAATCTTTTTTGCATGGCAAATGGAGGAAAGTGTTATGTAGCACAGAAGATAAGCTTGAAAAATTGCAGATAAGCTCATCACAAGGGCATGATGTTCATATAGAAATATCCTGTGTTTTTTCTTCTTAAGTATTTTTTTCAATGGATCCTCTTGTGATTTCTAAAAAGCATCAAGTATCCAATTCCCACAGATAGATAATGCTGAGTGTGCAGCACTTGTGCAAATCAGGCTATTCATATGGATCCCTAAAAATAAAATGCTGCATGGTGGAAATGCTTGGCATTGTTTCTTAGGAGGGGGAAGTAATTTGATTTTTTAATCTCTGTAAAATACTGTAGCAAAATGTCTTTGAGGTAGAAATAGATCAAAAGCTTGTGAAAAAGGTCACTCACAAGAGAAAGCTCACAGGAATGAGTCAATTTTTAATAATTTCAGTGGGGGGAAAAGATATATGACAATGCAAATATATCATACTAAAAATCCTGTTAAAAAACTCCATGTTGATATTTTTAGGAAAAGAATTTTCTAATATCCACACTGATATGACTGTTTTCCAAATTATGCTATAAATTTTTACGCAACATCAAAATTTATTACTTCAGTTCTACTGAAATAAAATATTTGAATTATCTAGTTTTTAAAATACTTGTATTTTAAAGGAAATATCAGTGTTCCTCCCCCCTTTCTCTCCCCTTCTCTCTCCTCCCATCTCCTCCCCCTCCCTCTTCTCCTATTCCCTCCCCTCTCCTCTCCTTTACACATTTCCACAGGAAGAGGAAAACTGGCTTCCTCCAAGCTTTGTTTTGAATCACATACATTTAAAAAGCAAACTGAAATAATTTATATATGCAAACCAGCATAGAAAGTCTGCAAAACTTGGATTTTTACAGCATTTTGAAAAAATATAAAAGTGATTTTTGCTAAAAGGGCACAATATTAGTATGGTTGTTTGTCTTCTCATATTTGATTTGTCATTAACTCTTATTAACATGGACACTTAGTCAAAGTTTATTTACTAAGTTGAAAACATCTTGTATAATTAAACATATTACATTATTTATACAGAAAACAGTGACATTCAGAACTGAGAAAAAATGGAATGGAGGCAGCTCACAGGACTATCTTATCTTAAAAATATATATATAATTAATTTCCCTTCTGGAACACTTTATTTGAATGCAATACTAATGTAGCCCTAATTTATTTACTTGTTTTTTAAGTCAGGGTTAACAACAGCCACTAGTAATGCTTACCTGGGTGGAAATACTTAGGAAGACCCATCTAAATACCTAGCTTAATGAAGAACTTAACAGCAGCTCCAACTCAGTGCAAGTTTTAACTGGAATTATAGATGGATATATCAAAATTCATACATGGAATAAATTCCAATTTTTAATATCATTGTAATTATTGTGCATTCACTACTTAATTTAAGGATGATTATAGGTTACCCAAAAAACTACTACTGTATGCCAGCCAACAGATTTTATGCCAAGAGTTAGTGGTGGTTACCTGTAAATATTCTTCAACTTACAATGACTTTGTAGCAGTATTCAGCTGTGATATCTTAACCTCTGTCTCTGTCAATCTACCACTCACATCACCCATTTCATGACCCAGCAGTGGGATGCTTAATGCTATGTAGGAGCCATTATTCTATGTCTTGATAAAACCCCCACTTCTCCACAGGTTCATAATGATCCTATTCTAATTATCTTGACTAATATCTAATTAATCTTGACTACTTAATGAGGCTGTTGCCTTTCAGACTTGTCTCTTTTGTTCTAACTTCAAAAGACACGTATCAATGAAAAAGTTAGCAGTAGAAACCCAAAGAATAGTTCCTTAATAGCTGACAGTTGAATTACACTGAATATCTACATTCTGTCATGGTTCTTGCATCTGATTCATATTTAGTGCCAGGCAATTCACTCACTTAAAAATTCACCTCCTTGCAAATGTTCCCACCATAGTAACCACTAAAGATAAGAGAAATGAAGTGATGAAGAAATTTAGGTAATAAAATTTTTGACAATCTTATGTCTTGAGGAAGACACCCAAAAATAAAAGAACTTCTGATGTCACTGAGATATGATGTCAAGGGATGTCATAGAGAGAGTTACAATCTAACGTGGTGTTATAGTGAATAACCGTCATTTTTAATTTTCAAAGACTCACATAAGGATTTTTGATAGCTGCAAAATGAAGAGTTGCTTGCATGTATGATTTTTGAACTAGATCCCAGTAACCCTTCTAAAGAATTTTCTGGCAACAGTAGTTCTTGTTTTGTTTAAAGTACCCTAACAACAAATAGCTTCTAAATGAAAGTCTGTTTACATGTCTGCAGGTACTCAGGGATGATGAAAGAAAAATTAGGTTCAGAAGGTGAGATATCTTCAGTAACTATAATGCCCTTTATCCTTTCCATAGAGGGACAATGTTGTCTTTGCAAACTAAGTTTTATGTGCTCATATGGAAATTTTTGGTTTGCCAGAAAATACTCTGTGACTTTAGGCTTTGTATCAAGTCTCAAAACAGGAATCTATGTTTAAATTACTCTATGGAAATAATTATTGCAATTTCATGGAAACAAGATATTCTTTATAGGAAAGTGTAATAAAATGGTGCTATGATCAATTTCTGTTTGTTGGTCACAGGTGAAGGGTTGGGTAATACAAGAGAAAGTGTGAGCCTACATCTGGGGCTTTTTGCAGTGGAACGTCTATCAGAGACTGATAAATCATATTTTTAATAGGAATAACATTTAAAATACATTCTTAATTTTAAGTTAAGTACTTATGAATAATAGTATATTAAATCTTAGAGCAAAATATTCTAGTTAGAAGGGAAATTCACTTTGGTGAACGTTGCATACAGAAGTTTCTATTGAATTCACATGCTGAAGAATCAGACCACTGGTTTGTAATATGTAGTATTTTAGTATTATTTTTTCATCCATGGGATGGGAAGCTGATGACAATGGGCTTTTAAATATTACCTTAGAGCCAGAAAGGCAAAACAAAGACACATGCAAATAAAACGCTGAAAGGATTTCAATTAAGAAAAAAAAAGTAGATATGAATGTACACATAGGGAAATACTCATCTTGTCATTTGAATATTTGAAAATTTTTCATAGTTAAAATCAGTTTGTATCTATCAAAATGTATCCATCATTGAGAAATGTGAAACTGTGCATGTATTCACTAATAGCACTTTCTTATCAGCTTCTTTTTTAATTTGTTACTCCATTCATCCTCCCATAACATTTCTTCCTAAAATCACCTGGGAAAATTAAAAAAGGATCTCACAGGTCTCTTGGATCTGTCTAGGACAGAGTTAATTATATGCATAGCAGCCTGTGTGGACCTGTGTTTTGGATGTGTGACCAAAAGAGTGACCGCACTAGCATTCTGATTATTGCTGAGCAGTGCTCACACAGCATCAAGGCTTTATCTTTTTCCTACTCTACTCCACCCAGTGAATAGAGTAGGTGTGAACAAGAATTTGTGAGGGGCCACAGCCTTGACAGCTGATGTAAACTGGTCAAAGGGATATTCCCTGGCATGTAACCTTATGCTCAGTAATAAAAGTCAAGCAAAGGGGTTTTAGGGAATTCAAACTTTGCTTGGAGACTGGCTGGTCGTTGTTCTGCTTGTCATCAGTGACAGCCTTTGCATCATTTGGCTTATATGGTTGGATCTTTTTTTCTCTTTCCTCTGCTAATTAAGCTGCCTTTAGCTCAACCCAGGAATTTTTCTCACATTTGCTCTTCCTATCCTCTCTCCCATGCTTGTGTGTGTGGCTGAGAGTTAAGTAAGCAGCTGTGCAGCGCTTAGATGCCATCTGAGGTCAACTGTACACAGAGTATTTCTGAATACTCTTATAACTCTTTAGAATAGTTTTATTAATTTGCAAAATGAGCATTAAATCCTCATTCAAAGCCTGAGTTATTATCTATTGAGTCCATGATGAAACTCCAACTGACTTCTGATCAAACAGTTCCTGAGGAAGTGGACCTGAAGGACCTAGTCTTGGAGGAAATCCTTCTTTCTTTTTCTCACTAAAGGAACAGCTAGAAGTAAGTATCTAGAAGTTAGGTGTTTTCCCTTGGCTACTATACCGGAGAAGACAGATGACTGTAGTTGCAGGAGATAGTTTGCCTTTTCTCAAAACTAGTATCAGTCTTAAAGATTTAGAGCAGTCTTAAAAGCTAAGTTAAATTGATACCTAGATCTTCAATGGCTAATGCTATCAGGGAGGACTGTAGCTGAAAAGTTGCATGTAATAAAGTATCAGAACAAAATTCAAAAATTGAGGCCCTCTTTCAATTGTCACTGAATGCAATGGTAGTTCCACAGTCCACATTGGCATTGCCATTGGAGATGCTAAGTTTGACTCAGGAGTCAAGCACAAAAAGAGTCAGGCATATATCTATGTGTGTCATGGGTATTATGCACTTCTCTCCTATGTCAACTGAAATTTAAAAGTGAAGCTGGGCAAACAAGTGAAGAAAAGACTAAGCATACCAAAAAAGAAATAGAAGTTAGTATAAATTTTGGCTAATCTAAACACTTGAAAAAAGGCAAAGCTATTGAGAATTAAATGCCTGTTGAAATGCAGTGATGAAAATCACATTATTTTCTTTTGTGATTAACTGTGCCCTTGCTATTCACTGGGCATTTTGTGAAACATTCCATAAAATGTTCCAAAATCAAGTAAATACTTGCAAAGGATTTGAAACCATGAAAAATAAGAAGCTGTTTGCATTTGTCTTTCTCTCATTATCAATACTAGTTTAAAAAGTCACTCTCAAGAGAGAGGAGGTTTTTTATGTGAAATGCATATTGCATCCCATTAGAAAAGTATCTCTATTCAGCATGTCAAAATGGACATTTCAAATGTTTTCTGGCTGCCAAGATAAAGATGTCCTCATAAGTTGTGGGCAACTCTCTGAGAATTACATTTGTCAGAGAGCTGCTGTAATAGAAACTCAAGCATAATTGAGACATTTAAGCTGCCCCAGTGCAAGAAATCCTCTCTGTACATCTGTGCTTCCTGGAACCTTAAGCACCAGGGACTTCACTATAATTTGCCTGATACCGTATTCCTGTCAGTAATGATGTTTAAGAATTATCCTGTTAATCTTTCCAATGTCAATTTCACAGACAGTGGTCATCACAACTCTATTGAATTTCTCCAGGTAAATTCACTTTGCAGGAAGATCCTACATCAAACAGACATTAGTGTGAGCAGGAACTGCACTCAGCAGTGTGGGCAAGTGGCACAGCATCTCCCCTAGAGCTGTGTTCCTCTGTCACACAGACGTGTGAGTGAACTGAAGGACCTGAGTGATGGCTCTGCACTGTTTCTCAGGAAAAGCTGTGCTGGAACAAGTCACACCATCAGAAAACTGTTGTTAGACCATGCTGAGATCAGTGCCCACAGAATGAGCTCTGGTTCTGGAAACTAGACCTCGGGATTCAGGAGGATAAACTGAAGAGGTAGGACTACCTCCTAGATGCCTGAGGTTACATTTGTTTTCAGCAATGATTATACAACTCTGGAAAGGAACAAATAAATTCCCAGTTGCCAGTAGTTAACCTGCTTGTTGGTTTTATGAAAACTCAGCTACAGGCAACAAAACCATACAGAATCTTTCCAGTTTCACAGAAATAAAAATGCCAACTCTCTGACAGATATCATATAGACAGTACAAACCTTTCTATACATGATGTGGAAGCAGTGATTTGAAAAACTCAAAAATTTTGATAAAATAATGTTTTTTACCTATCTTTTTTCAGTCCTCAAAATTGTGGATGCTTCACACACTTTCCTCTGTCCAGAGAAGTACAAAATATTCTATTCCTAATAAACATTTCTGGATAATTTATTTTACCATCTGTCATTCCTTCAAACTTTTCTTCCTTATTTTTCTTGGAGGATCTACTAGTGGTTCAATGCAAGAACCAGGATTCCACTGGGTGTTTCTGAAATTGCACATTGTTTTCTATCTTTGCACAAGCTTTAGTGCTCTATGTGTTCAGCAGAAGAACTGGAGCAGTCTTTAACACTTTAAAATATACAATTTAACAACATGCAATTTAGAAACATATGCAATTTAATAATAGAAAATGCTGTTGAAGAATTGGCCTCTACCATAGTTTGGAAGGTCGTCTGTTATTTAAACTGTGAAATTTCAGGTATTTTCTCACTTCCTCATAACAAAATTGGCACAATTAATTTTGTTTTACATAGAGCTTTTAGGAAGGAGAGAAATTGTTTTCATTTTGTTAAAACCATCATTAATTTTCTCAATCTAATATTTCACATATGTTATTGTGAGGGGATGCAAAACAAAATGAAGCTTCCATTTAAAATTAAGTTTTTTGCTAAGTTAAAAAATAACACAGACATAGTAGTAACTATAGAGTCAGTAGTTAGTAATCAAATTACAATCTTTGATTGTGCATAAATCCTGTAATTAAAAAATTCTAGAAAGGAAAAACTGCTAAAGAAGAGATAATGAAATCCCTGAAGAAAATTTTGTTTTCTGTATGTTTCTGTAACTTCTTCAAGTGACTGAACTTTTGTGCTTGTTATCTGAGTCCTGAAAGGGAATGAAAGATTTAAGAAAAACATTGATTCATACTGACAGTGATAATCAAAGTATTGATGCAAAATGTGTCATCACTGTACACCTGAAGGATTCTCTTGTGAAACAGGAACAGCATATACAAGAAGAATCTCCAGGAAGTATTTTGTCAACAATTTTTAAAGAGGTGAGAAATTGGCCTGCAGGGTTTGTGAGGAAGGTAATGGGCATGGCTAACAGAGATGGTTGCTCAAAGTGTTGGGGATAATTTTTGTAGGTAATTCCCCACTCGAAGTGAACCAGTGTTTTGACAACAGACACAATTATGAGGACAAAAGAGAGATGAAAAATCTACAAATCCTGCAGACCAGCCAATATGAAAGAAGTCAGTGTTTAACTACTGGAGTCCAAGAAAAACGAGATTAATACATGACACAAACATACCATGATTGTGAGCTGTCTGGCCTGAGAAGACTCAGTGATCTGGGTCTGTAGTCCTAACAGTGGAGATCATTCATGTGCTTAACAGAATCACTTACATACCTCCTTTGGGACCTATTGATAACATATTATTATTATTATTATTATTATTATTATTATTTCCATAATATTAACATTGCTGAGAACTTCATTTGATTTTTTTTTAGAGAAAAGATGTTACTTTCCATTTACTTGATCAGATTCCAATTTGTTTCATCAAAATTTTCCCTTCAATATCATTATATACAGAATTTCCATTAATTTTGCACTGGTTTATGGCATATTGCTGCATCCCAGTAGCTGCTGTTATTTTCTAACCACGAGGGATATTCTGGTGGAGAGATGAGATCACATTCACCACAATGGGTTTGTTTTGTCAGAAAAAATTGTTTGGCTATTAAGTGTTCTATGTATATGCATCATCAGTTGTCATCAAAGTGCATTTTAAAGCTGTCAGATTTTTTTTTAGTTCAGTCTGCCCTTTAAAAAACACTATAAATAATTAGTTGTGTATATATAGAACACTCAACACAAATATACTCATTTATTTGCTGTCTTTTCTTTCAGTGACATCTCATAACAAAGCTCTCTTCGTTATACAGGGAAGATTTTGAGAAATAGAAAATGGTAGAAGAAATTAGTTGACTGACATGAACCTGGCAATGAAAAAGCATCAACTACATAGTACCAGCACAAGCACTCAACCTGGCAGTATCAGCTTGCTGTCAGTCACATAAATAAACTGAAATGTTATTGCACTTGTATTTGCACAGAGGCATTTTTATTAGTGCCAGTACCAGCCCTCTGCTTGGGGTCTGGAGGAAGGGGAGGTGCAGGAAGACCTGACAGCCTCATCTCACACAAGTGAGCTGGCAGCTACCTGAGCCACAGCTGCTGTGGGAAAGGGATGGAAGTTTGTCAGGTCATGTACTGCATTTCTTTCATTAAACTGGCAAATTAATGCCTGGATACAGGCCATTCCATGGGTATTGCTTAGCTTTGTTCCCCAACATTATAATGGTTTTTGTAAGATTTGGCTTTTCCAAGTGATGTTCGTTCAGAATAACTTCCAGTGTTCCCATCGGAGAAATTAACATGCCAGTAGTTTAGGTCTCTCTCCATTCAAATTGTGATGCTGGAGCACAAACAGTAGTTATGTGTATCCTAATCAAGGTGCTCTGATAATCTTAAAATAAAATACTGTTTGGGCGCACAAAACATGCATCTCTATATGCATGGCCATTAAAATAAGTGCAAAATTTAACTATAAATTATTCAGAAGTTTCAAATAAAGTGAAAATATGCAAATATTGAATTGATTTTGTTACTGATATGTGTTTACAAAGCCTTTTCTGTAAAGTTCTTTGAAAGGTAAATAAGATAGCTCGACCCAATACCAAAATAAACCAAACTCTTAATTCTTGTATTGGATGCAGTGAGAACACGGCTATCTTCCCAGTCCCTTCACAGCCCTTCCAGCTGTGAATCAGGTTTGTAATAACCTGTCCACCCTCAGTGAAAATACCCAGATCTACTCTGCAAAATATTTAGTTCTTTTCCTCTGAGAAATGCTGATTTTTTACCTCACTGTTTGTCATGAGGGAGGAAAGAGATGAAGTTATTCACTGCTCTGAAGACTTAAAACGTTCACCTAGCGGGATACGTATTTTACTGAATGTGTAACTTAAACATACTTCAGACCACTAGTTACAAGACCTGAATGAAGTGATGAGATGCAATTCTCTATCAAAACACAGTTTTATTTTCTTTCAACACAATCCCCACAATCTTAGCCTGGGAATGAATGTATCATCACAGAAATGTCCTCCTGATACTCCTAAAGGCATACAGCTAATATTGCACGATGTTTAGATGTATGACTTAGGATAGTACTCTGAGAAAGGTAGATTATTAGCCTTTGTCATTCTAGTTAGCTATTGTTATTTACATTTTCCTTCTGGATATATTTCTTCAAAATTTATCAGCAATCTGTGATAAAAATAGAGTGTTTGTTTTTTTTTTTTTAAGGAGTTTACTCAATAAAAATAAAAAGGGATTATATAGAAAATATGGAGTGATTCTGATTCCATATCAAACTGCACAGACAACATCTATTTTGATGAAGCAAATTCAAGGTCAGAATGTAAGAAAGAAGAGTAAGAGCTAAGTACACAGGACAGAACGTCCCATCCTTGCAAGCATCTGAAAAATTATGATATGAGATAAAGGCTTTTCATAACTGAAAATCATTCAAGACCAAAAAGTAATTTGAAGGTGACAGATTATATGCAAAATATACATGCCAAATCTGGTGTATTTCCTTCTTTTCTTCAACCCTCTACCACAGCTGTTTTGAGGAATTGTGATACCTTTCCTTCCAGACTAAATTGAAAAATTAGAGATGTTTCACGGAAGAAAGCCAGGAGGCAAAAAAATATGTGCCTGAACATGTAAGACAATGCTAGAGATTTTTTTTCTGAAAGGTAAAGTTAATAGTTGGAAAACTGATGTTGAAAATAACAGGTTTTTCAATCTAACAGACGAATGTAAGAAGATCCAAAGGTGGAAGCTATAAACAGACAAATGCAGATGAGACATTATTTTCACATGTAGGAAGAAGAAAATTGAGTCACCAATACAATTTGAAAGGATTATAGGGAATTTTCTTGTACTGAATACTTTTTAAAACAAATGTTTGATGTTTCTTCGAGAGTGAAATAGCTGTTGCTCAACTCCAGCTATTAGACTTACAGCAAGTATCAGTCTGCTCATTAGTAGCCCAGTTTGAACTTCAAGCAAACTAAACTACGAGTCTAGTCATCTCCTTTGATGTTTTTAATACTGTCAAAGTATTGAATTTCTTCCTTGGCTTTGCAATGTCTCCAATTTTCCAAGCTTTTTAAAAAAGTTTATAGCAGTGATATGGATAAATCCTTAGGAATTTTTTATTATAATGAGGTGAAATTATCTCAAAGTATTTAGTCTCTTGTTTTATGACTGGTTCTGTGCTATTTTTAGCAAGGAATTCATAATAATTGTCAACAGACAGGAAGACACTGTGTGTCAATTATCTCTGTATTCAAGATGGACAGATCAATATTCAGAATATTGTGAACATTTCTTGTAATTCTGACACATTAAAAATAATTTTTAATCCAATTTGACAAACATTACATTCTCATCTCAAATAATTTCTCTTCTCAAGATTCAGTTACACACCTCATTCTCACAAAAACTGCTATATTATTAATGAATAACATAATTATTATTTGAGTGACTCCTCACTGCTAAAGTCCAAAAACCCCCCAACTTGTACAGGACTTTTTTTGTTTTTTTTGGTATAGCCAGTTGAAAGAAACTTGAAATAGATCTCATGGGAAAGATGTGGACCTGTATTGCTTATTCTCACTTTTAAAATGCATCAGTTGAGTGGATAGCTATTGCCAGATAAGATCAAATGAAAAGATTTTAGTGCTAATAATGTCTATTGGCAGGGCCCCTTTTTTAAGCTTTAGGGAGTAATATGAAGTCATCTGAGCAGAAACAAAGTACTTGCCATTTGTTTTTACTTTGAACAGATTGACAATACAAGTCAAACATCATCAGTCCAGCTACAGCAACAGAAAAATTTAAAGCAGAACAGGTCACTAGTTATACAATAATAAAAGAAATCTTAGGTATTTTCTGACAGTGTAATTAACATCTAAAGATGACATTTGGGGCAGAGAAAATACATGAATACATCAGTGGAAGTAAAATCTGTTCAATTAACAAGGAATTACTCTGGTTCTAATTACATATCAAAATTCATTGCTTTTTAGATTACTGAAAAAAATTATTGCATAGAAATTTAAGTGAACCTAAAGTTTTCAAGACTGCATAAAGAAACAAAAACATAGTGTCCATTATTATGTTACTAACATTAGCTGAAATGAGATTGAAGCCAGAAGCATTTGTTATTCATACTTGGTAATCCATTTTAGAAATTTAAGAAAGTAATAATATCTAAAATACCTGCCTAAGGAGCAGTGATACTTAGCTGTAAAAATACACGTCAAGAAAAATATCTTTTTTCCTGTATGAAGACATACAATTGAAAAAGTATGAGTGGATGCCATTATTGTGAGCTATGATATACACCCCATTTCCCTGAAGGTGTGTACCTGAATGTTTAGGTGGCGAAAATTATTTTATTGTTGGTTTTGGAGTTGTCTGTTTCTTTAATGAGAATATTATGTCAGAAAAGCATTTGAGTCCAGCTGTCATCTGACTTGATGTAACTTCCTAGAAGGGAGCTGGTAACTATCAGATCTTCTCTCAATGACAGGAACAAAATAAAGATGTACACAATGTCTAAAATTATTCCAATCACTTTGTTCACCGCTTGTTCACTCCTTGACTTGCTTTGTGAAGACTACTTCAGTTTCTGAAATTAACTGACAGAAGTAAGGTGTTGTTTCTGGGTTTTTTTCCCCTGTAGATTAGCAGCTCACTGAGGTGGATTCACAAGATAAGGAAGTTTTGTTTCTTGGCTGCCTGGATTTGATATGTAGAACATAACTAACCAACACCCTGTCCGGGCTGTCCCTTTATATCTTTGTATATTTGTATCTGCAGAAGATTTTTTTTTTACTGTATTAAAAAATATCCAACTAATTTTCAAATAATCCTTGTGTCAGAGTAAAAAATCAGTATATCAAATTATTTTTAAAATTGCACAATCTGTTGGGTTTTTTCATTACATTTTCAAGAAATTTAGTTTTAATTTAAGACAATTTAAAAATTATCCAAATACATTTCTCAACTGAAATGATATACATTGGAATAAAAGGAAGCAGTCCATGCAGATAAATTTACAATGAAAGTGATAAACCAATGGAGCAGTTAATGTGTTAAAAGTGTCCTGTGATAGGGGCTGTGAAAGATCAGGATTGTATCAAAGTCCAGTCTCTGAAATTATTCAGCCTCTGACCCTTGTGCATTTCTGTTTCTTAGTTGTGATGTATTAACACGCTTTTATCTAACATCGTTGATCAACTATGTTAAAGTCTCATTCCTCTTTTTTTATTTTGGTTTATTATATTTTAGCTATTTATTTAATCCAAGTATTGGAGTCCTTCAGTCCACAAGTTCCTAAATGTGAAGTGGAAAATAGTGTATGGAAGGGGAGTTGGATAATTCAGCTCATAAGAAATGGTCCAATATAAGATCAGTATTTCGGGCAAAGTCAGATCAGCTGATCACCCACTCAACACTCTTCTGCTGAGAGCTGGTACTGTGAAAATCATCAAGAGAAACCAGGCTTCTGGAAAATAACCTAGAGATGTGTCTCCATCAGATAGATAGGGCTTATCTGTATGCTTTAGATGCATCAACACACCAAGATTGAGGTACTTACCAGAAAAGAGATGTTTATTATCATAATTCTGTATTTTCAGAAGGACAAATATCCTCAGTTATTAGGCACTCTCCAGTTAGACAAGCAAGATTTGAAGCATCTAAATTTAGGATTTGGGCAGCTAGGGAAGTTAACCCAGCCATTTCTCTGCATCTTTTTAAAATAGTTATAATTTTAATTTCAAAGGTTATTGAAATGACAGTTGTCTGGAAGAATAAAAGTATAAGTTGGATAAGTATGTAAAGGATAAATAGGTTTTTTGCCATTTTTATTTCCATGTGTTACCCAGTTATATAAAACTGCCAGTACATTTTTTTTCAGTGTACTGGAAAGTTTCCTGGAAAACACACTGAAGTCATCCCATACATGTATGCACCCAAGCCTGCCTTGTTCTCCCTGCAGTCTTGAATAGATGTGGTTTCTAAAAGATTATTATTGCAGTTAAAAGGATTATAAATTTCATAAATTCTGATTATGGACTTGTATTTCTTTTTATTGATCCTTTTGGGGAGGCTAATATAATAACTTAGATGAGGATGTATCTGCATTTGTTGGGAAAATTTGTTCAGAGCTATGAAAATGACTTTGTGAAATAGCTTGACTGGTCCTTTGCCAACATACTTCCCGTCAGGATGATGGGAAAGAGTAAGAAAGACCTCAGAATTGTTCTGCAATGACAAAACAGCAGATAACCATGCTGCATAGTTTTACCCTTTAAAAGATTGAAAATACAGAGTAAATGATTTTTTTCTAATGCTACCATAATTATACATTATAGAGCTAATGTTTCAGGATTTTGGTTTCAATAGGATCTCAGCATGCAAGCACTTTTGAATCTATAGCCTGCTTCCTTGCAGGTCATGCAATATGGACATGAGAGGATATATTCCCAGAGTACAAAGAAGTTCTGGAACCAGATATCTCCAGGAGAGAGTGTGATCTTCTGAAACCTGGCTTTTGCTCCCTGTTATGCCATTTGAGCTCCATCTGACCTTTGGCAAGCCCCTTAAGGCAGAACCACAAATTACATTGCTGTTTAAATCCAGAACTAATATTCTCAAAGTCCTCAGCCAGGACTCATTGTAATGTTAAAATTCCCAAAGATATCTCAATCCCTGCCTCTGAATAAGCCTAGAAACAGGGGAGTTTTTACAGAGTTTGGCAGGCACAACCTATACTTTCTCCTTCTTCAAAGAAAATGCAACAAGCTCCCTGGAAAAGCAATCTGAAGCAACAGCAGGAAAGACTAAGAGGCTACTGCTTCTATCAAGCATAGGTCTGTCTGTATGACATGAATTTGAAATCAGGCAAAGAGGGAAATTATTATCTGCACAATTAATCCAACAGTAAGGCTACTGAAGAAGAAACAAAGCTGCTTGTCTGTTGATAGTGCCTGCCCAGAGTTCCAGATTGGAGGGAATCAGTAAGATGAAGCTGGCCTACTCAGAGCACCAGACTGGAAGGTCCTCTGTGGACTGCAGAGACTATAGACCTAGTTCATGCTTTTCTCCTTGAATATCTGGCTTATTAAAACAAAGAACCCTGTCTAATTATGAATTCCTGGAGATCAAAAATAGAGTGTTTTAAAACATTCATCTTTCTCCAGCATATTTTTTTGTTGTTTGTTCTTTTAACAGAGGCATATAAAATTATAATAGGTATAGAAACTGGAATTTTTGATTCAATAAAACAAATTGTTACTTATCACAGAGTGTCCAGCACTCTTGGTCTGATGAGGTAATGCATTTAAGTGGTTCTTCCTAATAGCCACACCAAGCACAAATGCTTCTCACTCAGCCCTGCTCTGTCATTGCAACTCAGTGGGCATCTTGTACCTGTCTGAGTTGACTCCTGATTAGAGACACATTTAGAATTTAAATGGCTAAGACAACATGCTGCATTATTCAATTCTTCAAAACAACCCCTATGTGGACTAACTCTGAAGGCAAATTAAAGTTTCTAATATCATGAGTGGAAGTTTTCACAAAGCTATTCAAAACCACATCCCCTCCTGCATCCCTTATCCTAGAGTATTTGTTTCTGACATTCACTTTTGAATGTTCTCCTGTTTGGTTAAATGTTCCAGGAATAAAGGTAAGTCAGTACAGGCAATTAAGAAATTAAGGTGTCTATAGAAGGCTTAGGAAGAGCTGGGATATTTACATGCAAATGTTTATTGTATAAATCCTAGCTGCAACCTGATACTCATCTCGATTCTGACTTTGATGTTTCAGAAGTGCTTAGAGTTTACCATCATTATGGATTCCATTAAATGTCCCATTCTAAGGAGCTAACAAGCTCCTTAGTAAATGCACATTCAAACTATTTAGGGCTTGGAAGTCCAATATTCTTACCTTTAAATTTCATAAAGCCTAGAATTGTTCCAATTGAAAAAAAACAAAACAAAACAAAACAAAACAAAGTTTTGATATTTGCCCAAGAATGTTTGAAAATGAAAGAGGGGTTTTTAACCAGTAGTTATGATGCCTCTTTTTATATAGACATAATTATAATTAATGGTTGCACCTGAGAGTGAGATTTATTCTCCCTGCTTGCAACTTGAGCTGGGTGGCTCTACATCTGTGTTTCTCATGTTGAACATATTCACAGGTTTTCTTCACTGCAGCATTTCCAGAGTTAATAATTTGAATGGGCATTTTAATAATGGGCATTTTAATATTTACTGATATCTATTAAAATCTACTTATTACAAATTTTTTAGAACTTCTTGCTACAGTAGCAAGATGAAATGTAAAGCCATTCTTTTGCTTGAAATTCCCAACTCTCCTCCCAAATATATTACAATCCCTTTCTAGTAAACAATAAATGCTTTTTAGTATATGTAACAAAAGAAATTTTACCCTTTACCCCTATAACCATTTTTCAATGTTTCCTGTCAGAATTCTCTACGTATAGCACTTTTTATACATAAATCAAGTATTGTGCCTATACATAGGAAAAGAAGTCAGAACATGAAGAAACATATGAAAAATTTCCTAGATTTTGCTTAGAGAACTGCTTCCATAGCTCAGGCAATATTTATTTACAAGGTCAGAACAGCTCAGTGATTTAATTCTGTGAGAATTATATTCTGTGTCTGCTACAGGAAAGCTTTGCTTTGATTCTAGCTCCTTTTCCTGGCTGTAACCAGCTAACCAGCTGCTCTGCTTTTACCTTGAATGGATACAGCAAATCTTTAGAAATCTGATTGAAAATGACTTTGATCACAGCTGTCAGACCTGTAAAAAGACAAATAGGGATAATAGAGATGTGTATTAAAAACCTACTGGAGCAAGAGCAAGTTTATTCAGCCCTTGGAGTGAATGAAATAATATAGATGATATTACATACCAGGTTGCATTTGCATTCCAGGCTTAAGTGAGCTCTAACCATTTCACATCTTTATAAAACTTTGTCTGATAGTATTTCTAATGTTTACAATTATTTAGTTCCTCAAAACATTCTTTAAAACATTCTTGGTGTCAGGAAATCTTCATTACATTCCAAATTTTGGTAGAGAATATCTAGATTTCTCTCTTGTGCAGGATATTTTCTCCTAATTCCCTTTACTGGCATCATTATATCAGTCTGAGCCAATGAGACAGGCTAAATGACCAAGGTATAATACTGTATTTACATGGCTAGTGAGGTGGAAATGACTAAAGAATGGGGTTCATAAACAAGCAGTTGATTTCCCCACACTCTGAAATAACTATGGCCCTACTCAAAGGCAATGAACAATCCTAAAGACTTTTGTTCTTTCTAAAAAATTACTTAACGTTCCCTAAGACCCTTACATATTTCATAAAGCTTCATCACATTTCAAAAAGCTTTACCCTTAGCCCAAATAAATGCAATATCCTTTATAGGGCATTTGAAAATAGCAAGAAGATTAAAAATAACAAAATTACCTCCTCTTCTATAATTTCTATGATAATGTTGTAGATATGTATTACAGTAAATCACTGAATGAAGAGCTACCGGCATGCAAGTCCCTTGACACACACACATCATTCCAATAACTGCTAATGAACGTTGCTTCCTCTTTGCAGAGATGAAAGAAAAAAAATGCTCCTCTGATTCTAGAATTTAGTCCACAAGAAACACAGAGATATTTACATGCACAAACAGGTTTGGGCTTCACTGAATAGCCAAGCAGAGCACTTATAAGCACAGCAGGCAAACAGTTTGTTGATAGCACTGGTTAGTTAGGAGGCACTATGCAATTTAGAAATAAAAGTGTGATTACTCAGTGCTTTATAAAATTTGCAATAAACAATTACAGAGTGATTCACCCACATTTTTATTACCTCTTTACTAAGCACATTATAAGGTTCTATATAATTTAATTTTTCTGAATGGATCATTTGTAATCTGAACACTACATGTGTTTTTGTTCTTTATAAAAGTAATGCAATCAAATCTAATCACCATATACAAGAGGTGGTATCAATAATAATTTTAGGTCTGGGGCTTTTTTACAATTATTGCATTCAAGCTGAGATCAAAAGGTTAACTCTCAACACGTTCCACAGTTATTCACAATTTCAGTCTATTGACTGAGCTATAGATCAAGTAGCAGTTTCTCTCTGGCTAAAAAGAAGAGAGTCTTACTTATTTCCCCATCATTGATTAATCCCGAGTGAAATTAATATTTAGTAGCTGCATTGTTCCAGTACATGTACATTTTGACCTTCTGGTTAAAATAAACATGTACTTCAATGGTATTATCAATATCATTTAGTTGAGGAATCTTATCGTATTTGGGAAGTAGAAGTGTGCTTCTGTTTGCCAGCAAACCGTTGTTTCTTGACCTTTACAAAAGCAGTTTTTGTGCCTATGTAAGTACAGATTTATTTACAAATTTCCATTGTTAAACAGGGAGAAAAAAGACATCTCTAAATATGAAATAAAAATAATAAAAAATAATGTTTGCATAGTGGCACACATTTAATTATTAATGAATTGTCAAATCATAAGCGGGTGAAAAATTCTTTAGCACCTCAGATTTCAAACAAAAGTAAATAGGTGGCGTCCAGCATCTGCTCCTATTTTGCTGCATGGCAGGAATATTAGGAACTAGCATTGCTTTCCAGCAGCTGGACCTATCACTTCCTCAACGATTTGATAAAAACAGGTGAAATCTCTCACAGGTATAAGTACTGTGATGCTAAGCTGTGTCATGCTTCCAGCTGGCCAGGAATGATTAAAGTATGTGCAATGAGTCTGGAACCTATTTAAAGACATAAGAAACACCATGATTTTCAAAGGACTCAGACACGGAACTCAAAATGCCTGAAAAGACAGAAGTGAGAGAGCCGGTATTGTACCATTTTTAGTAAGAGTAATCTTGTTCTTCATCACAGATCAGACCAGTCTTCCAAAAAGTGCAGTGTGCAGACCAGAATGCACCAAAACCTGTGGTGTTCTAAAACAGGCTCCATCCATTTCTGAAATATTATTTCCAGTTAAGAAGGAACCTGTTTCCCTGTCTGTTCAGTTAGCCAAGAACAGGTGGAATCTGGAAATGAAGTTGGATAAAGCGCAGTGATGGATCTGTTTTCTCATGAAGCACTGGACTAAGCTTACCAGCACTGGAATAAGACATGCACAATAACAACAGCCATATTAATAGCAAAAGTATACAAAAAAGAGAAGGTGTTTAACCCACAAAAAGATATTCACCCCTGGGAACAAAGCAGGATGGCATATGCTCCCTGTAGGACACGTCTGGGCAGTTTCCCCAAAAGAAATAGGATGACTGCGCCATATTCACCAAGCAAAGGCAATATGGTGGGGGAGTTCCTGTGGCTATTGTTTTCCCCTGCCCAGCTCAAAAGCAGTGAAAAGTGAGGAAAGACAATCCCCTGGAAGCTGGGTCACACAAGTAGGGCCTGTGCAGCTGCTCCACGGAGCTCCGTTTCACTCAGTTGGTTGGCGCTGTCACTTCTGATGCTCAGCTGCACCTCAGAGATCTCCCTTCAGCATCACACCCATGAGTGGCACTGCTGCCTCTCCTCAGCACCATGTTCTGCAAAAACATCCTGCAGGAAAGGGGGGTGGGATGGGTGGGCACAGAGGATGGGCTCCAGAGATCCATGCTGGCAGTTCATCAGTGGAGCAAGACAAGACAGCGCACCTCTGCTTCAGCGCCACGGCTCTTCCCACCAAAACCATGTGCCAGTGATGCTGAGGGTGGTATAGAACAACAGCTTGGTCCCACCACACAGCACCAAGCCGCCCCCCTCTCTGTAACTGGGAGAAACACATTTCCAAACCATCAGAAACTCAGGTTAATTCTGTGTGTGCTGGTTTCGCTGTTCCCTCTTACAGGCACTAAGCAACACCAAAACACAAATACTTCTAGAAAACGTTAGGAAAAGTTACCTCTGGATTTCCACCCATGTCTGTTTCTGGGTGTGCTGTCATAAAAGCACATAATCACCAAAATGTTTTCCTTTTGTGAATAATACATACTTTATAAACGTTTACTCCTGAAGCATCGCCACACTTATAGGAGGTAATTGTGATCGTTCCCATATTACAGCATGAAAATGATGCATAGCTTCTGTGATTGACTTTGCCAAGGTCAGGAAATGATTTAGTGCTGCAGCTCAAAATAGCTTATTCCAGGTCCTCTGTTGTAACCACTAGTCTCCATTTTCTCCATCAGGAAATTGCCTCTGGGAGAAAAGAAGATTTGGGGATGTGGGAAGAGAACACATACACATTTGGTATTCAATACTGATGAAATCAGGTAATACTGCTCTACACTGGTTAGAAAACCTGCCGTGCTTATCTAGATGTAATCATCATCTAACGATTATTTCTGGCAGTATCTTACAGTATGTTCTGTCACCTTTCCACTGACAAAGCCTTTATATCTTATTATTGCATTACTTAAAATGTCTGTTGCCAGCCCACCCAGCATGCTTCTTCAATAATTATAAGTTGTAATATGTTTCTGTCAGCAGAGACAAAGAACTCTACTCCTACCAGCTGGAGATTAGCAATCTCCTTCATTAGCAATTGTAAAAAATATTCTGTTATTATGAATTACATTTTTTATTACTGTTATTATTTAACAGCAAGCTACATGCATCAGCATGTTAGAGATGGCAGGACTTCCATTCTCATGGTAAGACCTGCCCTAAGAGCATTTCAGTGATGGGTAAACATCCCTGTTTCTTGTCTTTTTAGAAATTTTGAGTACCCTTCACAGTATCTCTGAACACTTAGCAACCACATACTCTGTAAAGAATTGTCTGTTAGATCCAGAGAGTTTCTCTTTCTCACACAGACACAGATAAGCTCCTCTTTTTTAGATTTTTCTTTTTGTGTGTCAGGTGACTGTTGTTTGGCTGGTTGTTGTTGGTTTTGTTTGGCTTGGGTTTTGTTTGTTTGGTTGTTTTGTTTGGCTTTGCTGTTCTTTGTTTGCTGTATCTGCAAACTATTTGTTCTAGCAAAATTCTAGCAAAGATATGAGTTTTCATTTTACCTTAATGCATTTTGTCACCCTTGGGGATGCAAAAGGGGAAGATATACTTTGGAAGGCTTTGTGAAGAAAAATTGTGAAGAAAGCCTTCCACTGTTATTACACATAATTGTTAGTGAGGGGACTTCCTTTAGTAACAGGAAGTTTTTTTGATCCCAGTCAGTTCTGTAGTCCAAACATCCTCACAGCTTCTAGACATAATGAAAGGAATGACATGGAGGTAGGAAAAAGTAGCTAGGATGGGACTATCATGGGATGAATTGGTGATACCTTTAAAAGAAATGGTAGGAGAGTGCTCTTTCCTTTGAGAATGATGGCTTACCTAAGTTGCTTCAGGAGGCTGAGACATTTAAAAACATCTGTCCTTCTGGCTTCAGTACATCCTTAAATGTTTTTCCACATAATGAAACAAGATAGCAGGTTTTAAATATCTAGTTCTTATGCCCAAAACAAGCTTTAAACTATGACCTTTCCCCTTTTTCTATCCTGGGGAGTGGCTCATACCTGCAGGCAGATTACACTAGAGTGGGAGGGATGTTGACAGTCCTCTGCTGCTGTCCCAGCCTTTTTGCTAATATTTCCTAGCACTGCAGGAGGACCCACTGAGCACTTCAGCACATTAGGATGCCAGATATTGACATTGTTGGAAATCATCCAGATCCATGCCTTTTAGAAGCATTTATAAATCCCGTTTATTTGTCCTTCCAAAGGGGTTGGTAAGCTATGGTTGAAGTTTGCAGCAGACAAAGACAGTAACCATTTCATTCAGTCCAGCTAAGCCTGCTGTCATGATGCCAATACAAAATTCCTTAAAGTACAGAAATGTTCTGCTGATGCAATGTACAGTAGAAAAATACCCTTCTTAGCTGGGATAACAACTGGTAGTAGTCACCTATAGGGTCTGTACACAGATGTAATTCACTCTCAGGGCTGAATCACAGCCATTTCTGAACTGAGAACTGTCATCAAGCAAGTCCTGGGAAGAGAATTGCAACCTTATGTGTGCAGTAAGTGGCCATCTATTATCTCAGTGTCATAGGTTTCCCAGATCTCTGCTTCCACTGACAGATTTCTTTCCCCTTCTTTCCACAGCAAAGACAGAAAAAGGCATATTTGTGTAGTATTATATGAGACTGGATCCCACTAGCTGTCCTCACAATTAGGCCCCATTTTCACAAATTCCCTTACTGAACCCAGAGCAACAGAGTCTTCCAGAAGAAAGAAGCGTATTTACAGAGCTGGATACAGACATAGGAGTCCTTGCCTCCATGGGGAATTTGTTGGTCATAACATAAATGATATGGAAAATTTACTGCACACCCACCATAGGAATAGTAATACAGGCTATATCTGCACTTAGAAATATGAGGTTTAGAACAGGAAAAAGGTCAGTGTGAGTATTGGCTGTTTTCATCCATTCTACAGCAGATGATAATAGAATCTTCAAACTGGGTTTCCAGGAAACACAGGATGCAATTATTCAGAGGAAAACCCCTCCAGATTATAACATACTGTACTGATTCCCCATGTCCAAAAACAATTCAAACTAATATAGACTCTGCAATCAAGATTCCTACCTTAATGTATACATCCTAGGCTTTTGCAGGAGGAAGCATTAGGTTGGCAGACCCACTGCTGCTCTCCTACATATTTGAATGGATATGGCATTTGGCAAATTGGGCATTGCAAGGTTTCTAGATAGTCTCGTATTTGGCCCAGTGCTGATCTGATAATGTATGGATTCTTTCCCTCTACACAGAAATGTATTTTATTTGGTGTTTTGTTTCTAAGAGTAAGAATCTTGACTAAATACACTTCACAAAACTTTTGATTGTGAGTTTAGGGCAGCTGAACCATTCCTCAGCTGAGACATGTCAGTGTTATTCAAGAAACAAAATCTTCCTTTTTACCCAGCTGTCACTCACACTTCAAAGTATGACATCTTACTTCTTAACTGACAAAAGCACATAAGAAATTACACTTTCAATAGCATTCTCCCTAAACTTTTTCAAAGTTTTGGATATCAAGATACCATACTGACTAGAAAATTATGTTTTATATATTATCAACAAATATCCTCACAAACCTCTTCCAATTTCTGATGTATGTATTTCTTTCCATTATTCAGTTGGACAAACAGAAGGAGAAAGTAGTACAGTGTCTTGCCCAAAGAACAGCACATCCAAGGGATCAGAAGAACTTGTAATGTAGTTTCTGAGTTTTGAGCTTCGGCATCAGCAGCTTCATTCACTGCTACAGATTTCACCAATACACTATGACATTTTATAACTTAGCGTATCATGTTTGAGAACAGAGAACTCCTTTAATTATTGAAATGCAAATTGCAATGATTAACAGACCTTGAGAATTATTTCATGGCTATTAATAAGAATTTATTTATGATAATGGTGATTATAGTTACTGAAGCTCTGGTTGGGGTGAATGCCTGTTCAAGATGGATATCTGAGATAATGGTCCCAAACAGACATTCAGCAAAGAGAGAGGGAACAGTGTTATAAAAGCAACTATAAACAGGAAAAAAAAAAAGCACTGTGGATACATGTTTTATGCTGGGTAACATCTGATCTCAGGGCAGTTTTCTTTGAAAAGAATTGTTTGTTTGTTTGCTTGCAAAATTTTGATTTGAGTGTGTATCTTTGCTTGATTTCATGGCAGTAAGCAGACGAGAGCAAACCCAGTGATGCTGCACAGAGCTGTTTATTATACAGAAATCTGCATTAATGTCAGTGTATTAATTTTTACTTCATAAAAAGCACTTGGTAAAGGACAGCTTATAATGTTTGCAATAACAGTGAAGGCATGTCCAATTCATCTCATTACTGCTCTCCATTAAGGGTAATTCATGCAAAATAATGGGTCAGTCTAGCACCCATGAGCCTCTAAGTGTGGATCTAGGCATAAGAGTTAGCAAAATACTAAAGGAAATTTCTGCAAGGGAGGCTGTCAGATTTGCAAGACTGCTCCTCAGAAACAGCATTTTCTAATGTTTTAAAGGAAGAAAAAAAAAAAGGAATTGGGAAAACTTAGCTGTGAGGTGATGCAGGTGGAAAATGTAGATCAGTTTAATTCTGTGTATTGCAATGTACTGATTCTTCAGTATTTTAAGTAGATTTTCAAATGCAGTGTCACGTACCTGCTGTACACTGTGAATCATTCCCACTCTCTTTTATCTGAGTAAAATTATCCTGACTTACATGAAGCAATAACTCTTTAAACATACTCTGCTACTGAAAGAAACTCTGTGTCTTTGGAGGGAAGTGGGTAGCTAACAGGGAAAGACAGTGTGGAACAGCTTCTTTTGGTAGTACAGACCCAAGAAAACTCACAGTGTTTGTGGACAGCTGCTGCCAAACTGAATTAGAGTTAAAAAGAAGTCCTAGAATTAGAGAACTGCCTTCTTTCTAAAATGTTCAGCATTGTCAAGATCTTAACTACTTTAAAGATGCCTCATAAGTGCATGAATTATGAAAGTAGATCTAAGGGACAATGACCACCATCTTAGGGTAGGACAAGCATGTTGCCACCTACTACAGGAGTTCCAGATGTCAGCTGCCAGGGTATGCAGACTCTTGTGGGAATGTTTCCACATGCTGAGCAGCCTGGTCTCAAGTAAGTCATCAGTAAGTCTCTTCTTGGTTTCCCCATCACCTGCCAAAAGGGAGTGGTAACACCTGCTCACCCCATACTGTGTATTTGCTTCTCTTTAGGATATCATTAATCAGTTAATGGCTACAAAGCAGACAGGAAATATTAACAAATATTCACATCAAGTTAGAGGTGTAAATTGGTGCTTGCTAGTAGAGTTTTCTCACTGTGCAACACTTTGCTTACTACAGTCTGTCACCTGATGCTATTACAGCTGATAATTGAGTCAGTCTCTCCAGGAGTGTTTCAGTGTTTTGGACAAGCTTTCCTTGGGAGACTTTTCATGCTGAATACATTATTTTGAATGCTACTGATAAGGTATTTTTAAATCTTTTTTTATTTCCTATGATATCCTCAAGTTAGTCTAAAGATTCTGCTTTAAGCTAAAAGGAGATACCACCTTAGGCCTAAGATTTTCTGTTATTAATTTTTCCTTGTATTAGGAACTTAAATCAAGATTACACTTTGTCACCTATAGAATTTCCCTCTCCTCTTACCTTAGGAGCAGCAAAAAATGAAAACATGATGATAAATGCTGTTTCTTGTTATAAATTCTTTCTGCATTCTGTGGTGGATACAGTCGACCCCAACAATTACCTCTTCTTGCTACAAGGCCACCACCCTGAATTATTGAATCATTCCAACTTTCTCTATTGTTCAGAAAAATGCATGTGTAATTAATCCTCACAAGTAGTAGCAGCTTCACTAGAGGAGACTGATTAAGCCCATTTTAGAATTGCTTTGCATTTGTGTGGAAAAAAAGGACTGAGTATTCAGAAATCTTTTACAAAGGAAGATACCTGAACTTCAGTCTAAATACAGGGTCAGAGGCACCTTTTATTACACTGTTTTTGCTTTGTGTGTGCTTAGAAAATGTCCCCTAGATTAGACATGCGCAATCCATGAGTATTTTGAGTGTTTGTATGGTAAACTGTCAAGTCTTGTCAAGACTTTATACTTCATTAATGAAGCGAAATAAAGAACATGTTGAAAAGGGTTCTAAAAGCTGAAATTACTTCAATAATGTTCTCACAGTGCAAAGTGTTTTGTGACAGTATGTGCTTAAGGTGCAACTGCTCTCATTTTAAAGCTCACTTTCTTGTCACCTGAGATTCACTGGGACTCAGTGAGAGACTGTCTCCTGAAAAAAAACTAAAACAAGATTTTTGTGTGGGTTTTTCAGTCAGATAAATTGTTTTCATTGCATTGCCATTTAGAAGTTTTATACAACAAGGAAGCAAAGAACAAACAATGGTGCTGTTTACAAATACAGAATCAAAGACTCAAAGTATGGTTGGGGTTGTAAGGGGATGCTGGAGATTTTTTAGCCCTATCTCCCCGCTAAACAGGCTCACCTGAAGCAGGTTGCACAGGATTCCTTCCAGGTGGCTTTTGAACCTATCCAGAGACAGAGACTCCACACTCTCTTTCTGGGCAGCCTGTTCCAGTGCTTTTTCACCAAAGTAAAGATTTTTTTCCTCATGTGCAGATGGAACTTCCTGTATTTCTCTTTGTGACCACTGCCTTTCTTCTGTCCCTGCTTGGTACCACTGAGGTGCTGACCTCATCTTCTTGGCAACCCCACTTCAGATACTTGTACACATTGATAAGGCTCCCTCTCAGCTGATTCTTTTTGAGGTTAAACAGGCCCCACCCACACCCTTTTCCCTTTAAGTTAGGTGTTCCAGTCCCTTAACATCTTTGTTGCCCTCCACTGGACCCACTCTAGGAGCTCCAAGTCTCTCTTGTAATAAGTCCAGAGCTGGACACAGCACTCCAGATGTGGCCTCACCAGGGCTGAGCAGAGGGGCAGGATCACCTCCCTTGACCTGCTGGCAATGCTCTCGCTACTGCACCCCAGGACAGCACTGGCCTTCCTGGCCACAAGGAACCGCTCACTGCTGGCTCATGGACAGCTTGGTGCCCACCAGGACCCCCAGATCCTTGTCGGCAGAGCTGCCTCCCAGCAGGTCAGCCCCCAGCCTGTGCTGGTGCATGGGGTTCTTCTCCCCCAGGTGCAGGACCCTGCATTTGCCTTTGTTTAAGTTCACAGGTTCCTCTCTGCTCAACTCTCCAGCCTGTCCAGGTCTTGCTGAATGCCCTCAGCACAGAATTCTCCTGTATCAGCCACTTCTCCCAGTGTTCTGCAGTTCTCATTACTTGCATTTTTGTAAAACAGATTTCTAGCTTCATCCCCCCTAACCTCCTCACTTCTGCAGACCAAAAAAGAATCCAAGTATATATGTATGCAACCAATATGGTGTGAGGAATCCAGCATTTGGAGAAAGAAGCAGCAATTTTGGTTTAAAATTAATAAATTCAAGAACTTGAAACATTTCAAGGCTGTCATGCTAGAGCCACAAAAGCTCATATTTTTTGTCAGCAGCTTAGAACTTCACATAAAAGCCAAAAACTGCTTTTCAAACCTCTTAAATTATGCCTTCTACTGCTCTGCAACATCCAGGGTTTATTATATCCCCAATTCCGCTCTCATCTTCTCTCTCCATCCTCCCATTAAATATTTCATCCTTCAATTCACAGACTGAGTTTTCTGTTATTTTTTTTAAAAAACATTTTCTTTCTCTTTATTATGAATTTTATGTGCCCTTCTGGCAGTAAAAATCCCTTTTCTCCAGTCACATGACTATGGCCATTAAAAATCATATGTTCCTGAGGAGATAATATACTTACATTGTTTTAGCATGAAAATATCAATTGTACCTCAGGTACCCAATGCAATCTGCTCAATAGTTTGAAGCCAAAAGACCTTGTTTTCAGGTATTCAGGGCTATTACTCAGATTACCTTCTGCTTCTGTTGTTGTTTGTGTTGATTTTTCTCATCTGTCTAAATTGCAGGTGTGGCTATAAAGTTCCTGAGAAAGCCTGTCCAGATCCCAGCACAGAATTTAACAGCTATCAAAAAGACTCTTCCTAGAAAAATCTGAGGATATAGCTATGGGTTGAATTAGTTAGTATTCTGTGGCTACCCTTCTACATGGTCAGTGTTCAGGACCCCCCTAGCAAGTCTCATTACCCCACTACCTTCCTATCAGCAGTCTGCTGTGTCTTTGGGTTACTTCCTCTCTTTTTTTGCTGCTAGTCTTATTTTAGAAACCTCCTTTGTAAAAACCAACAAATAAAACACAAAGCCAAACAAAACCAAAAACTGAAAACAGAAGACTGAACTCAGTTTGGCAAAAAAAAAAAATTACAATGGTGTAACTGCATTGATATCTGCAGAGGTAGATAAGGATCAAGCACAGGCACTCTGTACTGGTATCTATATTATCCTGCTTCTTGTGTTGCTGTCAGTTTTCTTTGCTTATTTAGGAGGAATATTTGTCTTTTCAGAATATGGAGAAATTTCTTGTTTACGTTCAGCTCACGATTGAATTAAAACAGTGTTTCCTAAGAGGTAAGCCTGTGACTAATCCATTGAGGCTGCTACAGTACTGTGGAATTAGATTGGATGTTAGCACAAGGATATAGCAAGGACAATTTAATGGAGGTGTCACAGACAAAATGTGTCATATGCATATGGCTGTGGTCAGAGCTAAGAAACAGGAAAAGCTCACCTCCATGGTTAGGCACTGAGATTACCCTGGGGAGCAAACACTCCTCTTCAGAGGCAAGATTGCTCACCAGAGATCTGAGGGTTTGTGGTGTACACTTGACATTCCTCAAGCTATTTTCTGCTCTGTTTCTCAAAAGAACTCTATGGGCTTTTCTGTTGCCAAAGGCATATGATGCAGTACAGTCATCTAGTCAGGTTCTCAGCAGTCATTACGCCTTTGTAAATTCTCTTTGCTCTTCTCTGTGACAGATTTATCCATAATTTGCTCTTCACTGTTGATAACATATGATTATATATTTCATATACAATATGACAAGCAATATGCCTTTGGCAATTGTAAAGTTTCACACTGAATTATAAAATTCATCCATTGAGGATTGACATATTATTGACCATACCTCTGCACAAATCTGTTGAATTTTCTTAATGCTTTCCCATTATATAAGTTTTTATTTCCCGAATTTTTTTTTTTTTAGGACTTGTTTATTTTATAAATTTCTTGTTCATTTATTTGATGAATATCAACTGGTGATAGCAGAACAAAACAAAGTTGGGTAATTTACATTATCAAATGCTTTTGATTCAGCCCAGGACTGAGCAAGAAGGTGCTTCCTTTATTGAGAATAACTCCACTCAGTAGGAGATAGGAGGACAGATTGCAACACCAGGAGGGAAAAGAGATGTCAGTTACAGAGCAGGAGGTAAATGAAATGTTTCCCTTCTCTACTTGTAAGACAGGCTGCATGGATTAATAGAGTCTAATTGCAGACAAATTTGTTCTTACTGTTCCCCAAAAATTCACTCTGTTTTGGATATTCTGTTCTGCTGAGACCCAGTTCTCTAAAATGCTTGACAGTGAGAGATGCAGACAGAATTCTTCTGTTAGGTGTATAGGTATAGTTTTGTAACTATTTCTAGATTTTTTTTTTTTCAGTCCCTGTATATAAGCATACATGTCTATACCAACAGACGTTTGTGTATGTGTGTGTGTGTAAGATCTTGGAAGATAATTTGAGTATTTGCATGAATGTTTGAGTTTTCATGCTTTGGAAATAATCTATGATACTTTGTTTTTAGTCCTGTTTATTTCCTTTTTGGTGTCATCTTTTTCAGAGACTGTGCCTGTGATGTTTTACACAATAATTCACTTTGGTCAGCCTCCAAACATGAGAGTAAGTCAACTCTGTTTCAAAATACACATGCCCAATATCCATTCAACTGCTGTCTCTGTTACTCCAAGTAATGGAACCACATGACATTTCCTTTATTCCTGTGGTTTCATTTTCAACATGACTTCAGAATCTCTTTTAAATGTTTGTATATAGGTATGCATGTAACTAACAAGTATCAACAAACATGACAAGTTCACAGCCAGCTGTCTCCATCCCTCAACATATGTTCCAGACACTTAAATCACACAGAAATTGAAAATAAAAAGGTAGTATGTACACTATTAAACAGCCTAATCATGCATGCAATTAATGCAGATTTTCACTGGGACTTGGGCTGTGGCCCTAAAGCATGATCAGTGCCTAATGCAGCAGTGGGTTCTTGGTCATGTGATGCAGCAATGCTTGTAGTTTAGATTATTTCCATTCTACCTGGGTATATCTGACATTTACCCATCCAAATTGTTGTTCTTCCAGAAAATGCAAAACCATTTCACTCATTTGCATGAAGACACAGTAAAATGGTGCAGTCAAACAGCACACAGAGCACCTCCATAGAGCCTGCACCCATCCAGCACACAAAGCACGGGATGACGAACACGCTTCACATGCAGGCAAAGAACTGGCATCCTTACAAACTTCTGAAAGGCTCATACTCCTCAGTTCATAGCTCTGGCAAATGGGTTGCTATAGACATATGTTAAAATCCAAATCCATTTATTATCTTATGCATACATTTTCATTAAAATGTGCAGTGTGGATGAAGGGGACTATTAATGTATTCATGTGTCTCTCCAGTTTTCTGATTTAGTTTCTTTTTTCAATTTTTCCCAATTTATTTTTGATTGTTTTCTATTCCTTGGAGGCCAAAATTCAATATGTAAAAATGCTTTTAAAAAGGTGAATCAACTTCTAATGTCAAATTCAATAAGGTCAGCTACCACAATCACATCACTTCACAATATGAAGAGAAAAGATAATGATGTCTCACATTTCTACTATTTTCAGAGATGCTCTGAGTTGAAAATTAAGGATAAGTTACAGCAGTGCTTAGAATCCAAATTGATATTCAGCAAATGATCTGACATAATGATTTTTCTATCCAGTTTATTTATTCTGAATTCTATAACCACTGATACACTCTAAACTCCAGGGAAGTGAAGGCACAAATGTAGAGTTATTTTCCTTATCTTGTTTGCAGGGAAAAGCTGAATTACAGGTGCTCATAAAGTAGCATAATTAGGTATTGTGGAACTGCTTCTTACCATAGCTTTGGTGCATTGCATGCTGCAGATGTGGCACAGATTGAGGGTCTGCTTGAAGGGGGAACCGCTACAAAGTAGCATCTCCAGTAGGCAAAGCTCCTCCTCAGGTTCTTCACAGCTCAAAAGATGGCTCTGACAACTGAAATCCCATGAGGACTGCAGCCCTTCTGTGTGGCTGGCAATGTCCCACTCCAGGGATGGATGGCTGTAATTCCTTTATGGGTGAAATGATCCATGCAGTCTCAATATGACTGCTCAGTCCTTGCCAGTAAACCTGGGTAAGCAATTAAAAAAAATCAAAGTGAATGTACAAGTATTATGGAGAAAAGGTCTTGACAAAATGGAGATTAATTAATTTCAAGTTATTAAAAATCATTATTTCCTTTTCAAAGTTAATGTTTCATTTAAGAAAAAGATTTTTTTGGGGTTTTTAAAAATCTAATATCAAATACTATGGGGTTTTGCCCTGTGTTTCCCAAAATAAACTATTTAGGATTAAATTCCCTCCCCTTTAGATATTGAACAATATATGTTGAATCCTAAGCCTATAAACATACTTATCCTGCAATCAGGATTCATGAATAAAGCAGGTACTCTTTGCCCAAAAACAAAAGAAATTATTTTTAGATATCATAGGGCAGGTTTCATCCAAGCAAAAGTCAGTCTAGAGAAATAGAATAACTAATTGAGAAAGTAATGGCTTATTCCCTAGAGTTCCCTATTTCTTTCTTAATTTTCTGTGAAGGGAGACTAGAATGACCACCTTATTCTCAAACATGGAGTTCTTCACATATGGATAAGCACAGGTGCTTTCCACTCATCAAGATTTCAATACTCTGTTCAAAATTTTTTAAGGTATACATTATTCGCAGAATTCAAAGATTACTTTGCTCCCTGTACTGTATTTCATTTCAGTCAAAACATTTTCTCTGGTGAGTTTGTTTTCTCATCTGATGCACTGAAGCATTAAACATCTGCCTAAGTCAAACCTTGTTAATATTTCTACTCAAGCCCAAGAACTTTGCTATATAATGTTTACATTTGTAAGTTCTTTGCTGAAGGTTTTTCATAGCATGAATCCTATTAAGAAAACATTCCAGACAGTTCACATGTTGTTTGTGTATGCTTTATTCAGCTCTTACTCTGATATTTTTTATTAACAATGCCCCTTATGTAGCTTCTTTATTTATAGGTCTCATTCCCATAGTGGCTATTTATCTATTAAGTGCTCTAAATAAAGCAGACCTAAGATTTTGTTTAAGAATTAAGCATCCAGTTGAGTTTTGCAAAAAAGTATTATATTAACATTATCAGAAACTGGTTTGATTTTGCTGTCTCTATATAAGTGATACTCCTAATTTCTCTGGTCTTAGTTCCAAGTTGTATGAATGTAAGGGGTATGAAAAGAATAAGATGTAAATTATTGTATAATGATATGGAAATTAAATTAATGTTTTACCATAAAAGATTGTCTACTGGTAATTTGAAGCTGTCCATTATGTATATTCCTTTAAAAAATTATTAGACTATTTATAAGAAATAATCAACATTACAGAATTATGTTCAATCCTTGGGAAATTGTTATTTCCATACTAGTGCAGTTGAGCTCAGGTAGCAACAGCCCCACCTCCCCTTCTACATTTGATTTTAATGTCTTAATAGCAGATGACTTGAGAAAGAATTGTACAGAAAAAGATCAGATGCTGTAGAGAATCCATACTATAACAGTTGGATTGCTTAAGAGAACATAGACTAAGGCTGAATAATTATGCAAAAGATAAATCATCTAGCCATGTAATTAATTTGGAATTACAATGACAATAAAGGTACAGTTAAATTCTTATTGATACATTAAAATTGTGATAAATGTTAATATATTTAATTTGTATTTAACAAGATAGCTGTAGCAAGTTAATTAGATATCCATTTACATACTCCATAAATGTCAGCATTTTTAACAATTCAGCCCACATTTAGAGTACAGTACAGCCTTGAGTAATCCTGGATACAATAGGTGTGATAAGTAACACTAGCCCCATTTCCCTTCTGATCCTTTTATCATGGTCAGGATGAATTTAGAATCAAATTCCCCTTCTCTTTCCCCTTCTTTTTCCCATTAACTATCAGGACTTCATAAATATAAAGACAAACTAGACAGTGACAGCTTCTGGACAATTTTGATGTAATATCTCTGTGCCTCTCCTTCCTATCTCTAAATTATTGTTAAGATTCAAGCTGACTATTTACAAATGAAAGAGATCTCTGTTCACCATGATTGTAACATGCCCTGTCAAATTTGTGAACTGAAGATGCTAGAAAGTACAGAGGAATTAAACCCAGAAACTCTGTCAGCCTTTAACTAACTACCACACATAAAATGTAAGAATGTAAAAAGTTAAGTATGGGAACTTAAGAGTCACTTTAAAAAGCCAGCTGCAAGCAGAAAATGTCAAAATAGTTTGTCAAATAAGTTTATAACACTTCTTCATTATCTTAATCATAAGGATGCATAAAAATGGCTATGAAGATAAGTAGATCTGTTCCCCCCTCGCCACACTTTTTTCTCCCAGACAATAAGATGAAAGGAGACTGGCAAGGTTTTTAAAGATACCCTTAAATGAAGGGTGATGATGGCTCTCTTAGATTTGCTTTGAAGATCATATTATATAATGCCTGAATTACAATGAGAGAGATAGAGACACTTGGATGGGAAGAGAGGGAGATCGAACAGCAGACAAGAAACAGAGGAAGGCTAAGATGGGGGAAAATTCTTGATTAGTGCCAGGCATTTTCTTCTGATTTATTCTCCTGTGACCTAATTGGAGAATATTTTCTACCAGAGATGTTCAATATCATGGGCAGGATTTCCAGATCTATTTGGGATTTTAGTTGAAAGATGGCTAAAAATATTGAAATGCTATAATGAAAACATGCAAAGCCTACATGTTCCAAATTTTTTTATTTATTCTGACATTTTATTTAAGACAATCAGACCATGCTTTCATTATGTTTGCCTGGTCTGCTTCTGAGAAGACAGTGCTCCCCTACCCACAAGAGTGCACAATGTTACTTTTTAGACTTTCCAGGAGGTGGACTTTACTTGGTTAGCAGTTAATACTGAGTAGCACTGAGGAAGAGGGATTAAATTGTTTCACTTGGGGATGCAGAAGACATATCCAAAGTCTTCAATAAAGCCCATATATCTTCTAGTTAGAATTTCAGTGGTTTCCAGTGGATTTTAGCACATCGATTGTCTTGCACCTATTTGTCACCTAAAAGCAAGAATACAGGATTTATGATACTAATAAGCATCACACATATGAACCAAAGAGGCCATATTAATAAAAAAAATTAATGTCAGTACTATTTTTAAGAGCAAAGAAAATGACAATATTCTTTTGAAAGTTTCCCAGAATTGGTTCAGTTTTGCAAGTATTGCTAAACTCAGATAAACAAAATTCCACAATGGCAACATGCTGGCAGTTAGTATGCTGACTGTGTTCTTATTTTCTGCTTCTTTCTCAGTCAGGATTTAGTCCTTGGTGACTGAATGGCTATTTCATCACTTCCTTCTAGAAAGCATTCCGCACATATGCAAGTCCCAATTTATAAAATTTCACCTGATACTTCTTGTATATTTTCCCACTGCTAGGTTTACTCAAATAAAAATGGCAATTCAATTTCTACTTGAAACATTCACTACATCCTTCTTCTACCAAACCTTTTGAGACCAAAGGTTTTAGCAAATAAGCACCGTTCTTTCCACTAGCTGTGGTGCAGTAGAACCAAATGTTGATTCCTGTTAATCTTTCTTTAATGGTTCCTTCACGTCCACAACAAATTTTTATTTATGTTCTTTGCCATATTACCCTAGGTTCTAAGATTATCTGGATATCAGATAAATTATAGAAATTATTATTAGTGTTTTACAATGTAAGGCAAATTCCACTTCCATGTGGAAATCTATAAATCTGAAAAAAAGGTCATTTGCTATTTGACTACTGATGTGTGCATTTAGTCCAAATTGCAGCCAGTGTAATTGATAGCAGAATTTTTCCTCAAAACACATTCTAAGTAATTAAGGATTAAATGTACTAATTAAGATTATTTTTGTGAATAACTGTACCAATTATGTTTTCTAGGTCACAGTGAAAAACAGTAAAATCAATGAAACTTAAATATGGAATTTTTTTTTTTCAGAAGAAACACTTAAAATTTCCAGGATAAAAGGGTTTGATTAGTGTCACTAAAATTCTTTAGTACATATTTTAAAAAAATAAATATGGACACTGCAGTTTATATCCAATTAATAAAAGTGTCATATAAATATATATATGAATGCTTTAATCCATGGTCACATTTAAAAAGACCTGTGATCAGTGCAAATATCAATTAGACAATTATCTGCATGAGGAAGGGACGTTTTGAGCCCTGTATTTTGCAGGTAGCCATGGTCATATATTGTGACCATGATACTTGAACAAGTCTAACATGGTGGGAAAATATTGGTACTCATATACATAAATGATTTTATGTAACAGAAGTTATTTTTATACTGTTTCAGAAGTCATTTGCCATGGAAAATTGTATGCAACCATAGTGGTAATTCTGTGCATTTAAAAATCAATAGATTTTAAAAATGCGTGTATGTAGACCTCTAAAGATATTTTGCCTTTTTTAGACAAAAGACCCCCATGATATTGTGACTGTAGTTGATGTTTGTGTTAGCTATATATTTCTCTGTACTTTAGGAATGCTTGGTCCTTTCAATTATGGGGTATTCTCTAAATTCAGACAACAAGAAAAAGAGATTAGCTATGTAGAGAGAATAATTTGCACACATATCCAGAGCTTCAATTTCATGAGAACTAAAACACCTTCTTAAAAGAAGCATTGGGTTCATGCAAGTTGTTAAGATTCTTCCTATCCATTATTCTGAATCTGCAGAGTGATTCTGTACTCCTGTTAAGAGTGTTTAGAAATGTACTGATTGGCTGTACAGGAAGCATAACTCTGGTACTGAGTAGATGGCATCTGTATGGATTCATAACTTTTGAATAATAATGCTGAAATTTGACTGCTACCTTCCAAACTCAAGTTTTGGTTGACTGTCTTATAACTGAAATTGCCCAATAGACTCAGAAGCCAGGTAAGAATCTGGCAGATGTGTACACAGAAGAATGATTTCAAAGACTTCAACTGTTTATAAATATGAAGATCAACATTTTTGTTCCTGGTCACGTGTAAAGAGCAGAAATTTTTCTTTCCTGGGATACTTATTTAGGACATTCAACAAATCTAAATACTTCACTGAATACACTGACTTTAAGCAAATTCTTTTTTAAAAAGATAGCTTGCACACTAAGTATCCTGTTAGCCTGTGTGGCAGGAAAAAAGAGAGTATGCCTTCTCTCTAGTCAGTGGAGAAAGATCAGCATCTTAACAGAGGGAGTTACATTTTGGGGAAGCAGATTCCCTGCCAGGGTGCCTCAATCTGCTAACAACACAAGGAGTTAACAGCCAACCTACATTCTAATTCAGTTTTTTCAGCTAAAGGAGGAAGGTGAGAATGGATGAGCCCAGCCTAGAAACCACAAGACTCAAGGCTTTTCAAGAGCTTATTCTAACAGAGTTTCTGCCTCCATTTCAATTTTCCAGGTTCATAGCCCACGGGTGTAAGCAAAAGCACACATTACACTTTGCCACACTTCTTTTCTAAAATATGATTAAAAACTCTTCAGAATTCCCTCAGAGAACAAGCTGCTGGTCATCGTCTGAAAGATGCATCGCAGTCAGCTTTTGCTAGTGGTCAGAATTCAGAAGGATCATTGTTGAGGGCTGGTTGAAAGAAGCATTTGCAATTCTAGAAGATTTCAGAGACAGTTGAAATTAACCAGGGCTCTGGTGTGATATGGTTATCATAAAACTTTCACTAAATACATTTTTCCTCTAAGATAGCAAGAAATAGCTGCCCAGAAATATTGAGAAAGTTTCCTCTGAACATAATGGAGTTTCCAGAAAAGACCTTTCATTTTTTATTTGGTGAGTTGTATGTTGGAGAAACCTTGTTTTCTTAATCCCTTTTAAGCATCTTCTGTGTTAGTTTAGAAAAGGTATTCTTGTGAGAGTATAATGCCCGTAAGAACTATTGCTCCTGTACAGTTTAACTCAGTTTTTACCCACTTATTTAATTTATTATTTTCTTCTAATCTGTTTCTAGATTTTTTTATTTACCATTATTCTATTTGCAACATATTAGTAAGTAGAGAGAATCATCCTCTTTCCAACCCTAATTAGTGAGTGGATTTTTTGATCCAGTGCCATCAGCATAATTTGAAACCAGGTGGTATTAAACCAATTAGATTTTTTTAATTGATTTTTTCATTTCATGCAGTAAGGGAAATTCATTGATGTTCATTTTGGAAATGAGATAACAATGACTTTTGAAACATTGCCAACTCACAAAATGTAAAGTCAATATCAATTCATTAGCAAATTAATGGGACTGATTTTATTGTAAATAACTAGCAACTGTGCAGCTGGCAGGTTTGAGTTAGTAGTTATTCAGAGCATCACATGTAAGTTCTGAAAGTAATGGAAGAGTTCAGAAATAGATTTTTAATCAGGACTTTTGTACTATCTTTGGGAGTTAAATATTTTTTCCTTAAAAATAAATGTGTTGCAATGACCTTATGGTGTGAGTAGAAAAGTTTATATTACACTTAGTTTGGTTCTTTAAACACAGGCCTAAATACAGTTGGGTGAGCAATCACATTTCAAATTGGAAATAACCCCAACAGAATTGAAATCATTTCAGTTTGCTGTCAAACAGTTTGTCTTCACTTTTCTTTCATGCATTTCTTTTACTTACTCTTGAAGTAAAATGCTGAAAGGAATTATTTGGGATATCCATTTAAGTGGATAAATAATGGTTTCATTTGAGCTTTTCTTTTGACTTCTTTTGCAAATAAATATTTTGTTCTCCTTATTAAACTGAAGTACAGTTGAAATTGAAACATTATTTTGAAATGGCAAGTAGACACTCCATTTTTATTGTTTTCCACCCATTTTTCTAGCTTAAACACTATGAAAAATTCAAAATGAATTTGTGAATTGTTTTGGGCAGATGCATCTTTCTCTAAGAAAAGCTTTTGCCTGAAGAGTTTCCTCTACCTAAAGTCCTGAATAATGCATTGCCCATGAGATCTATAGGCAATTGTGCATTTTACAGGTGTTCTTTAGGATAGAACACCTCCAGAGCTCTCTTCAGAATGAAATCCCATCTTAGTCCTTAAAAAGCTCTACATTGTTCTTTATCATCACCATGTCTAGGTGCTGAACTGGGGGATAACTGAAACAAAGGCTTATTCTCTTTCCTAGGGCTTCTAACCCCTTTTCCAGTGGAAAAGAACTGTTTAGCCTCCAATCCCAACCTAATGCTTGTCCTTCCAGCATGATATATTGTTATAAGAACCTGATTCTGTTTAACTTCTCTCATAAAAGCATTGAAAAGTAGTCAAAAGAGAGAAAATCTTTGTCTGGACTGTGTTTCTTTTAATGTAGTCACCTGTGGGGTCTCAAAACTTCTTTCCCATCCAAGTATGACCACCCCTGTAGCATCCATTGCTTTACTTTAAAATAGTCCAGTCACTATCTGTGAAATATTGTTTGGGTTTGTCACTTGTGTAAGCTGTGTCTCCTCTTTATTTTGACCATGGACAAGTGAAGGCATAATTTTACTTTTTGATTTTGCCTCAAAATTTAAATGCTGTATGTTCTTCTGCAGAATTTCTGGTATTATAAAGAAAGCACAAAATTTCTGGAAACCCTAAATGCATTGAAAATATTATATTTCGATAAGAGTTATTTTTCTGGTTGTTCCATATGTGAATAAAATTGTTTTAGTCACCAATTCAAATTCTTGCAGGACTAAAATTTTTATGTCTGTTAGAATTTTGGAAAGAATAAGGTTGTCATTGATATTTTGCATTCTTCAATTTATTAATTTTCCATTCTTAAGCATGAAAATGTATAGTATATCTATGTGTCTATTCAGTTTCCAGTACCAAACCTTCTTACATACTACTAGGACCTTAAAAAAAATGTGGGGGCTCAAATTTTGTTTAGCAGGTTCTAGAGAGATCAATAGGTAAGCTTAACCTTAAAACAAACATAGAACCCAGATCCTCACAAGCATTTACATCCTTATCTCCCATCTGTGTTGAAATATTTTTAAAGATGTGAGCCTGGAAGGATATCTTGGCTTCTAAATAAAGCAGAACATGACATATACTCTGCTTTATTTAAAAATGGTGATGTAAATGTGCACTGTAAGGGTTACTCCAGAAATCTGATGGGTGATAGGCAATTCAAGATTTCCCAGGCACACCAAGGATATTGACTTTCTGAAGCTGACTAGATGATGTGAGCTACTTGCAGCAATTCAATCTACTCCATTCAAAGCATAGCCAGTTTATAAAGGCATGCAATTTGTAGAGGACTGTTTCAGGGTCACTGTGCTACAGCCCTCTTGACCCAGCCAAAAGAAAGTCCTGAATAGAGGATGAGAAATCTGATTGCTGATTAGCTTCAGCGTTATTTCTATCAGTTCCCAGAAGGAAGTTAGCAATCTGCCCAGCATTCAACAAAAGATTGATATAAAAGGACCATTATGATGGGAACACTCAATTCAGAAAGGTTGGGGTTTGGGGTTTTTTTGTTGTTTGGTTATTTTTTTCTTTTTAGTTTTTGAGAAATCTGGATTTTGAGGACAGTTTTTCTGTTGGGTTTTTTTTGGTTTGGTTTGGTTTGGTTTTTTTATCAGCTTGAGTTCTATTCAAGGACTTCTGTATTATAAGAATCTTTTTACTGAATTTTTTACTTTTTTCATTCACACTTACTATGGACACACTGCATAGATTATTTAAAACTGAATACTCAGAGGAATTTTCTCAAAGGCAGTCCTCCTCCCACAGATAAAGTGTTGCTAAATTCAACTGATTAACGAACATCTTATTATTTCTTTTGAAGCTAAGAAGATCAAAAGTTTATTAGATCTATTTTTGTAATAACACAAAAACATCTTTAAGTGGGCCTACCCTGAACAGTCCAGGTGTTCCTCATCATCTAAATACACAAAGAAACAAAAGCTTCCTTCACTGTGATTCAAAATTAAGCTTTTCTCTTTTTTTTTTTAACATGATAAAAGTGAATTAAAGAAGGACACAATAACTGTTGGACCATTAATATGGAACATATTGACAGGATGGGGGATAATGTTTTTAAATTTAAGGAGGATCAATTTAGATTAAATGTAAGGAAAAGGTCTTTTGCGATGAAGGTGGTGAAAAAAATACTGGAACAGGTACATGACCCATTCCAGGAACTATTCAAGGTCAGGTTTAATGGGGCTCTGAGAAACTTGATCTAGTTTAAAACGTCCCTGCTCATTGCAAGGGGGTTGGACTAGATGACCTTTAACAAACAATTCTATGATTCTGTTATTCTAAAAACATGGTAGAGGAAGCAAGTATCCTGAATTTCCCTCTAATTTTTAGGAAAATATTTAATATTTTGATCTTGCTCTTATTTCCCCAAAACAGCAGAGAGCTATTACCTTCCTTCCCAGGAGTGTGAGGAAGATTAACACATTAATACATCAACACTCTGAGGCATTCAGATACTGTGGTAATATAAGAAATATAAACATCGTACATGATTACAAAGATTTACAACTTCCAAAGCATAAAGTATAAAGAAACCAACTAAAAATGCAGATGCATTCAGTGTGTGCATAGTCTTAAAAGTGCTAACTTGTACACTTCAGTATTCAGTTTCTTCTAGTTGCTATTGGATCAGATTCACACATTCCAAAAGTAAAAGGCTGGTCTTTCTCATTATCAGTGTTGCAGGCCTGGCCTGATGGTATCTGAATATCTATCACACTGGTGATGAATCTAAAATCACTACTGGCATTGTAGCCTCCCCCCAGGGTGAAACAAAGCAAACTATTCCATCAATGATATCCATAGCAACATTAACATGTGTAAGGGCTCTGAACTACAAAAAAAATTTCCAAAATTGTTTTTGCCAGTACAGGGATTAACCTTGACTTGAAAATATGGAAGCAAATTATATTGAGCTGGAAACTGCTCTTTTTCTGTTTTCATTTTTCTGCTCTCTTCTCTGTTTTCATTTTTATTGCATTTAGAGATCCATAAAAATATATGATCAAACAGAGAAAGTCAAGAGCACTCTGTGTGGGGAAAAGGAGTTTAAGGGGAGCTGCAGTATAAATGTTAATGCAATACAGGAGAGTTATACTCATAATTAAGTATCACCAGGTATAAATGCCATCAGGAACCTTACTGCCTTTCAAAGCTAGGAGTCTGGAAGAAATGCAGCTCTGGACATGTCTGCAGACTCTGCAGAGGCTTAGCCTACTCTAGGTATGGTCAGAAGTGACATTTGGGAGCTAAAACTGCATTTTAGCAGTGGAAAAATTAGCGTGATGAGATTTTAATCACATCCAAAACTAGGCAAGTTTTGAGACTCTAAATTACAGACGTAAGTGTCCAGAATGGCAACCCTTAGGGGTATTCTCTGCTTCTGTTCATGCAAATGTGCATCTTAATTGACAACTAAGATCTATCTGAAACTTTCTGGGGGAAATTGAAGCACAGTTACAATAGTTTCACTAGAATTCCATCCTATAGTCATAGAGCCATTACTTTGTCAGTTTAGCTCCAAAAGTCTTTCTGTTTTAATCTTTTCACCTGTCATATAAATAAAAAGTAAGTTTTACTGTAAGAGCATAAGGAAGTTTGAGTCATTAATATCTGCACAGTCTAGATAGATGCTCAGAATAAAACCACTAAAAATGTTCCAAAAATTTATAGTACATATAAAAATATTACACTATAAACCTTTTACAAATAGTCTTACACATTGTTATGGTAAAAGTATCAGTTAACAGCCACATTTAAATGCTAAATGTTAGCTAGCAGAAAAATGTCTCAGTCTTGAACTCAGGTTTGTGAAAAACAAACACAAAATGCAGATATCAAAGCTTTAGGATCTCTGTTTGCAGATGAAAGAGTGTGTGTGAGTGTTCAGAGATATTTTCCATTCTAGAGTTTTGTGCTATAAATGCTGGTTTCATCTGTAACTGCCAGAAGTCTACATATTGGGAGCATTGTGAACAAGTCAGCAAGTGAGAAGACAAAAGCTTTTCTTTGTTGCTCATTCAGGTGAGTTATTCCACTAAATGAAAAGGATTTTGGAAGGTATTGAAGGTTAATTGTGAATTATGCAGAAAACTTTCTAAAAACAAGAGTAAAGCCACAAATGAAAGTACATTTCAATAGTATGCTCAAACTGTTTGAACATCACAGAACTTGTTTAGTTTCTGACATTTTCTGTTGAAGTGTTTTATGGTTTGTGAAACAGGAAACTACTACAGTGACTTTGGATTATGCCCTTGGATTGAAAAAAATGTGTCATAAGCAGGGGTGGAGGAGACAGATCTGCATCTTCTGTATCTTGCTGTTTCTGATTTCACTTTACAATTATGCCACCATAGAATTAAACTGCTCATTATTATTATTCATTAGCATATGGCTCTGGTGTCTGATGATTGCTTTCAGAGGAAGAATTTTGAAACAAGGGTGTTTCACACATGAGAAAATGAACTACTGTGCTGCTGTCTAGAATTAAATGCAGTGTAGCAAACAGAGGAAACAACTCTGTCAGTGCCCCAGCTCATCTGAGGTGTTCTCTCTCCTTTGAGAGAGCAGCAGATCAAATCTTTTGTAAAGGCACTGTCATTCATGTGGAGAAGAGTTTTAAGGGTCAAAGTCACACATTTTATCCAATCCTGATAGCCTTCCAATATGGTTTTTCTGTTCAGATTCACCCTGAGTTTGCAGCACATTTAGGAGCTCCACACAGCTTTCAGGAGTTATGTTTGCAAACACATTCAATTGTCTCAATGTACTTAATAAATGTTTCTTGGGATATTAAAAATTTTTAAAAAAAAAAAAAAAACAAACCTTGATGACCAGGGTTCCATCATGCATACTGTGGTACCATAGGAGATGTAATCTCTCCCCTTAATGAAGACAATAGAAGTAATTGAGATCATAAGGACTCAGTGTGCAATGCTAATATGGAGTAAAATTTACCTTCATTTACAGTTATTCTGAAATTCTAAGTCCTCAATGAGAAACATATCCAATCACTTTTATCTGTTTATTTGACAACATATTCCATAATGAGAAGAAGTATTTCTGAACAACTCTAACAAATAAAGGACTGACACTGAACTTGCTTACGTGGCAACTTTTATTAAAGTTGTGTTGGGTCACAGCCTCAGGCAGCATTACAGACTGGGGAAGAGGCTTGAGAGCTGCTTGGCAGAATGGGACTGGGGGTGCTGATGGGCAGTCAGCTCAATAGGAGCCAACAGCTGCCCTGGTGGCCAAGAAGGCCAATGGCATCCTGGCCCATGTCAGCAACAGTGTGGCCAGCAGGACCAGGGCAGTGATTGCCCCCCAGTACTCGGCACAGGTCAGGCCCCACCTTGAGTGCTGTGTCCAGTTCAGGGCCCTCCATTATAAGAAGGACACTGAGCTGCTAAAGTAAAGGCCAGCAGAACTCCTGAAGGATCTAGAAAGGCATGGCTGAGGGAGTCGGGTTTGCTTAGTCTGGCAAAGAGGAGGCTCAAGAGGGACTCCATGGCTCCCTGTAAGCAGCTGAAAGGAGGCTGTGGTGAGGGGGACCAGTCTCTTCTACTGTGCTTGCAGTGAGACAACCAGAGGAAATAGCTTTAAGCTGAGAGATGGGAGATTCAGATTAGATATGAGAAAAAATTTCACGGTTAGAGTGGTCAGGCACTGGAATAGGTTGTCCAGGGAGGTGGTGGAGTCACCATCCTTGGAGGTGTTTAAGAGGCATGTGGCCCTGGGTGATAAGGCTCGGGGGCTTAGGGGTTACAGTGCTAGTGCTGGCTTCAGGGTTATGATCTTAAAGGTCTCTTCCAACTTGATGATTCTATGATTTCACAGAAGCATAACTGCAAGCAGTAGCACACAGAAAAGAGAAAGGCAATCAGAAATCTTTATTGGATAAACAAGAGTCTAAAAAGACAAAGGAGAGAGAAAGCAAAAAATGGGTCTTGTCTGGACTGACAGCTGGCAGGGAAAAAGCAACTAAATCCTGATGGCTTATTTCTTCTGTGTCTATGGACACTGTATTTTACATGTTCTTTGAAAAGAACTAGGATAATACCAGTTATATCCCTGCCTCCATCATCACTTTATTCTTCTGCAATACCCTGTCTGCAAGGTATCTACTGTTGTCCAGCCATTACATTCAAAAGGGAAAACCAATTTCATGCAGCCTGCGTGTCTGTTATAAATGCTTCATGCTCTAGCTTGATTCATTTAGATGACAAGGTCTCCAACATTTTAAAAATTAGTTTTAATAAGAACATTTTAAATAAAAGTATTTTATTAATGAGAGTAATCAAATCTTACTGTAAATGTACAGCTATATAAAACATTTTCTCCCATTTTGCTATTGAAACTTCAGTGACAAAGCAAAATTGCCGACATTATACATTAATACATTACCTCATTTGACAGGAAGTCAATATACAGATGACCAGATGGCTTGCTTTATCTTTTACCTGACAAGTACGTATGGAGACTTGCAGCTAAGGGATAACTCAAATGATCAGCAGCCATTGAGAAACCATTATGTCTGTCAATGTTTTTTAATTGCTGAAAATGAGGATGTGAGCTTTGGGTTGCTATCATTAATAAATCGATGTCTTTCCCCGTTTCATTTCTTTTTGTCTCTCTGTGTAGAAAACCTGTGCTGTAACTGGAAAGTGCCTGCTCAAATTTGCATGTATCATTCACTGTATCAATCAAGCTGAGAAAAATGCAGTCTTGTAAATTTCCTGAATTCTTTTCTGAGACAGTGACTTTGCTATTACAGCCTTTTCATCCATGAGATATATGTGAAAAATTAAGTATACTCCCTTACAGAGTTAGGAAAAATCAGTAAACTATATCTAAATACACAGTTCACCAGTTGATCTGGAAATCAAACTGGTTTTTGCATCCCCATGCATACCTTTAGTTTAAGCAGAGGACAAAATATGAGGTAATTTTTGATCTTGTATTAAGAAGAGAGGCACTGATTTTTTTTGTTCCAATTTGTGTGGTTTTTTTAAAGATATATTTATCAATATTTTTTGAGATTTGCTATGGGGATCTGGAGCTTCATCATGTTTTTTACATGCCCTCTGAATAGTATTCAGGTGAATAAAAATAACTTGGAATGTCAAATTTTATTCCTTAGTATAATTTGTTTCTCAGGTATTAAAATATTTAATTAAATTTGCAAGAAAGCAAAAGCACATTCTATGCAATTTAAGTGGGAAATTGCACATCTTGTATAGTGACTATGTGAAGTATGTATTTAATGAATAACAGTCAAGGCAGTATTAGAGTGAATATTCAGGAATTAAAAATGCATAGAAAATATTTATTTGTGAATAATTAATAAATAGAAATGAGAAAAAATGAAAGCAAATGTAATTTTTCTTATTTCAGTCAAACAACATGCTAAATGAAAAAAAAATATTTAGAAAGCCAGATCTGGGAGCTGCCATGAGAATGTACCAGGATCCAGTATCAACAAGGTGCTTTAACACAACTACTGTCATGTAGTGAAGTTACATAGTAGGTATTGGTGGGAGAGGGACATATTATTTTACTGGATATTGATCTTAAGTTTCCTACCAGTGAGGCAAAGTTTGGTTTACAGACAAAAAGCTGCTGTAGTGAGTGCCGTATTCCATATCCATTTAGTCATGAACATGCAGCCAAGGAAATACTTGAATCCAGCCATTCCAAGTAACTGTTCATAGAGTCTGGTCAGAACATTGCTTACACTGAGGTACTACCATGCCAGAACAATAACATTTCATAGCCCACAGATTGGGCACTGTCTGTGTTGTCTCCCTCCAACTGGGGGTAAAATTAAAAATTATGAAAGAGCTCTATCCCCATACCAGGGAACTGAAGTGCTAATTCTGTCACCCACTATTTTAATAAAACCAGAACAAATATTCTCATGAACACTATTCAAGTATTCAAAGGCAAACTGCTGTAGCATATCTCCCTATTTCCACATTTCCGTCAGTGTTAAACTTGGTCAAATAGAATAAAATCAAGCAGTGTTATAATCATTATATACCTCCAAAAGAATCCCTGAATTAAAGCAACTTGCCACTTTTTTTCTGTTTTGCCCATCTGACATACTAAACTTATTGAGAAGGGTCACATTCTGTTTCTTCTTTCTCTAACCTTCCCTCTCACAATGCATAACCCAGAGCCATTATTCCTAAATATACTTCATCAGTGTGCAAGAAACCTGAGTTCTATTTACAGAGTGCCATTAACAGTGTTCTGTTTACAGTCTGCTATTAACACCCTACTTTGATGACAGAATTTTTATTTTCTTCATGGTTTTCTTCCTAGTGCTCCCTAGAAACTTTTTTTTAGCTGATCTCTTGCAACTCTGGAAGACAGTACAAGAGTGTGTCCTTATATATGAAGCCTGGACTTGTATACTGGTCTTGGACTGGCCACTATAATGACTCCTTGATAAAAATATTTACATTATTTGAATAGGACCTCAGTTTGGTCATGACTCTTCTTCTTCTCTCTGTTCCCAGATCCTACATCAACTAAATAGAGTCCTGAAAGCAGAGCTAGGGAAGGAAACCTTCACAGCAAGAGAAAAATATTTCTTTTTCTCTCCCTTCTGCTGCACTCTGCAGATGGGGGCTCAGGGTCAGCCTTCTTAGACTGTCTTTTGCTGTGGTTTAAATCATTATCTGTTCAAATTATAAAATTCAGCATACCTACCTTCATTTTGTATTCCAAAATATCCCACTTGATAAGACAAACCCAAAGGTAATGAAAGCCTAATATTTGGAGTACCTGAATTTGAACAGAAATGAGTTAGGGATCATGGATCATCCAAATGGGTCACACTCAACTAGAATGTGAATTTAACCACTAGTTAAGTTTTACTGACAAAGACTCAAGATCAAGGTTAAAAAGTGTACTAACAAGCACCCAATATGTTTTGAACCTAATTATTTTGGTGTACACAACAGTATATGTCACTTACTGTGTGACAAGTACTATTGATTTTGGGGTGTGTTTCTGACAGTTCAGCTCTAAATCTCTATTTGGACTCACAGACACTTCAAAATGTGCCACAAAAAATCCCTGAATATGAATATATCTCATCCAAGCAACCTTCACAGTGGCAGGAGAGTTGAGGCAAGACAGTACCCTACTGCTTTTACTGGGAGAAGCTCTTGGCAATCCCTTGTCTCAGTGTCACCAAAGCAGGTGGTACTCAGTCACAGACCAACTGTGCACTGAATGTGTGAGGAGTCCTGAGAAAACAAAAGTGGATTTTTAAAAAAGAATTATGTCAGGTTTTCAGACTTCAGAGAGAAGCAGTTTAGGCATAGTTGGTCATTCTAGCCCAAACCATTAGGCCAATTGGTTAAAGCATGGTGCTGACAATGCCAGAGTCACAGATTTGACCCATGTATGGGCCATTCACTTAAGAGTTGGATTTGATGATCCATGTGGGTCTCTTCCAACTCAGAATATTCTGTGACTCTGTGATTTTAAAAAAGGAATAAATAGGGGGGGAAATCCATTTCTGGCATCAAACTGGCACTTACACAGTCCAGCAGTGTAGTTGTAACTAATTTTTCTAAGAGCTTTGGAAAGAAAAGCAGCACCTCAAAAGCAATGAATAAAAATAGTTGTTACCTTTTTTTGACAGAGATAGACTTTTGACTTGAGGAAAGAATAGAGATACTTCCCCCGTCACTTTTTCCTAATACTCTATTTCAGTTGTTACATTGCTTGCTGTTGCATCAAGAATGGAACAGGGTTATAAACTGCAGTTCAGAGTTGTCAGTAACAACCCCTCAAAAACACTGCAGCCAGCCAGGTGGAACACTGATACAGTGTCCTGGGTTTCTGTCCATAATGTCCAAGGAATGGCAAAGAGGGTTGCTTCAGGGCACCCACAGGTGGGTGTTCAGAGGCACCCACAGCCTCAGTTCTACAGGTGTTTTCCATAGACTGAACACCAAACTGCAGCACACCTGCAGAAGACCTGCACCAATCTGTTCCTTCCCCTTCCCAACATCCAATGTTCAGCATTAGCTGTGCTCCTGCTTTTGGTATAATATTTTTCAATGATAAAGTGCTTGAAAAGCAGAAAGTTAAGTGCTGCTCTTAAAGCATTCATGTTGTAACTCTTCAGCAATTAGAACGCTTCCCTTACAGATGCTGTAATGTCCAAAGGGTGGATGAAGAATATAATGTATAATTCAAATCTAAGAAACAATAAGTAAGGTGCAGCTACTTAAAGGATAGCACAGGAGTTAGCCCATTACTATTGATACTGTATTGAGATACACTGATACTGCACTGGGTCATCTTTTTTTTTATTTTATTTCTCAAACTATATAGGACAATGCTGCTGAGAAAAATGTAGAGGAAATATGGAACCATGGAAGGAAAATATGGAACACTTACTTTGAAATAAAATAAGGTAAACATATGGAAATACTCTGTAACTTTTGCTCCTATTTCTTATTGGTGAAGTCATTCAGGTATTTATCATGTTTTTCATGGCTTGTCTTTCATTTTCAGGAAGAACCAGCACCTCTGACAGGTCAGTAAATTTAGAAGATATTAATAACTTTAAAATTATATAGAGATGGTTTTCTGTTTCTGTTTCAGCAAATTCAAACTATCTTTTAATTAATCATGATGCTCATAAATGATACTTGAAAATTACTGGAGAATATTTAAGATTTCACCTAGGAAATATTTACACAGCTTTATTGTGTGGCTGTGACAAGTCATCAGAAGCATTAAAAGGTTTCGATTTCTATGACCTTTTCATATCCACAACCCAGAATGCATTTTTTTTGTGTAACACATGACAACTTGGGTCATCTTTAATGCATTTCATAGCACTTGCAGTCTTAAATTATCTCAGTCAGCATACTCATTCCTGACAGCTGATGGAAATGGCCAGACACTAACTTCATTGCAAACATTACATATTTACTATTTTAATTCTCACCACAGCCACAGTTAGCAGTCATCAGCAGGGATGTATAAAGCTCAGACCATCTCCTCTTGACCTGAAACAGGTTTTTTATTATCCATCAGATGCTTCTGCCAGCACTGTGTGCCTTTATGAGTTCAAGGAATTGATGGAATTTAAGTTAAATTTCTGTTTCAGTCAAAATGGTTTTGGAATGAAAACACTTTGACGTAATTAATAGAGAGGTTGCTTTTCCTAAACTGCTGTATTCAAATTTGGTTCTTGTTTTCTCTTAACAAAGGTTAGCTATGACTGGCAATTAACCTTCAAAACCCCTCTGGGTCTTGTGTCCAATGGCACTATCTCTGGAAGAGTTAGGAGTTAATCACACACAGAAGAAGAAAGGAAGTGCCCTCTCTATGAAGCTGTTGAAACCATTAACTGTGTGAGTAATTAAAACCTCTGACAGCACACTTTTATTAAAACTGATTTGGTGGAATGAGTCAGAAAGAAATCGAGGTAAATGAGTTCTTTTTTTGCCCAGAATTTCACCTGTGGAGCCTGGATAATGTCACTGACTTCCTCAGTCATTCCCTGGCTTTATGCTGGAACCAGCAGAGTTGATTAAAGTCTCTACAGAGTTCAAGTCTCAAGTCTCCAGCAAAATCACTAGGATATGTCATAGTTTATTTTAAAAGGTCAAAAGCAAATCTAAAAAGTAAAAAAGTGACCAGTCTTTAACAATCTACCGAAAAAATTCATTATAGATGGAATCTATATTATTTCAATAGATAGAATCTATATTTATTTCATTGCAGTCTGTTAAAGTCTGAGCATGTCTTGGTACATCAACTATTCACTGACATAAATGACAAAAAAAGGCAAAAAACTGAGCTAGTAGGTCACAGGTCCTCCCACATTTTTCCTCAGACTGCCAGGTCTTGCTGAGTTAATCCCACAGACTTTTGGACTGATTTTTCAGTTAATTCTGGGGAATAAGGAAAAAAAAAATGTTTAGGGGCAAGAGTTTGTTTTATACACAGTCTTGCTCAAGTTTGTTCTAAGAGGACTGAAGGACATTTTGACAAAAAATTTAGTTTGGATTTAAAGTAAACTAAAATGTTTCAAGCAGTAAATTAATTTTAAAAATTATCCTCTTTTATTTCTGGAAGAAGCAACTTGGAACAATGAGCTTTAAAAAAATAATTTGTTACTGGAAATTGCCCAGCAACAAATATTTTGCACAGATTTTTTAATAATCCTGTTCTCAGATTCTAGCATAGATGTTGACTTTCATATGTAATTTAACTTTCTATTTGCATGAAAATAAGTATCATTCTTTCTCATCTTTAAAAAATCTTTAAAATAATTTTGTATGTTTTATATCTACACAGACATGACACATCAGGTTTACAGCATAAAAAAAAAAAAAACTTCCCAAGCAAACCTATTTATTATCATGACATTTTTTAGTGACCAGATAGTAAGTTCAATATTATTAACAATTAGATCACTACAGATGACTGGGCTTGTGTAAGACCCTGTATATGCATGCAATGAAAGATGTCTAATTTTTGTCTCTGTGTACAGTGTATCACCCCACCATGAAGTCTGGTTTCCTAAGGACTTGGTCTTGCAGTTAACCAGACATGCCAAAGCTGCACTGTGAATGAAGTTGGCACTAGATATTACAGCATATGTGAGAGACAAATATGGTTCTACTGCAGAAAATATTCCAGCATTCACATAATTATGCACCCAAAAATCCTCAAAAGGGGAAAATGACCATGCAGTGAACTCATTAGAGGAATGGCACACCTCTCCTATTAAGAAAAGCTAAGAGGATGATGATATGCAAGAAATTGGGCAAAGGGGGCAAGAGACCTACACGGGTGAACAAGGAGCTCCTGTCATTACTCAAGCATAAGCAGGAAATACACAGGAGTTGGAAACAGGGTCAGGCCATTTGCAATCAAAACAGAGAGGCTCTCAGAGTAGGTAGAAATGAGACAAGGGTGGTCTAGGCCCTTCTGTTCTGTGACAGTCCGTTCTTACACATGTATGTGTTTACAGAGAGTCTGTAACACATTCTCTCAGCAGGGATAGTAAGAGTTCTGCCATGACCTGACTCCCAAGCCTGGAAACCAAGGTTTCTTGCAAAGGTTTAAAGATTTCCATTCAGAGTTGGCACATTGTCAGTCCAAGACTATTCCACTCTGGCAAATAATGACCAACCATTCTTGCTCTTCTGAGTAGACCATTAACAAAATCAAGGAACAAAGACATTGTCTTATTTCACATAATTGCTCCCTGAAGTGCTGATTCCCATATACCACTTGTTTTGTGTAGCTGTATTGAACTTCATTAATCAAAGTAAATGGCAAGCACGGGTTCTACTTGATTCTCTCATTTTTCTGTTATCCTGCCTTTTGCCCCGCAGTGCATCTGAGAAAAAGTCTGAATCAAATCTGAAGGCCTTGAGGAAAAAGGCAACAGGATGTGGGTGAGAGTTTTGGAGATCACGCAGAGAAATAAATATATATAGAGAGAAAATAAATAAAGATTCTGTCTTGGCTTAGGACATGTACATTTTAACAGCTTGGTGGTGTTTGGAGAATACATCATGTTACATTTTGAGGCTTGCCTTTACTAAAGTGACTTCTTGACAAATGCCAGGTTACTAAAATACATGGAATTTTCAAGAGAAAATGATTACACCTCCTTGTGACAGGCTTTCTTGGTACCTGTCAGCTGTTCTGTTTTTGCTTCACTATTAGTGATGAACCACTAAGAGTGGAGGGAGAGCAGAACAGAATTTACTTTATTCAGGTTCTAACATCAGAAGGAAATGGTTTTCTGCTGGCCTCAAAGGAAAGAAACAATTTACTACTCCAGGAGATTTTTCAGACAAGTCTTCCAGCAGCAAGAAAATAAGGGACAGAAGCAATGCAATACTTCTTGATATTAAGGATGACATCAGTACATTGACAACTGTCTGGAAAATCATAAATAACAGGGCATGAAGCCTAGAGGCAGTAGGAGAAAACATCAGACAAATCAAAAAATTCAACCACCCAGTGCCCCAGAGGAGCAGTGACAGTATTATGAGAAGTCATTCTGTATCTAGTATGAGAGACATGCAAAAAGAGGAATCACTTTTTCCTGATTACCAATTAACCAATTTAATTTCAATAAATCTTTTCATCTCTTCCCTCCACTGAACTTTTAGGAGCTTTGTGACCGTGTTTAACCTCAACCTGTGGAGTAAAACAGCAGACAGATGCTACCTTCCAGAGAAAATAAAACATTGCAGAAAAAAATCTATCATACCTCTACAAATTTATCGAGAAGGCACCTTTTGCATGCATGTAGAAACATTCTGCCCATGGCTGTTTCTGTCAACAGTTGCAGCCTGACACAGGAATAAGGCTTAAGAGGTACAATGTTCTTATAGCTACTCCTACAGCAAATCTTGGAAGTATACTTAGCTTGTGGGCCTCCATGAGTTATGGATGATCTTGATACAACAAGTAATTGAGACTTCATTAAAATTTGCTCTACAAATAAGGGGTCTAAAATAATATATAAATGCTAAGCATCAGTATTAATGATTGTTTAGCTTGTTGTAGACAGCAAGAAAAGCAAAGGAATGGGTATTAAATCATAATTTTGTCAATTAATTGTATCAATTTATTTTGTTGTAAAACTTTTTTATTTGAAGAAAGAAAGACAGAGTGAAGAAGAGGATGTAGAGAACCAAGAATTTTGTCCCTAGGGAAAAAGACTTTTTGATGAGGCATTTTATTTTGTTTTTCCTGTGTTTAAAAGCTTATTTAATTCTGTCCTAATTTCAAGTGATTGTAGAAAAAATAAACTTAAATTCAGCAGAAAACTTAAATATCATTTCACATTGAAATATCTGCTGTCAATAGATGAGCTGAGGTAGTTAAAGTAATGACTGTACCTCTGTCACTGGAACCTGTCCAACTTGATGACCTGGTCAGATAATTAATGGCAGATATCAATTTAAGCCTCAGGTATACAGGAAATAATTATCCTGCATTGAGAATAAATGATAAGTAAATTAAAAGAGTATTGTTCTGGGTAAATAAGGAAGTCTATTGAAAAATTTAAAAAAAGCTCAACAAAGCAGCAGTTAATATTTAGCAATTAGAATTTTATTTTTTTAATTGTTTTTAATACACTATGCAAATTGTGCCCTGGCCCAATCCCCCAGTTTCACTGTAGTTATGTCTGCTTGTAGGACTTAGCCTTTCATTGAAGAAATCAAAGTAAAGAATTATTTAATTGAAGGGCTAGTGTGGCCTTTGATACTTAAAGATGCTACAGATTAAAACTGTTCTGATTTCCTTAGCAAAGAATTTGGGGAAGAAAAGGAGAAGGTCAGTAAAGGAAAGGTTCATGGACAAAGGGACCTGATTTTTTGTGCTGGTGCCAGGAAAAACTGTTCATGGTAAACAGAGAACTAAAGGACAGACCAAGCAGAACCTTGCCTGCCTCACTGCTGCTTTTAGCAATCTCTGGTCTTTCCAACAATATGATCCTCACTCAGCAAAATCCACCAAAGCATGAACAACTGCTTTACTGTTCTTTCATATCTTAAAAATGAAGCGACAGACAAGCCATTAGAGGATATGACTGTAAAAGAAATGCCTCTGAAAGAGGTTGCTTTTGGTTTTTCCCTGAGATTTTGGTGACGAAGCTCTTTGGTCATTTGTATCCTTCTGGCTCCAGCTGTAACTACTTGGATAGGCCAAGCTGTACAAATGGTGTCAATAAAGCCTGTATCTTCTGAAGAGCTGCCCAGCAGGAGAGGATGGGACAGCTCTGGTGCTTATGTTTGTGCATCTGCTCAAGTGCTTTGACAGTTTCAATATAACGTGTGAAGTACTTTTACAGGGGTCAATGTGAATTAGGGAAGCAGTGCCAGGACAGTGAAAGACTGATGAAAGTAACAGGAATAAACATGCTGCAGTAAACACGAGTTATCTTGCAATACAGGGAGTGTGCTTGTGGGGACATTCCATTTAGGCATATGTGAAAGACGTCACTCAAAGACAAATGCATATTTCCAGTACAGATAGAAAGCAAGGTATCTGGCTTTATAGAAAATAAATGCTGATCTTGGGTTAAAAAACAAAACCTTTGTTGCTGCTCTTAGCAGCCTGATTCAACTCATTGACTTGATGGAAGTTTCAGTCATGCACTGAGATTTGAGGAACCAAAGTTACTTGTCATGCTTTTGTATTGAAATTATTGTACTCAAATACTTGGCCCTGTGATACAGAATACAAAAGTTTCTGTACCTAATAGCCAGTTACTGCATCTCCATTGAGGTTTCTGACTGCATTTTTCCTTAGGGTCATTATTTCCTTAACTCTGTATTTCCTTAAAGTGGCTTTCTTAGTTTATTAATTAGCATATTCTCTGACTAGTTTACTCCTCGTGGTCTTTGTCCTGCTGCTGTGTATGAATGTGCTGGTGTTTATGCTGTGTTTGGTAGCATTTTTGCTCCCTGCTGGGACACACACTTGTTACTTGGCAGATGAATGCTGGCATGCAGAATGATTTCCCTGAACTTTTCAGGAGTCAAATTAGCATACGACAGTGGAACAGGGGGTTCCACTTAAGCAAACCCCCTGAGTCACTCTTCACCAATGTGCAAATGTGCAGACAGCTTGGCATAATTACAGTTTTGTATAATTATAAATAATTTTTGTTCGTGGAGGATTGATGCATGAGATGCTACTACCGTATGCAAGGGTTACCTTTCCAATGGAAAGGAGGTAAATGTTTATGAAGGTGTGTTGTATGGGTTTGGTAAATATTTGCCAGAAGATGAATATGTATAATTCCCAGTGTGCAGTGCAGTGAATATTCAGAGATACTAATCAGTCATGGTGACAATATGGGACTAATGACATTTCACTTGCTATGAGTTGTAAAGGCAAACCCTACTCACAGAAGGACCTGCTAGTGAATATATAGAAATTATGCAAAGAGCATGAGCAAGATTTTGGTGTAAAGTGGCACAGCTCTGTTAGGTGACTGCATCTTAGTAAGCTTCCATTTTAACCTGCATGATGAAGTGAACAATCCTTTCTTGCATTTGAGTTACATGATTTGTGCTGTAATAAAGGGTCAGATGATATGTGAGGGAACTCTTAGTGAGGTCTGATTTTCTCTTACACTATCTTTAAATCAAGAATTGAAATCAATGCTCTGTAGTCTAACTGTGTTTTCTCCTGTGCTGATGGCAGTCATAAAAGCCTTTTTTGTGATGGCAATTGCTCTTCAATGAGCTAAGTATTAAATTAATATTTGTCTTGTTCACTGCATCTTAAATTTGTTCATCTTGATAGTTCAGTACCCAAAGTGGGCCCACTAGAAGTTGAAGAGGGACCTTTTACAAGGGCATGTAATGATAGGATGGGGGGGAATGGTTTTAAACTGAAAGAGAGTAGGTTTAGATTAGATATTAGGAAAAAATTCTTCACCCAAAGGGTGGTGAAGTACTGGAACAGGTTTCCCAAGAAATTGTAGATGGTCCATTCCTGACAGTGTTCAAGGCCAGGTTGGATGGGGCCCTGAGCAACTGGTCTAGTGGGTGGCATGTATGACCATGGTGGGGGGAGTTGGATATAGATGATCTTTAAGGTTCCTTCCAACTAAAACCTATCTTTGAGTCTGTGATTCTATACTCTGTCAACTCTGTCAATCTTCATTCAGCCTCTGCACTATTTTTTTTCTGCCTAAGGAAACAAAGTTCAAGATATTGCATAGGGGAAATGTGTTTCTATATTCGTTGAAAATCTCTTTCAGCCTCACATAGTTAAATCTGAAACCTCTTAGTCCATGTTGATTCAGTCTGACTCAGAGCTGTCAGTTCCAGAGTACTCTTTGCTTATACCTCTCATACTAAGGTGTGGAGAGAAAGAGAGCTTCCTCTTGCTTACTGTAAGATAAAAGCTTGAGCATGACCTCACCCTTTATTAGACAATAGAGAATCAATGCAGGAGAGGGAAAAATACCATAAATACTCCAACTGTCAGATAAATCATACAATCATATAGTCATAGGATGTCTTGGGTTGGAAGGGACCTTAAGGATCACCAAGTTCCAACCCAGACCACTGAAAATTTAGGACTGAAGCTAAAAAGCCATCATGACTGAACCTAAAAAGCCATCAGATTTTGAATTCCCTGAACATGGACAAAATCAGCATTCTCTTAATGCCATAAAATAAATGTTCAAGATCTCATGATCTGCAAAGCCAGTCTTGTGCCTTGCATTAAAACAGCCTGTCTGTGGACAGAAGCAACAGGTAGTGAGTTAAAAGATGTGATTCAACATAAGTTTGCCTGGTACTTTCTGTGATTAAATTGAGGATTTGATTTCCAGAATCTACTGGCTCATATCTTAACAGAACTAAAACAATCTAAAAATGTTCAACAAAATTAGGGAAGTAAATACAGTAGTTTAGATTAACTGATATAAAATTACTCTTGTTGAACAAGGTTCATGGTTTTCATTGCCTTTCTTACAGCCCAATAAATGTAGGTAAAGTAGGTATTTATGCTAGATATACACAAATAAAGACTATTCAATTTTAGCTCAAAGATAAATAAATTACAAGAATTTTAGATATGGTCTTTCTATCAGTTAAAAAAAAAAAAAAAAGGTGGAGACAAAGCTGCTTTGGAAGCTCCATGTATTATCTTTATAAAAAAATATAAGCCATCAGCAGATGAGTGAAAGGGCTGGATTTGTTGTTTTGGAGAGACCATAAAGAAGAAAACTGTTTCTTAGTTCAAGATAGGCACCACTTCTCCTAGATTTACCAAAGACAAAGATCGTAAGTTCTTCTTTAAGTCAGTGGGCCTTTACTGTCATGTCTAACTAAATCTGACAGCTAACTGACTCTGAGAGAGCAAATTTATTATAAGGTTCAAAGAACCTGTAGGAACTCCTTCTGTCCCACAGTTAGCAAAACTAATGCATCAGATGTTCAATATGCTGTGTGGAACTAGACATCCCTCATGGTAACACATAAAACTTCATATTTTGCCTTATTATGATCACAAAAGACAGCACAGTTTCAGAGTCAGTATGCCACATCCTTACAATGGGTAAAATGACATCTCTCCTCTAAAGTACATGGTGTTACACAGAATTGGATCATCTGAGAGCAGTAAAGTTTGACTTTAAACACAGTTGCTCAGATACTGCCTTCCTGGGGAGGTTTTTTTATTGTTACTGGATTCTGGGGCTTTTTGTTTTGTTCTTTGGGTTTCTTCCCATGGTGGAGTTAGGTCGTTCATTTCATTAGAATTTTACTTTAGTCTTCAATCTCATTTTGAAGAGCCTACAAAGAGCTATCAGATCATTGCAGATTTTGTTTATCTATCAGTTGGCTAGAGAAATGACAAAGCAGAAGGAAGCCCATCAGTTTTGTTGTAGGGGTTTTCATTTCCCACTGTTTTTTATTTCACTGCATTCCTGTAACATTGACATTCATTAACACTGCGATTCTGTGCATATGCAGAGATCATATATGGTTCAGCAGCACCTTGAAAGGCCACTTTACTTTTTGGAGCAAGTCAGTAGGGTGACTTGCTCCAAAACTTCGAATAGCCATTTCAGGTTACTATGTTAATCTACAACCGGTGACATGGTGTTCTTTTTGACACTTAAATAACTGCTTAAAACCTAGCCCAAATTAAAAGACAGTGATGTTTTAAGCTATTCATCATAATTTTTGAACCTCTAACTAATATACTGTGAAAAAGTTTCTCTCTAATAAGCAGGTGCTAATTAATTACTGCCTGTCATCTTTATTCCTTTCCATCCCATTTCAGTCAACTCTAGGAGAAAGAGCAAAAAGCTTTGTGGGTGAAGAGTCACAGCACTGCATGCTCAGTCCAGAATCAAGCTTTCCAGATCAAACTATAAAGTTCACCAAAAGGACTGGTGCAGTAATCATGGATTAAGGTTATGATGAGGGCAGAGACACGAGAGAAGATGGCATTTTAAGCACACAGCTTTTGTTCCCAAGGCATATTGTTTTTTAATTTTTAAAAAGTAACATGACCTTCAGAATTGTTGAGTTTCTCCAGATCCTGTAAAATTTAGCCTGAAACCTTTAGAACTAGGCCTTAAATACAATATAAACTCCTCCTAACACTTGAAGCTAAGATAATTTGCATATTATACAACAGCAAACCCCTTTTTGCCAACCTTTAAGAAAATATTTCCTTTTGCAGTTTAAGTTTTCTTTCCAAGTACAACAAAAACTATTGTGAAAATTAGATTTTCTTATTTCATCTAATAAACAAAAGACTTATGAAATTCCTGACCACATCCCCAAAAATCCAAATTAAGTGATTATACAGCAATTCCTAACCTGTACAGCACCATTCAATGATGACAGTTAATTCCCCATTATCCCTGAATTATAAACTTTAGATTTCCTAAAATTTTTGCATCATTACAATGAGACACACAATATTGCTCTCAGCAGTCACTTTTGATTCACGCCTTTAAAAGCAATAAAAAAAAAAAAAAAAAAGAGTTCAAATGCCACAAGTTGGGAAAAAGGTAAAGAAAGGCAATGTGTCACACCAAAGAGCACTAAATATTGACAAGGCAGGACTAACTGAGGGAGAGGTGTAGCATGCTCATATACTGGACTATCCCTCTCTCTTCCATGTCTATATGGCAGCAATAGTTGTTATGAAAGAAAAACAGCTTTTGTAAAATCTTGAATGTCCTATTATCTAATTATGTAAGTCCCTGCTTTGCTGCCATTGAGACCAGGAATAATCCTATTAGAAATAATAGAGTTTATCGAACTGTTGTGAGGGCATATGAAATCCTTGTGAAGGGCATTGGTAAACCTGTTCTGTCATCCTCTTTTAACCCTGGTCCTCCAAAAGAGAAAGAGATCATTTCAGGTTTAGAAGAGTATAATCATGAAACCAGTAAAAAGGCTGCTTTAATTGACTTGGGTGTTTGTTGTTTAGTACTGAAGAAGTCCTTCAAGATGGATAGAATGCCTTTCTTTCTTGATGATGCAGGAGGTAAACAGCTAGCAACAAATTAGCAATCCTCATAGTGTCTTTATTTAAAAAAAAAAAAAAAAGGAAAAAGAAAAAAAATTTAAAAAATAAAGGGGCATTACAAGCCAGTGCAAATAGGGATCAGTTTCAGAAAAATTTATGGACTGGCATGAACGTGACTCTGGTAAGAGCTCAATATGCAGGTAAAAAGCTTATGATTTAGGACTCAGTTTAGCTGGAACAATAGGAAGAAATGCCTAAAATGGAACATTTTCCAAAATGGAGGACATTATTTTTCTCACAGGGAAGTAAGTCACCTTCCTCTGAAATACCAAGTCACTGGTGAAGGCAGAATGCCTGATGTAAATATTGATAGATTACTGTCAAACATTATGTCCTCAGATATGTCCTCTTATTAGTGTAAAGTACTTAAATTAAAAACCTCATTGCTATGAGCAAAGAAGTTTCAATCAAATTTTCTTCATTCATATTCAGCTCAAATAAGCTGTTGAGGTCTCAGGAAGTGAGAAAAGGAAAGAGGAGTTAAATCCATTAAAATTAACTCAGCTAATGCATGTTGGACAGCCTCAGATTATTAAGAAGCATTATGGTATTGTCTATTCCCTTTTAACTGGAGAGATTTCATAAAGCTTAGGTTAAGAGCATTCTCCATCTTTCCCCTTTATTCTGTTTGAATGTCATTTTATAAAGTGACATAAATTTATAAATTTATAAATGCAGTAAGATAGCATGCAGAAAAATTGGGTGAGGCCAAAATAAAGAGAAAAGGCAGGAAACATGAGTCTTTTCTATATCCTTACTATAGTAAGTCAGTCCTTTTTAAAGTACATTTTCATACATTGAAGTTGTTTTGTCCTTTACTGAAGATGCAAATCCTGAAAAAATTATCATGCTTCTTATATTTTATGTCTCTTTGATATTGGTTGCTGAATCTAGATGATCTGTCAGTGACAAGTATGAGCTTATGCTGATGTGCTTTGCAGTTGGGAAAACTGTAAAGAAAAAAGGAGTTATTGTGGATAACAGTGAACACATCTGCTGAAGGTGAAGTAGTGAAAAACTAAACAAATAATGAAATAAGAGAGGCAGGAAACGGTAGACAAAAAAGTGTAATCAAACATCTTGGGTAATAGGGCCCCTGGTTGTGTCACTTTTGAAAAGTATGGAATGGAATTAGAAATAAAAGAAGTACTAAATGTAAAATGACTAGAAATATTAGAATTTGCATATATAAAATTTCATGTGATTTGACCAAACTCCCTTACAATTGCTTAGTGCTTTTGTCCAACATGGAAATAAATCAAAGAAAAGACTACAAAATTAAAAACTTTAGTCTTCCTGTGTGATCTTCCCTTACTCCTGAAGTGAAAGAGTCTTCCATACGCCCAAATCAATAAACCATATTTCATTTATTGGATTGCTGGGTGATTTCCGCCCTTCTGACCCTCCAATCTACCTTTCAGAGGGGCACACTGAAGTCAAAGTATTCTTTGCATTCCTTCCACTGTCCATCTGTCTACTAAAATAGAAAGGAACAATGGTCTCCAGATCCCAAAGAAATCAGTCAGCTGAAAAGGAAACAAGCAGGTATAACTGGTCTTTTAGTTCCCTTTATCAACACACAGCTCTAGCTAAAGTTAACCTCAAAAGCCATTCTCCAGTCAAAGTCAAATAGAATGTTTTTTAGTAAAATTTCTTTCTCTCCCTCCTCAGGTTCACTGGCACAAGTGTGTGCAAAATGTTTATTTTGTATTTCTTGGTCTTTTTATGCCATATTCTGTGATCACTTCATTTTCTCTAAGCCTTGAGCAACAGATCTGCAGCATACAGGTGGGCACATCTGAACACACAGGGATGCAAAGGGAATGCATATACTGCTTTCTGAGTTTTCCCAGATACTTCTTTCAAGAAGAAAAAAAGGAAAGGACATGATGTTACAACCTATAAGTCGCATCTTTTCAGTCACAATTATTACAAGGTCTTTGATAGCACTTTGACATTTCTGTGGTGTGTTTTATACAACCCTCAGTGCCTCCATGCCTTCCTCTTTGGAATACATTATGAAGCATAGAATAATCCTTAGCTTGGCCTTTTTTGAAATACTTTTTTTATTTCTCTCTCAAACCTCTAGATATCATCACAGAAAAAACACTTTTGCCTTAGGTAAACAAAGAAAAATCACTCCCTTCTCTGCCAACTTCTATTCACACTTTGAAATTTGTGAAAAGGTTTGGTGATTAAATAAAGGTGTCATGTTTTGAACAGTGTCCACAGTGTTAACTTGGTTTATCACAAAGCTTTTCATTCCAATGACACCTATACATGGGACAGTCAAACTGAAAAAGACCTACCTACATGAGCTAAACTATTAACCCTTCAGGCCATTGTACCTTATGGAACAACAATCAAATAAAATCACAAACTATTTTAATGCAGAAGATTACAGTATTTTTTTTTATTGTTTGTTTAAACACATAGATCTTGTCCATGCAGCACTAACTTTGTACTTTTAAAAGTCATAGTCTTGGGCAGGAATTCTTTAATTATCCAAAAATTATCAGGACTACCAAGCGTATCTTTGAAAAATGCCTGACTTTTCCTTAAAGTGCTGAGGAAGCTTCTTCTAGGAGGGAGATAATTGTTTAAGCACTGTCTCTAGTAGCAGAAAAATCTTGGAAAGGTTGCCCAGAACATTTTTCGTGTCTTTATTTTTTATACAGTAGGACTTCAGGAGATTTGTTCAAGACCCATCTCTACCAGTGAATCTTTGTGTTGTCTGGCAAACCTGTTTTATTTTTACTGTTTCTTAATGAGTAAAGCTAGCCAGCATGGGAGGGGCTTTTTTTTTCCCCTCGAGGAAGATGAGTGATTACTTATGATTGTTTTTGTTTTGGCCAAAAGTTTTAGGGGGTTATTTTAGCTTTCTTTTTAAATTAGGTATTTTTCAGATTAAAAATTCTAAGCAGAGACATTTTAAATTAGAAAATGAATTATGGGCTTTCACTTGCATGTGAAAGGCTTTCATTTATAAGCCATGTCATTACTTCCTGCAGTGGTATTCATTCAGCTGGAAGATTCCTTCACTTAAAGAAAAAAA
>VXAC01001655.1:173615-220191 GCA_013399225.1 Rhipidura dahli
GGAAAGATTCTTTCCTTAAAAAAAAAAAAAAAAAAAAAAAAAAAAAAAAAGGAAGTTTTTAACTTATCACTTTATATTTATTTTCCATTTGAGACTGTAAGTTTTGTGGAGGCAAGGTTTCTACCACCTTTTGGTTTTGCTGCACTAAACACATTAACATTGAAATCTGATTTTGAAATTCCTGGTGCTTTGCTAAAATGATTCCTACAGTGTCCACTATGAAGCTAGAAAACTGGAAGGACATCTGAATTGGAATCACTAGGTAACTACTCAAAGCATATTAAATCTAGTTTACAGATCTATCATTCCATTTTTAAAAATCATGCAATTAGAGTAAGATTGACATCCTTCCTGAATTGCTGTGAGTGAGGTTTGTTTTATTGTAGTCTTTATGTTGTTTTGTTTTGAATTTAAAAACTCAGAATGTAATGGTCATTAGAGAATCTAAAAATATGTGATATGCAGAATGAACATGTTCACTTATGTATTAGAAATTATAGGCTTTTCTTATCTTTTTTTTTCCTCTTGTGGCAATATTTTGCTTTATTTTATCCTTAACAAGTGTGATTATGTAAATAAATCCTCTCCAGAATGACTTACAGGTTTTTAGTCCTTTCTTCTTTCCTAAGTAACCTCTCTTTCTCCTACTTAACACCTTCAGAAAATTTGAGTTTGAGATAAAGAGAAATACAACCAGAGAGCTTAAGGCAAGCAAACAGATGAAATTTTGGGTTAGTCTGCTATCTTTTTGCCATGAGTCCCATGTGGAAGTTCACATCTCTTCTAGGGTTTCTGAAATACAGTCTGTTAATTTAAATTATCTTTAGAGTATTCCCCTAAGTGACAGCATTTGATATTTTCTTAAGACAAGGAAGGTCTAAACCAGGAAGATGTTACTTGGGTTACTTTATGGCTTACTAGTAGCAAGGAAGGTAAATTGCTCACATTTGAAGTGTGTTGGGAGTGATGGCATTTGTCTTCCCACATCACAGTTCCACATGATCAGGCTCTGCTCTCCTGGAGATGGCTGAACACCTACCTGCCCACGGGAAGCAGTGAATTAATTCCTCGTTTTGCTTTTCTTGCTTGTGCATCTTTTGCTTTCCCTATTAAACTGTCTTTATCCCAAACCATGAGTTCTCCAGCTTTTACTCTTCCAATTCTGATCCCACTGGTGGGATCTCCTCACGAGTGAGCAGCTGTGTGGGGCTTGGCTGCTGGCTGGGCTAAGCCATGATATTAGGCTATCCCTCTTCTCTCCAGCTTCTGAAATTAAGGTACCATTCAAGGTCATGTAGGGATGAGGCACCACCTGACCATGCTGCAGGAAGCAAATATGGGGATCAGAACATTTTTTCTAATTAAAATTAACTCAGGAGGGGAATGTTCAGTTCTCATGGAGACCATATCAGTACTGCTTGTAATCGCATTTCAGAACCCTGAGTGTAAAATACTATCATCTAAATATTGTCAAATATCCATTTCCAAAGATGAGAGTTACTTATGAATTAAGTTGTATTTTTCTAGGATTTTTTTTCTTCACAACTCAGAGTAAGGTTTATCATGCATTTAAAGAATATTTTACTTTATTATCAGGTCAATTCCAAATTTGAAAAACTGTAGAAAAGTACAGATTTTAAATGAATTATGTATTGAAAAATCATTTTACAAATAAGTGTATCTAGTTCTCGTGGGTTGAGATAAAGACACTTTAATAGGGAAAACAAAGGATGCACATGCAAGAGAACCAAAACAAGGAATTGATTCACTGATTCCCATGGGCAGGCAGGTGTTCAGCCATCTCCAGGAGAACAGGGCCTGATCATGAGTAACAGTGATGAGGGAAGACAAATGCCATCACTGTAAACAACCCACCATTCTTTCTCCTTTCCCCAGCATGATGTCATTTGGTGTGAAACATCCCTTAGGTCAGTTTGGATCACCTGTCCCAGCCAGCTGTGTCTCCTCTCCTATGCACACCCAGTTTCCTCTCCAGCATGGCGGTACAAAGAGCAAAAAAAGGCCTTGGCCCTGTGTGAGACCTGTTCAGCAATAAAAAAACCCCTCTATATTATCAACACTGTTTGCAGTTCAAAGTCCAAACACAGCCCCACACCAGCCACTGTGAAGAAAATCACCACAGCCAAAAGAAGCATGCGTAAAAAAACAGACCATATCCCAAAGATAGTATAGATTTTTGACCCCACTGGACAGGAAGCGCAAAAATAAGCAAGACAGCTTGACACAGGGCATAATGACCAGATAACTGTGATACTTTTATATGACAAAGACTTTTAATCTCCCTTGCTGGCCATCAAAGTTAACAAAAAGGAACACTTTAACGTTTAACAACAGAATGAAGACCCATAGGCAATAAACAAAAGGCAGCTACAAGGAACATCAGCTGCCAAAAAGAATCTGTGCAGGACAGAAGAATGGGACTTCACTAGAGGCCAGTTATCATATTATTGAGTTATAGTTAATCTCTTCACCCCCACATAAAGGCAATTTTTATGTTTTCAAAAGCAGCAGAATGTTGTATTTTGCATGATTTTCAAGAAAAATAAAATGAGTCCTGGCCATGTTAAGGGTTTAATTCCAGTCACTTAATAATTTCATCCTTGTCAGAGTAAATGCACTAAATTCACTTTACTGCTTACACGCAATCACTAACACGTGATGAAACTGGAGTATTGGCTTGAAACCTAAAATAAATAAAACAAAACTGCAGCTTTTATGGAGAAAGGGATGTTACTATTTGTCAATCAAATGAAGGATGCCAATGCACACTGGTAAGCAATAAAAACCAAAGTATTCTACTGTTGGATCATTTCACACATATTGCTGCCTGGCTCACAGGCTCAAGAGTCTGACAATGCTGAGGAAGTCTGTGAGATAAACTCAGTTGCTTTTGTTAAGGCTCAGCATGAAGAGGATTTTTTAAAATTCTAATTCACTTGGAGGTGCTTCTTAAGAAAATTCACTGTAATTAAAATTGGAAGTGAAATTTATACCATTGGTTACAGACTTACTGTCTGTGACAAAATTACTTGGGAACAGGAATGGATTTCTATACCCTGAAAATTATTTTCCCATCCTTCCTCATAATTAACCTGAAGTGGATCAATTCCTCATGTGAAAAGCAGCAAAATCCCTGTTCCAGTTGCTATTCTGACAGGCCCTGCCATATTACAGAAGAGCTCAATTTCCTCGGACATCAGCTTCTTCATGATAAAAATGCTTCTTAGTCACTTGCCTTTTCATATAACTGAAGGGAAAATTACATTTTTTTCGGAACATTTCTATTTATTTGTATTTGAAACTGTCTTTTGATTGTCTTCAAACTTCAAACTGCTAACCTGGGTAGATGACTAGAAAATCACATCCAGGCTGAACAATAATCCAAAAAAACTCAGGTTTTGGGAAAGTTCACTAAGATTCTACCAGAATATAAATAATGTTTTCTTCCAGTTCTGACTAGATTTGGCCTGATCAGAGGTCAATCCATTCAGTTCAGGTCAAAGTATTAGTTATATCTTTCAAAAGAATATAAGAATGTATTAATGAGGAAAAAAAATCCCTACAATCATGAAAATTAAATGCAATTGGTGCATCTCAAGTAGATACACAAATATATTGGCCTCCTCTCAGCAAGGATTTAAAAGAACCTGCTGCCTGTACATTATGCAAATGTGAACTCACTGTTTAAATTACCTATGGTGATCTTCAGCCAACAGTGAATGAAATGTGGTAATTATATCATATTGATATGCACACTCCAAGAGCAAGAGTTATTTTCAAAGGTTAATTATTTGCCTAACCCCTCTCTCTTCATCTTCCCTATTCACACAGCTCAGTCTCCTCAAAAACCACATGGAATAAGGCTTATTTTCTGTACTAGTAAAGTTACACCATCAAAGGATATAAAGGCTTCATTCTACAAAAAGTTACTAAGGATGACTGTTGAATATGGAATGAATTCAAAATAATGCAGGTGGGAACAGTACTTGAATTTGCACTTAACCTGGCAGCATCAGATATTTAAACACAGGCTACCAACATAAGGTATTGAAATTATCTAAGTTTTTAACCTATTAGATACTGCATCTGTGAATGTATATTCGGTTTTTGCATGCACTTTTCTGACACTAGTGTCAAAGAGTATCTAGAAAAGTGATGACAGGAAAGCTGCTGTCTAGGAAACTAGAATCCAGAATGTATTTAAGACAACTATTATCAGAATTTAATTTCCACAAATGAAAGTTTAATATTCACTACTTTTAGTCAAGACTCTACTCTGTACTTAGTGCCGTGAATCAATGCTTTTGTGAGGGTTCTTTTTCTTGGCATTTCAGATCACAGGATCATAGCCAACCCCCCTAGCAATAAGCAGAATCATCTTCCAGTAGACCAGCCTGACCTTAAACAGTGCTAGGGATGGGGCATCTACCACCTCTCTGGACAACCTGTTCCAGTGTTTCACCACCCTCATGGCAAAGAATTATTTGCTTATGCCTAGGTTGAATCTACCCTCTTTTAGTTTAAAACCATTACCACTTGTATCACAGCAGGACTGGCTAAAATGTTTGTCTGCATCTTTCTTACAAGCACCCTTTAAATTTTGAAAGACTAATGTAAGGTCTCCCCAGAATTTTCTCTTCTCAAGGCTGAAAACCCCTACTCTCCTAGCCTGTCCTCATAGGAATGGATGTTCCATTCCTCTGATCATTTTTGTAGCACTCCTTTGGACCCACTCCAACAGGTCCATCTCTTTCTTGTACTGAGGACCCCTGAGCTGGATGCAATACTCCACATGGGGACCCATAAGAGTGGAATACGGGGAGGAATCACCTCTCTTGACATGCTGTTCATGCTATTTCGGATGCAGCCCAGGATATGACTCTCCTTCTGGGCTTTGCATAGTCACACACATTGCCAGCTGGATTTTTATCCACCAGCACCCTGGTGTCCTTCTCTGCAGGGTTGCTTTTAATCCCTTCATCCCCCAGCTGGTATTGATGTTGGGGTTGCCTCAACCCAGGTGTAAGACTTTGCCCTACAGTTCCATAGAGGTTACAGAAGTGAATAGAATTTGAAAGATTTTTTAACAACAATGAAGGAGGACGAAAGAAGTTTTGAAATATTTTTAGACTTATTTCCATCATTTCCAGAAAGCAAATGCACAAGGATTTAATTTCTCATTGAAAGAGCAAACATGTACATTGTATGTATCTTTCTCAAGTTTCAGAGAAGGAAAAAAATAGGGTTTTAGTTCCAAGAATCTAAGAAGATGAAGAAGAAATGTTAAAACTTTAAAAAACTTTTTTACTTCTATCCTCAGAGGCTTGCAAGAGTGAATCTTTCACTAGTTTTGGGTGAGATGAATCTATATTCTCTCTTTTGAGCATAGCAGATGGAACATCAGTTTAGTTTCTATGATTCTTTATCTTTTTCAGTCTATTTGGGAGAATTTGGAACAATAGCTCTTCAGGACTTTTTCTCCTGGCTCTGCATAAGTCCAATTTTCTTAATCAGTTTTGACAATTATTTTTCAAAGGAGAATAAATTTAAAGTAACTTTTTTTCCTTACAAATGTGTTGACAAAATGAGCTCAGGGATTCTCAGGGAGCTCAAATCCATGCTAGAATTTCAAAGGGAAGAGTAGCATTTAAAAACTTCAGTTTCATTGGAAGTCCTTAGGAGTTAGTTACCTAGGGGCTATTTGAATGTCCATCCTGTAATCTTAATAGAGACAAACTACATCATGCAATCCATCCCCATTTTCTCAGCATGCAGATCATTCTTCTTCCACATCAGTAAGTTTAAACCTTGGTAGTACTACTCTTGCAGTATATGTTTTGTGCAAAACCTGTGTTTTCTCTTTTAAATCCCAAGCTGGATTTTGAGATGTTTAACTCATTTCTAGTAAGCCCGGTAAAATGGAAATAAGTGCATTGATAGTTTATAAATTCTTTCTGAAGAATCTTAATTAAGGCAAATATAAATGACTTGCAGTTTTAGACGTCACTTAGTATACTTTGCATGTTATTAATTTAAAATGTACATTTCTCACAAACCAAGTTATCTGACCAAACATAGAATAGTAGAAATGCTGACTGGAAGGGACATCTGCAAACCTCCTATCCAACCTTTCCCTTTAAATGTGACCATATCCAACACTCGAATAGATCAGACATGGCTTTGTCTAGCTGGGTCTAAAAATGTTTTGAGGACAAAGGCTCCATAGTCCTCTTTCAGGAACCTGCCCCTACTGCACTACTTTGACTCTAGAAAAGTAGTTTGGCTCCATCCACATTTAAATGCATATTCCGATAGTTAGAGATCCTGCGGACCTCTCTTTGCCAGATTAAATAATTTAGCTCCTGATTTGCCATGTTCCCATAATTTCTGATTGTCTTAGTAGCCTTCTGCTGAATCCTGTCCAGTTTCTCAATATTTTTCTTGAGCTAGCAAACCAAATATTGGTTAGGTTGTCCTAACTATTATGTCACTACCTCTAAGCAGAACGGTGCAATATAGTCCTTTTCTTCTGCTAGTCAGATTTCTATTAACATTTCCACAGCTGTGATTGCCTTTCACACTGTTGGTTTATATTCAGCTCATTTTTCACCTTAACACCTTGGTCCTGTCTGTGGCTGCTATTCAGTCAGTTGCATCCCATTTGGTATCATCAGTATATTTGGGGGTTTTCTGCTTCTCATACAGAAATGTTCACTTTCTCTCTTGAGCTTTATGGATTTTCTGCTGGCCTAATCCTCTGATATTGCAAGATCCCTTTGATCTGAAGCTCTGCCATTTGTTGCAGAGCAATGTGTGTCATCACACAGGTCACTGATAAAGGTCTTGAGAAATAAGGGCCTTCTGGCTTCTCCCATTCATTATCAGTCATCAGCTGGACATGGAGTACATTTTAACGGTGGGGCATAGTCTGTATTTACTAGTTGTCTGTATAGTTATTACAAGTCTTGACAAACTCATCAAATATCTTCCTTCTGTTCTTCTCCCTTTTTAAAGCCAGTTGATCTCATCTAGACTTCTGGGAGAAAGATTATGGATATTATCAAAATTTCTTGGAGGAATCTCTTCTTCCTTCTGAATAAATGTTTCAATTTTTCTAGTTATTGGCATGAAGGTTAACAAGCATTAGTCCTCCTAAGAAATTTCATTAGTTTTTTCACTTTTAAAGGAAAACAATTAGGTAGAAATTATGAAGAAAATCCAGGAAAACGTGACCTTGTCTTTGACTCAATTAGAAAGGCACCAAAAAGAAAATTTCCAAAACTTCTGAACTTTCTTAAAACTGATTAAATGTACTGAAGAAATAGATGCTAAATAGCATAATTTCCAGAAACCTAATTGTATTATGTTACAATGTAAGATGTAACCAAAAGCACCTATTCTATCACAATCTGTTAAAACCAGGCGGGGCAGGGTTCTTTATCTCTTCAATGACACATGCCTGATAACTCCCTCTGAGGGATACTTTCTACTACTAATGGGCCACCCAGCCTCACTGCATGACTCATGGAATTACATCATCCCACTGTGAGATGCTCCACCCAGGGGGAGGAGCCAAGCATTCCCACCTGGATATAATCTGAGGTTTGGAGCACCACACTCAGCCCTTACCTACTGGATTCTCAGAGGACAGGAGCTACATGACCACTACTGGAGCATCAGAGTGTCCTAGGTTACAATAGATGTATTTAAGTATTCTATTACCACCAGCTGTGGGCTGTTAGCTGTTATCACCTGCTAATGACCCACCCCTGATAACAGACAATGGGCCATCAAGGAACCACCACATGACTCATGGACTTATCTCCTCCTATTGTGAGATGCTCCACCCAGGAGGGGGGAGCTGGGCATTCCCACCTGGATATAAGCTGCCCTTAGAACTGCCTGGCCTCAGCCCTGTCTGCTGGGTGACCAGAGGACAAGAGCCACCACGGACCTTCAGCTGGAGACCAGATCTTCCACCAGATCATTTTTTCAACTGGATCACTTCATTTGGACTGCTGCAACCACCCTAATAGGATATCAAGCTGTATCTTTGTCAGTGCTTTTCCCTTATATTATTTTGCTTGTTTCTAATTTTTTCTAATTATTTCAATCCTGACTTGTGATCTCCCACTGGTTTGCTTTCAAACCAATACAAGAGGAAGACCAGACCCTTCTATAAGATCCCTGCTTCACCAAAACCATGTCTATCACCTCAGGAGGGCTGCAGCCACCCCACCCAGCAGGGCATCAGGTCATATCTTGACTCTCTCAGGTTAAGCTAGTGTTTCTGTATTATTGCCTTGTTATATATACTAGTAAAGAACTGTTATTCCTTTTTCTCATATCTTTGCCTGAAAGCCCCTTAATTTCAAAATTATAATAATTTGGAGGAAAGGGGGTTACATGTTCTGTTCTAAGGGAGGCTCCTGTTTTCCTTAGCAGACACCTGTCTTTCAAAACCATAACATTAATAAACAGAGCTGAATCAATTCCACCTGATTTTTTAAAGAAAAAAAAAGCATTTTTAAAAAGGTGAAAAAACCTCAAGGGTAACTGAATCTAACTGCAACTAGTGATCTTTTTGATCATATTAATTATGTGGCATATAAAGGGAAATGAAAATGAAAGCTCATTTTGTTTCCTAAGCAGTTAGACAGGTGAGACCTCAAAATGTGAACAGAGTGTGTGTTCCAGGTGAGGATTTTAAAAAGCAATCTTGATTAATAGTAGTTTGCTTTTTCCAAATGGACAGGGACAGACTATATGGAGGCTTGCCATGAGACAGGTAGAGAAAGTACCAAAATTAAACATAATAGTGTTTCATTTTCAGAGAGATAAAAGCTTCATTATTTAATGTCTCAGAACCAAAGTCAGAATTAGAAGGGCGGTGAATTTACCCCATAATGGCACCTGCAAGTATTAAGAAAACCCTTGCTACCAGCACATGTCCTTGGGCCAGAGGACAAAATGAAAACTCTCTGAACTTCTGTAATTAAGGTAAAAGCATATAAGAACTCTGTTAGGAGGTTTATAGCCCAAAGAATTAAAGATATGTTAATGATAAGCTTTTTATGTTGATGGATTCTTCCACTATTGCTACCTCTGAATTTGCAAATAAGAGAATAATTTACTAATTATTAGCTTCTACAGAATGAAATAAAGAAGACAAAGGTATACTTAATATATCTTCTGTTATCATGACTTTTAAAGTTCAAGGATTCAATCTTTTAATCATAAAAATTAAGGAAATATACTTTGTTAAAATTGAAGGTCAGTTACTTAAGCACTTGAATCTAAGCAATAAGTCTTTAAGAATCTAGATTGCAGCATCATAGTAGGGTCATATCTTCACAAACCCCATAATTAAGATCCAAGGTTTCAATTGCCTTGGATCAAATACTTATCTCTGTCATTAAGATTCTACAGATGTGCAAATACTTGTACTTGCATATTAAGTTCATTGACACTGCAAGTGTCTCTTTAACCAAACAGAGTGATATGCATGGCCACAATTTGCATACGTGCTTGATAAAAGGACAAAGATATTGCATTAAATAAATGCATCATTGATGAATCTGTCTATCAGGAGCACACGTGTTACAAGAAAAAGAACAGATGGGCAACTACAGTAAGGAGAAAGACTGAAGAACAGATGTGGGTTCTTAGGCTACTGTTGCTCTCTGATACCCTTGATATCTATCTGAGGAACAGACTAAAGAAATGTGTTGGACAAATAGTGAATAAAATCAGAATAATCAGAAAGGATGAGTGAGATGCATTCCTGAAAGTCATAAAAACTCTCTAGAGAGCAGTTTGCCAGGAGATAAAGCTTAGGTGGAGGTGGGGCTGCAAAGCACCAAAAAAAAGAAAGTGGCCTACCCCAAGAATTCTTTCCTGACAGCAGCTTCTTCAAGGATAAAGCTATTTTCATCCTACCCTGAGGGTTAGAGATAGGATTAGCCTTAGGGTTGTGCCTAGGGGTCAGGGAGAGACAGAGCCTGGAGTTACAGTGAGACTGAAAAAGGGATGCCAGAAGAAGGGTGATGCTTTCTGACTTCTTCCTCTAGTTTATGGAAGCAGGTTTTGGATTAAGCTTCAGCTCACCTGAGGTCTTCGGGTTAGCATTAGCATTAGTAGTGAGATAAAGACAAAAGTTATAGATGCAGTGGGATTGCAAGGCAGTTGCCAGTCAGGACTAGATTGCACCAGGAATTCTCCCCAATAACTTCTTCTTGTCTTATGATTTAAGTCTTAGTCCAGACCTAAATTTGAGGTTGAGGTTTGAGGGAAAAAGACTAAAATTTCAAGTGGAATGGGAATGCAAAGGGCCTTCCAGGTAGCAAAAAAAATGTCCCTTAGCAGCTTACATCTCTCAGAAATCGCTCAGATTAGGTTTAAAACAAATCTAGAGCTTCAGGTGAAGTGGAGCTGGAAAGGTGCCGACAGAAACCCTACAAGATAGGATTTCTGCTTGACTTCTAACCTGTGTCTTCACTGAGGGCTTGCTGGGGCTCTACTGCACTGTTTGTACCTTGGTTTCCATCATGAGATGGGTGTTCTGTCCTTGCCTGTGTCTGTGTTGTGGGCCTGGGTCCCAGCTGGCAATCTTACTGCCCTTCCCTGCCTTGTTGTCACACTTAACTTCTGGCTCCCTTTAACTTAATTAACTACTGCTCAGTGCAGCTGCAATGAATGTTTTGAGGTTTATCCCAAGGCCAAGGATGGGGCCTCAATGAATGTTTTCAAATACTTTTTGCAGCATTCATCATGGATCACATTCCTTCCTTTGGAAGATCGTTTGCACCACCATTCCTTTTAGAGCAGGCAGCTTTCCTTCAGTCTCTTAAGACTGTAGGTGGGCAGCTACAGCCTGAAGTTTCAGTAACAGCTGCCAGACCATACTGGGAATTCACCACTGGGACAAAAAGATAGTTTGGACACATTAATCCACTTCTGGATCGTTCGGGCATACTAACCAATTTGACCCTAGTCATGGCTGAAAATGTTGGCTTTCTTCAAAGAGGTACAGACAAGAAATAAACCAATCACTGAGCCTTCTCAAAGCCTACGGAAGGAAGATAAAGTCTCCTTTGCCCTTTGTTTCTGCTGGCTTCTCATTAAGTCCTAAGAAGTAGAAGAGCAACAGAAGAGTCACATAGAGTACTTACCTAAGCTTAAACAAGGAAGCAAGAAGAATCCAGGAGGGAATAAGCAAGTGCTTTGTGATTTGTGAGTTTCCCTGAGGTTTCCAGTGATAGATGGAAGGTTTACAGTTATCAGGGTAGGGCAGACCTTGTGTCCTGAATATCGATCCCCACTTGCTTGAGAATTAAATGTACTATAAATCTACAGCTTCTCTGCCTTTTGCATGCTCAGCAAAGGCACACATTGAGGAGAGGAAGCATGAGAAGGGAAGATGGAACTTGGAAGAGAATGGAGCATCTGAATTAAAAGACCTGCTTGGAAATAATTTCAAGCAGCTTCCCTGTCCTCCCCTCTAAACATTTTAAGTGTCTTAATGTAGTAATTAACAGTAGAGAAAGAGAAAATATTCCCTAGGCACATAAGACAAACCATTCACATTACTGAAGAGGAAGAAAAGGTGCTGCAGCATGCATTTAAACAGCCTTTCTGATGCTGCTCTTGGTTCACTCACGATTTAATTCTTTACTTTGTTTTTTTCTCTCCCTGGCCTCCAACCTATCTAAATAAGGTGTCCTTCAGAACAATATTTATTTTAATTTGAAGCCTTTATAGATGTTAGCATTAGATTCCCTTTGCAAATGGTTTCAGTTAGGAGAAGTTTTATTTCAGTGTGGGAAACTGCTGTGTATTTTTCTGAAGGAGATATTTGGTAAGAGAGGCAATATGTGTTTAAAATTAATAGACTTTTGAACTGACTATGAGATGTTATCTCTGCTGTGGTATGCATTTGCCATTGAGCTCTTCCAATCAAATAGCTGAATGAGAATATCATGATAGCAGTGTTCACAGGAAAATAGTCCATATTTAAGGCCTGGTGGGAGATTTTTGTTGCTGAGTAAGAAAAATGCTTAATCTTGGTGTTCACACCAAAGTAGAAATGCAATTAAAAATGCAATTTAGTTATAAAACAATGAGAATTTCACTTTGAAAAGTGACAGATTTCTCAGAAAATTCAGATTTTAAAACAGAAAATAGAACTAAAGTCTGTGACAGAAATTTACAGATACCTGATGTGATGGTTTGACCTTGGCTTGATGCCAGGTTTCCACTAAAGCCATTCTCTCACTAACCTGCTCAGCAGGATGGTGCAGAGAAACTACAAAAGGCTCCTGGGTTGAAATAAGGTCAGGGAGATATCAGTCACCAATTACTGTCACAGACTAAACAGATTAGACTTCAGGAAATAAATTGTATTTATTATTAATCAAATCAGAGTAGAATAATGAGAAATAAATCCAAATCTTAAAGGTACCTCCCCCCACCCCTCTCTCTTTCCCAGACTCAATTTTAGGCCCGTTTGTCTACCTTCTCCCCATCCGCAGTGCAGGGGTACAGGGAACAGGGTTAATGGTCAGTTCATCGCACATTGTTTCTGCCACTGCTTCCTCCTCAGGGGGAGGACTGCTTTCCAAGCTCCAACATGGTGTCCCTCCCATGGGAAACAGGCTGCTGTTAACTTCTTCAACACTAGTCCTTCCCACAAGCTGCAGTTCCTCATGAACTGCTGCACTATGGGCCCATTCAGTAGCGCACAGTCCTTCAGGAACGCACTTCCTCATCGTGGGTCCCCCAAGGGGTCACATGTCCTGCCAGGAAATCTGCTCCACTCTGGGCTTCCCACGGAGTCACAGCTTCCTTTGGACATACCTGCCAGCTCCACCATGGACCTCCATAGGCTGCAGGGGCACAGCTGCCTCACCATGGTCTTCACCGCAGGCTGAAGAGAAATGCCTGCTCTGGCAGCTGAAGCATCTCCTCCCATTCCTTCTTCATCATCCTTGTCCCTCAAGATATTTCAGATGGACAGCTGGTGGAAGCCCTCCTTACTGTGCCCCCAGTCCCAATGTGCTGGCTTGGCACAGGCCTGTGATCATTCAAGCTGGACAGTACTGCAGCTGGTTAAGGGCCATTCACAAGATTGTCTCTTAGAGTGCAACCCGACGTTTCTGCAGGGGCAGACATATACACCAAGGTGCAGTAAAAAATGTTCTAGGCACAGTGACTTTTTACAGCTTCTGCTGTTATTCTTTTATAAAAAATAAGGCCAGTTTTGGGTTTAATGTCATCCTACATGTAATTTCATCTACTGAAGCCATATTGCATCCTTCCATTATTAAATTTTACTGGAAATTTCAGCCAGTCAGATACAATTCACAAGCCACCAAGACAAAAACAAGGAGTGTCTCTCACCTCTCTCTTACTGCCTTCATTTCAAAGACACAGACTTATTTTTGGAGATGTAAAAATATTTTCTCATCATTTGTAAGTACCTGAATTCCTGGCAATACTTGTGATATTTACTAAAGAAAGCATTTATTTTCATGATTCTTTGAAATTATGATTTCATCCAGGGTAGTAAATATATGTCAGAATTTCTTTTCTAAACTGTTTAAACATGCACAAAAGAATTCTATGGGGCAGAAGGTAGGAGAACAAAGGAAAGGAACATTCATTTTGGTTAATAAATGTAAAAAACTGTTATACATTGAATAAACATGGCGAGTAGCAGAAGGAAAGATACTCCAATTTTTTGGCAGTCTAATATATTGTCATGAAAAATTAAGATACTAATAAACTTAATGTTGAAAAAAATTGAGAAGTTCAGCTGCCACAGTCTCCCACTCATGGAGTCAAATTTTTAACAGCTGCTAGAGAAACTTGAAGAGTACACAGATCTGACTCTGCTTTTCAAAATATCCCATATTTGATGGGTAAAATCCAAGGAAAATGCTTTAGATTCTTTCAAAATATAGGGTGGTCTTTTTCTTGACATAAAACCCATGCTGTTTTCCAGAGTATTTCCAAGCTCTTATTTCTATTTGATTCAAATAGTTCTTCCTATCAGTCAGAATCAAAGCTAATCAAAGCTTTTCTAATGAAGTAAGAATCAAGTTATTCTAGGACAATATTTGTAGAGAATACAAAATGAAAATGCAGTTATTTTCATTTTTAAGGCAACAGAGACTGGTGAATATTCATTATTTTGTTTGTTTATTTTTTTATTTGTTTATTTACTATGACAGCACTTAATATATTCATTGGTTGGTTGTGAGAAAATCCTCCAGGCTCCTTTACCTTCAAAGGGCATTTCTTCTTGCTGACTTCCTGCATACCAGGTATAAGACAAATTCCATGATTCCTAATAATATACACTAAGGAAATTTGGGTAATAAAAGTGTTTATTATGTTGTAGCATGAGGAATGAGACTAAAAGGATCTCAATTCAATCATAAGTATATTCCCAATATAACACCTATGGTAAATCCAAAGAGGAAATAAAAGATTAATTCATAGTGAGAAATGGCAGTTTGGCAGCAGCATGTTACTGTCAGATTGTTATTTTTGCAATAATATTTTTTGTTATGCTTCTGCACACAAGCTGGCATTTGCATGAAGTTGCTGCATTGCAAATGGATTCCCTGAACTTTTTTCTGTATATTTACCAGAAGTTTCCTCTCATACAAGATTAATACCAGCAATAATAATAATAATAATAATAACAACAATGAAAATAATAATTCATTAAATTTCTATTACCTCTTTCATATAGAAAGTTCCCAAGATACCTTTCATCACCAGTGTGGAATGATTTAGAAAATTAATATATCTTTCTGCATAGAAACACAGAATAATTTAGCTTGGAAGGGGCCTCTGGAGGTCACTTAGTCCTGCTCTCCCCTTCACACACACAGCTGTGGAGAGCTACCAGAGGGTGTTAAGAAGCAAAAGAAGGGCTGCTCCTGTGAGCTGTGCTGTCATGAGTGAAGCATTAGTGGTGGAGTTACACATGGTAAAATATGTGCCAGTAATCATCTGCATGCTGTAGTCTATGTCAAGACATTGTTGCACAGAGAAAATTACACGTTCTGAGCTAAGAAGTGCTGCATCCAGTGTCATTTTTCTTTTTCCCCCCCACTATTCCAGCAGGAGAAGAGTCAGAAAACTGTCCTTGATCTAATGCAAAGCTTGACATTCAACATGCTTGGGGGAAATGCCATCAACTTTCTGGCCTCAATATTTCTTCACTGTTGCAAGGTTTGGGGGCTTTTTCTATAGAAGGCACAATATGATTCATCCTGTCTAAAGCTTGAAGCTTATTGCTCTTTGCTTATTGCTAGAATTGCTAAGCCAGCAAGAACACTTGCTGTGGGATAGGCCTGTGAAGTAAGCAAGACAGATAGACCTCAGTAACAATCACAAAATGCACTTCACTCTAAGTGGCCTTGCAAACCTCCAGGAGTCTTAATCTATTTGGGGAATTTGTAAATCAGATAAATAGCTAGAGGTAGAGGCATAATTAAAAGATTCAAAGCTAAAGGTTACACATATTCAGCCATTGAATTCCTGCTGGTTTAGGAGATTACTGACATCATATATAACACTTCAGAAGTGTTTCTGAGGTACAAGATAAGTGGAAGAACTAATTTTCTTTCTTTGAAATTATTTAGTTGCACAAAAAGTGCAATTCTCTTTCTTTAGGTGGTACTGTAGCTGCCACTGTCAGGAGCACTAAATACCAGAGCAGCAGTAACTAACTTGGGTTCTTAAAAAGGAAAGTATTTGATCTTTAATGGTCTTTTTTCTTTCCTCATCATGACTGAGCTTGATTCAACAGTTCTTTTAAGGCTTCTCACTTCCTGGAACAAAGACAGAGTGGGACTGTGTGCAAAGGTCTTTCGTCAGTTCAGTTTGCAGCTTTTGCTTATGGTGTCTACAGACTTGACAAAGGTGATAATTCAGGATGAGGCTTGAAAATGCCCCACTTAGTAAATAAAAACTTAATTTCACTTTACATGGATAAATTGGTGTACTGGATTTTGACCTGTTTGTTTCAGCAAAAATTTCTGCATTTTTTTGAGTTTTAAAATATTTTAAGGATATTTAAAACATATTTTAGGAAGACAGCTGAGAGATAAATTACTTCTGGACATTATAGGCCTCCTTAGCTTTATTCTTTTTTATGTGTTCAAAGGCACATACTGTAATGTTGTAGATGCAGTTCTGCTGTCCATTATGGGCCCATTGATGATGCTCCAGTCATCTTTGCCTAGCAGTACCTGTTGTTGGGATAATATTTGCAGGAACATAGATATTTCATTTTCTGTCCAGTGCTCATTGACAGACAAAAACTGGTTAGAATAAGATGTATCTGAAACCTTGAGACTACCTTAAAAAAAGACGTTACTGATGGCAACATGCTCATCAACACTGTTTGTGCAATGTGAGTAACGAACCAATTTTAAAGCAATTTCTTGTAAAAAATGTCCTGTATTGATGCCTTAGGTTTTAACTTTCATATTCTTCAAATCCTGTACTGCCTCGTGTGTAACTCTGAGGTTTCTTGTAGGCTGTTCACTCCTGTTCTCTTGTGCTAGGTAGACAAAACAAAGCCTCTCCAGGCCTGCTCTCCAAGGATACCCAGAGTGCCCCATGCCCAAAATGTGTAAACCAGCATCTTAAGGGGGGGGTGAGCTTGGGGAAACTACATCATTAACTGAAGCTTTAACTGGAGAATTAACCCTGAGATGCAAATGAACCAAACCTATAAAAGTGTGAGGAACTCATGGCTTGGGGGTCCATCTTGGCAGCAGCCTCTGGCTCCCCAGGGGGTGCCTTTGAAGGCCTTTCAAATAAATACCCACCTTTATTTCTTTATTCTTGTCTAGTCTCTGTTTTAGATGGCCTCTTCAGGCATCAGTATCATTAGTATTTTATCATGGGGAATAGAAAGGACTATATTGTTGAAAGAGAACAGTCTGAATTGTCAATTATCCTGTTGATACCCCAAGGAAAATTGGCAATGTAAGGGCAATGTTCAGTTGTCTTGAGAGTCTCAACATTTCAGCACATTCTGAGGATGGATGGCTAATCCTTTTATCATTCCATGGGCATATCTGGGATTTTAAAATTTCAAGATAGCTTGTATATTTGTGATAACTAAATATTTGACCTGTGTTTTGCTGCACCACGCACCTGGGAAAATATGATGTACCTGGATCAGGTGTAGGCTGACAAGTGCATTGCTTTCAAATCAGACAGGATCAAGGGATTTTATGCTGATTTTCCAATGACACATTATTCAGGTTCACTTTAAACTGGCACTAGGAAGGTTAAAAAATGGATTTACTATGCCGTTTATTACAGCCTAGCTTTCCTGAAGAAAAACGACTTAACTGAGGAAGTCATGCTGCAGAATTGCTTTTAGTGATTGTACAACTTAGTTAGCAAATTCTAGCTCTCTTTTGCCTCATGTTGAACAGGATTTTATCCTCATTTCCACGCAAAGAAGCTGAATAAATTACCTTCAAACACATTTGTTATTATGCAATGGTTTTTTTTTTTTCAATCCTCTCTGCTAGAGTAGCTGTGTTTTGCATGAATATTAATTAACTGAGCCCAAGAGAGTAAGAAAAGAAGGGTGCAAAATTTCCTATATATCCTAGTGATTATAATACCAGGAATTATGGTTCAAGTCTTAGTTTCAGATGAAACTTAAATATTCAATGTGAAGTGAAAACTTTTCAGTACTCTCTGGAAATTTCCTACCAGTTCTCACTTAGTTTAGTATTTCTGCTCTCTATATTATAACAGCATGGTGTAAGATTAAAAAGCATACATTGTTTTTTTAAGAATAAAACCCTTATCTAAATTGCTTGTAATGTGGACATCACAACTTGTTAAAAATCTATTTTTCTCTCATGTTATTACTGTTTATACTGCAAAAGTCTCTATGCTCACTTAGGCTGTGCACACAGGCATCATGATAAAATCCAGTCAAATAAGGGCATCATGGAAACAATCCCAGGTTAGTCAGAAGGAAATGCTCAAAGGTGTGCCAAATCCTACTTCTCTAGAAGGTTTTAAGGACTATGAGATATAAATAATAATCTTCCTCAACAGAATTAGGTTTCTACAATAAATTGTTCCTATGAAAATGCTTTCTCTCTCAGCATTCATGTATCCACTCCCCAAAGAATGTCTGAGTCATGATCAAGAGAAGGGTGCAGATGTATTAGTCCACTAAACCACCACACCATGATTGCAACTCACAGGATGCCATTAGTCTGTGTCATTTGCCTGCTTTCACACTTCCAGCTGAGGTACTCCACAACTCTTTCCTGAGCTGTCCCCTCTTTCTGACACAGAACCTGTGCTTTAGAACCTAAGAACTTTTTTCTGGTCTGAGATGAATTCTCCAGATTACAACCTCTGACACCCTGGAACTGGGTTGCCTTCCCATATCTAAATGAGATTAAATGTAATAATAAGTTATGACAAAGAGCTAGGAGGAGCATTGCTGGGTGCCTATACTCACATATTTTACCTCTTGCTGCTGCTGGATAAAGTCTGTTCCTGCTGCTCCAGGGAACCCATACACAACACACTCCCTGCTGGGGTGTGTGGAAGGATACTTCATTTGCTCAGTGCACTGCTGTAAACCCAAGGCTTCTGCCTATTTTTTTTTGTCAGCCTTCTAGCAGGTAATTCAAAATTGCAGAAATCATTACAAAAACTTAATTTGCACAGGAGCTTGATAATTGTGGAAGCAACTCCTTCCCCCAACACTGTGTCCTGAAAATAGTAAATACAGGCCTGCTCTAGTCAGAGCTGCTTAAGACAGACCAGTTTTGAACTTCTACAGCAACAGAATTCCAAGTTTATAGCACTTTAGACAGTGCTTCGTAAGTTTATGTTTCCTGACTTCAGTGGCAAATTAGTAGAGAAAATGGACCACAACTCTAGACATTGTTGCTTAACTATCAGCAGCTCTATTGTATTTAAATTCTCAAAATCTGTGTCTCAGGCTAACCTCAATCAAAAAAATTATAAAAAATCAAATATAATTGGAACACATTAACACTGTTCTGGTATTACAACTGTTGTGGAGGTCACAGTAGACCAAAATTGAGGACTTTCTGTATGAAAAAGCCAAAGTACATAAAATAATGGCATTACTTTCTCCACTATAGTGCTTGTCAGAGGAAAAAATATGAAAGGATCTGGTGAAGAAAGTGACACCGAGAAAGAGACAGCTTTTCATAAAGCCACTGAGCAAAACAGACTCTAATTTCCTGAATGCTTGGCCATGATCAGAGTGTTGCTAAACATCAGGGAAACCCTAACCCTGAGCTAGGTCAAGAATGACTAACATGCTGCACCGGGGCACACACACCCTGTGGCACAGAAGACAGCGGGGAGGGAGCTGCTATCCCACTGTCCATGCACCTCCAAGTGTCTGCTCTATCAGGCAGTGTTAACTGTGACCTCAGTGCAGCAAGCTCTGCTGTGGTAAATACCCAAGACATCCTGTGCCAAGCTCTAACTAAACATCCAAATACAAGCATAATTTCCTTCCTTTCCTTAGAGATAGAGGTGTATGCTTTTTTCATACAATAAAATGAAATAGAGCTTTGTTTAGGACTCCATATAATTTCCCAGCAGCCAATTAAGTTTATAGTGTATTTGTGATCTGCAAATGCTTTGAGACCTTTTTGTTACTTATTTTTAAAGCATAAAATTGTTATGCTTTTTGGGGGGATTTCTGTAACTGGGCAGCATTTGAAGGTAGTCTGAGGTCTCTAAAAATGTGTTTATACAAGACACACGTCTCAGGCTAAATTTGCTCTTTCCTCTGAAATCATTAGTTTTAATCCCCCAGCTTTGAATTCATTGTTGGTTTCCTTCCAGGATTGCATTCTTCCATTATAGACTGGTAATAATAATGCTTGGTATTTATAGAGCACTTTATTTTCTCATATCTCTGTGCAAGCATTCATTATTTCATCACTATAGATGTAAAATAATTCAGTCCTATTTTAGAGGAGCAAAATGGAAGGCATTGAAACAGAGGACTTCAATCTCAAAACAAGTAAGAGACAGAAATGGCAAAAAACAGAGACCTCTGACTTCTGGGATCATGGTACCTACTAATTCATAACACTCATCAAAATAGTTACTAAAATTAATCAAAAGGAAAAAACCAAAGCAGTAAGCAACTTACAAAGGTCAATATATGTCATAGACTAAACCATGCTATTATTGAGAGCTCAGTGCAATAATGGACTTGGAAATTTTGTGACATTTATTTTAGATAAAAGTGAACATACAGGTTGTAATTCTGAAAAGCACTCATTCAATACTGGTTTGAGGCACATTTTTGAGAAATTATTTAAAGAAATTGTTTCATTGGGTTTTTTCCTAGCATTAGGAGCATTTAAAAAAATTTATTTATTTTGTATACCACTCTTTTTCCCCTGTTTTAGATGAAACATGTATTCATATTGGATCAGACCACTAGACTAATTTGTATCCAGTGAGTAGCATAAAGTTGCAATAGCCAATGCATGAAGAACTGGGCAAATACAAAATATATCCAGATAATTTTGCATTGTTTTCCAAGAAAGAAAACTTCTTCAGAGGTTATTTCCAATAGCAGATTTTAATGAAATAAAAGCAATCTGTTGACATTTCTTTGTCTTGGGTAATTGAACTGCATTACTCGACACTGAGAAAATTAAGCAATAAATCTGGAAAGCTAAATGCTCCCCCATTTGTCCAGTCTTCCTCATTAGAAGACAATAAGAGACTAGAAAGTGGTTAACCCTCAGGAATTCAAAAATCTTTACAAAAGCTACCAACAATTACAAACAACCAAGTTACCATGTCATAACAAATTACCTTTTCTCAGCTGACTCTTCTTAATTGATTCCTCACACACCCCCTACTCTTCTGCAATTTCCAAGTAATTTACTTCACATTTGCAGTGGGCTGGAGGCAGATAGATAAAATGATCTAGCTGAAGTGCTGAATCCTTCACAAGAGTAGCATGTTTGCTATTGTTATGTAAACAACCGTGCTGGAAGGACCTGAGCAAAACCTGCCCCATGCTGGGGTTTTGTCTGCCTGAGCTCAGAGCCAACTGTGGCATAGGGCAGCTGGGGCAGAGGCTGGACCTCTTCCTTCTGGTGACCCTGGGAGAAGCTCTCTGACAGCTCTGGGGAGGCTTACAAGGACTGACCCATGGGAGCTGATCTCAGGCAGAAGCTCTTGAACTTGGTCCCTGCCTGAGTTACAGCTCCCATCATAGCCAAAACCTATTCCTGACCATGGAGTCTCTGGTCTGGGGCCCCAAACCATGAACAGACTTTTCAACTGGATGTCAGTTGTCATCAGGAACTTGCCTGATGCCCTGGACTGGGGCATCCTTTCTGACTGTAAAGTAATTAGTACTAGCTCTACCTCTCAGTTTTCAGGTAGAGCGCTTTACAATGTTTAGAAGCACATCAGACAATAATCCAGAAGTAGTGATCCTGAAGGAGTTCCAGCTGATTCAACAATGTGATCCATACAGTCAAGAGTTTGGATTTTCATTTTGTCTGTGTAAATATATTTAATAAAATGGCAGATGGTACAATTCACCATATCACTATCAAAAATGTTTTGGTCTCAACACATTTATGAACAATTAACCTTCAGCATTCCTTATACTTTATACAAAGTGTACATTGTACACCTAAGACACGTGGGTTTATTCTTATCTCTCTATTAGATGATTAAATGGCAATTTAATAAAATGGCACATAATGAATATTCCTGTTTATTGCTGAATATGGAATTGTTACTTTACATGCACTAGAGTGAACAAATATCCACTTGATGAATGTTTCTAGTCATTGAATATTTCATTATCAGAAAGCAGTTGGGAATATAGCTGACTTGAATAGCAGTTCAGACTGGAAAACAGGTTTGAGGAAGCTGCGTTTGAGAGCTTTGCAGTCCTCCCCCCACCCTGCCCCATTTGAAAGTAAACACCACAAACTTTCAGAACATCTGAGAAGGATGTGAAATCTGTGAAGGAAATCCTGCAGTGGTAAGGTGTATCATGAGCAGTATCTGGAATTTTCATGTTAACAGCTGAGGAATCCATTCAGTGCAGGTGGCTCGGTTTGCAGCTGCTGTCGGAGCTGCAGGCTGAGCTCTGGGTGGGAGCAGCCCGAGGCCAGGGGCCATGAACTGGTGCTGACCCTTTGCATAACACAGGAACCTGTGGCTCAACCAGGTGAGGGGCACTCTCAGAGGTGCAGCAAGAGCCAATGACCACAGAGTTTTGTGGGCTTAAACTGTGAGAGTATAGAAGCCCTGGTAGTCTTTTGTTCAGGGTCCTTTCTGAGACACCTGGCTTAAGCTGTTTGTTTGTTGTCGCACCAAGATTAAATTATTTCAAGGATACGAGGTCTGATACTCTGTTATGAGAAACCTGGGGTTGAGCTGGTAAGGAAGCCCTGTCTGCCTGTGTGAGTGTGGGGTGTGTGGGAGGTCAAGTGGGGCACCTGTGGGGTTACTGGAGCCACATGCTGTGAAGGGGCTTCAGTGCGGGCAGTGAAAGTCTCTGATTGGGGAAGTGTGACTGACAGAGTTGCTCCTGAATGGTCAGACAGGAAAGTTTCCTTAAGAAAATTCTTCATTTACAACATTCACAGAAACAGCTGATTCTCTTTCCTGTATTATCACGTATCACAATCCCCTAGCTATTTTAACTTTGAAGAAAATTCCAAGCAAAATGAGCATCCCAATAAGAGGGAATGTGGAAAGCTTCAAAGTTAAAGCCTGTGTCTTCTGGTTTGAAAGCCTCCGTGGGGTTCCAATTCACAGACCTTGTTCAGATGTTAGTCTCAGCTTAGCTTCTGATGGAGGGCAGTGGACTGCACAAGGTTTCTATGCTACTTGACATGCATCTGGGATTTTCTGCAAGAAGAAAGGGATTGAAAACTGAAATTAGTTTTCTACCCTGGAGAAATTTTTTGGTATAGAAAGTAGCTGTCTCCGTGTCTGTGCCCCTGGCTTTGTTAGAAGATTCCTGCGTGACTTGTCACTGGCATAAAGGCTTTCTGCAAACTCTGCACACTGTGACCACTTGCACATGTAGCTGAAATTTCAAGCTTTAAATCCTGTAACATGGAGGCAATCTGAGGGTCAAGCAGGCATTTATTAGGTAACAACTGATTGACTACCTCTGTAGAAGCTAGTACCAGTATGGTTACTGGGCTGAGGAGCTTTGGTTGCTGCAGCCTGCTCCCCTACAGCTGAGACAGGTGCTTGTGATGACAGAGGAGAAATCAGTATGTCTGTGTATCTGTCTATCTTCCTTCATCTCTGGTTCCCCTGGAACTGATGAGTTCACAAAGAAAAATGTCCCCTGAGACACACACCTCAGTGGGGATACCAGTGCATTTAACACTAGCAGTATCAACCAAGTATTAATGCCTTGCTATTGAGCCTCACATAGAACCCAATACCCAATAACTTTAGAGGTGGATGGAGATCTGCTGAACTGTCTCTCAGCTGTAAATGGCATGAAGTGCACTTCTTGTCTGCCACACCTGCAAGCCATTACCAGCTCTACCATTTTGGCTTTGCACTAACCATACTGGGAATGTTCACACAGCTGAGAGCTACCACGAGAGGGGTGTTTCCTCAGGCCTGGCCAAAAGCTGAAGCCTTAGTCCTGTCCCTTTGCATTCATATATCTTAAAAAACAAGTTCAGTTCCATGATGTGAGCTCTCACCCAGGCCACATACTGCTTAAATGTGTTTTATTTTGATTTAAGTAGATTTGAAAACATGTGAACGCCAGATTCCTTGGCTGCTAACGCTATGTCAGAATCTGAATAAGCTGTCTGGGTAGATAAATTCTTGGAGAGAGCATTGAAAGTGAGCTGTTTTCAACCCATGAGATTTTTAATAAACTGACTAGCTTTGTGTGACTTATAATAAGACAGCTTTCAGTGTTTGTGGCTATTCCAAGCGGGAGATTATTCTGAAGAGTGTGTTTCTTCTCCTGGGAAAAGAGAAGGAATTCTTCCAGCTACAGAATGGGAAATGTCATATTCTCTTCTCTAAAACATGGAAGTCTTCTGCTCTTTAAGTGTTTGCCAGGGGATTCTGAATGACTGCAATAGCCTACAAGTAAAATGTTATATGGGGCACAGAGCAGACATCCCTAGACAATCCTAGAAAAATCTAGTATGATCACAAACCCTTACATATATTTGTGCCCAAGGAAGAAGAACTCACATAATTTAAACTTTGTTTTTAACAAAATTTGCTATTATTTGCACAAAACAAGACCCAAATTATTTTTAATTTGCTCACTCCACAAAAAATATCTCTCCCACAAGCAATTATAATGCTCTTTCTTGATGATGAAAAAGCTCCACACCACGATCCCATATAGGTTTTGTGCAAAACTTACTGTTTGAAGTAAGAATCCCAAAAGATAACTTTATAGTTAGGCTTTAACATCTACTCACCATATGAGGATGAGCATTAACTATGCATGCCAATATTTGAAAGAAACTAAGGACAAGTCTTTTGACCCATGCCCTTAAAACCAAACACACTATCAGGGAGCACACAATCTATTTTGTGAGATTCTCTCTATTTATGCATTTTCTTCACTGAGGTACAATTATGAGAATGTAGCTGAAATAATCCTGTAGAATTCATAGCCCTGAAGGTTAAGGCCTTAAATAGCTGTATAATTCTGTGAGTTTCTTGCAATCTACCTCTTTGGTTTCCCCCTCACATTGATTTCTGTCAAGAAAATGCTAAAGAACATTAAAAGCCTCAAATTTTTCAAAATACTGAAAGCAAATTTAATTCTAAACACTTTGTACTAAAATGTGATGTTTTCCTGAACAAGCAAGAATGAAGGAATGAAATTCTTAGGAAAACTTCTTTTATTTTTTCCATCTGGAAAGAAGGAAAGCAGTATCCAATAATGTATGTCTTCTTAAGAGGTTTCTAACCCAAGTCAGGTGACTGAAGATACTTGAGTAGGTATAGTGCAGTTCAGTCATTTTTGAGGAAAGCTTTTATACTGGCCCATGTTACATAAATGAAGCTCCTCAGAGAATTTTTATACCGATTTCTGTTTCTGTTTGAGGTTCTCAGTGGACATCAGTTAATTAAACAAGTCCCAGTCCTAAAAAGATCTGATTTTACTGTGTTTGTCCAACTGATGCAAAATGATCTATAGGAGTTTGACAACTCCTTAAATTGAGCTCTGAGTATTTCCTAATACATAAATAAACAGAGACAGTAGTTTGAAACCATGTAATGTTGTGGATGTTCAAAAACCTTGCTGTATTAGACCTTTACTGATATTTATTATTGATTCAATTATCATGACCTATAATCTGAAATGTAAATGGCAAACTGTCTTCTCTGCAAACATCAGTGACAGAAACCAAAGTCCTTGTCCCCAGATTATTTAGACTACAGTTAGGTTTCTTTTTTGTGTAAATTGAGGTCAGAGATGGAACACAATTAAATAAGAGCTACTGTGTTCCCTCATATTGTGGTAAAGATTATGCTACTCAGTATTTGCAATTAGATAGCTGCCTTCAGATTTAATAACTCTCCTTCCTTCTTAATTATTTTTGATCAGCATGATCTTCCCAAGCATGTATGAGGCAATTTTGTTGGGTATAAGAAAGGCGTTCTCTGACATCGGCAGCTCTATGACTGGTGCAAATTCTAATAAAATAATAATAATAAAAAAAAAAAAAGGCAAGCTTGTTAATTGTGAATTATTTGCTTTCTCATCCCAAGACGATGGAGGAATAATTTTGATGAAGGATTCAGAGTCAGGAAGCATCAAGTGATTTCACTGCAGATTAATTTCCCTTTCCAAAAGCACATAGTTGCTGCTGGACTATGGAGCTGCATTTTATCTGCCCCATTCATGGTGGGATGAGTAGGCCATGTATTTGTCAGACATTTAATTTAATCAATGCAATTTAATTATGTTTCCATGCAAAACCACCTGTGACCTTCCATCTGCTAACAAAATTCACCCATCCCTGCACAGATGCACACATACTTCAAAAAAGAAGAAAAAAAAAAAAGGATTGTATTCCTGCAGGTATAAAGGAAATAAGGTTTCTGACTATTGCAGCTGGATGGTTCTGCTCATACTGTCTTTCCAGAGAGTTGGTAGACAGGAGCTTGCTACCTGGGTTTCCTTTAAAGAAAGAGTTGAGAAAAAGAGGAAATTAGAATTGCCTAGGTGAGCTGATGGAGGCCAAAGTGATGTATTTAATTTCTCCCTTGCAGAAGAAAGTACAACAGAAAAGAAGTATTAAACTTGGCTTCAGAAGTATAACTCTCTTTTTTTATCCATAGAAACTTGACAAAATACTAAGCAAAAAAAACCCTGTTATGGTCTTTTTTCAGAAAAAAATGTTGACAGTAATCAGAGAGTGATGGTTTCTGTGCCATCCCTAGCTGCCAACAGAGACCAGGAAAATAATTTCTTGTTAAACAAAAGGATACACTAATTGATATCGGCCCACACGAGAAGACAAATCATGGGACTGACAGTCTGATCTCTCTTTAGCCCAGAGTGAAACTGGATTCTCAAGAGTCTTGTCAGGTATCTCTTTCACTCTGAAAAGCTGTCCCTAGTAATAATTAAAAATTAAAATTTAAAAGCCATTTTAAAAGACAGAACTTAATTTTTTCTGAAAAAAAATTAAGATTTCAAAGACATTTCCTGTTCCAGTCAAATAAAAGTCAAAATAGGGAGAATTTGGATGGAATATAAAGTGATGCATATTTCATACTGGCAATTGCCAAAGAAAAATATTGCTATTTGTAATTTCAGCAAAAGATTGGACAGCTTTAGATGACATTTCTCATCAGTCAGCTAAGTTATAGAGTTCTTTATTATTAGTGTTTTCTTATATCAAATTTTGATTTAGTTGAAAATATTTCCTAGTTTACTTACCTGCTTTTATTAACATCATTCCTCCAAGAATCAAGAAGTAAAGTAGTAATTTGATAGGTACCCTGCTGCTGTGTGGTTTTTTGGTTTGTTTGTTGTTGATTTGTTTCGGTGTGGGGGTTTTTGGTGGGGGGGCGTTTGTGGTTTTTAGGGGTTTTGTTTTTGTTTTGTTTTGTTTGTTTTGGTTTGGGATTTTTTTTTTTTGTTTCTTTGGGGGTATTTTTGGAGATTGCAATAAAAGTGACTAAGGTCTCATGGAAAAGTCTGTGACCAAGCTTAGGAGAAAATCTGAGCTTCCTGTAAGCCAGTCCTGGTAGACTCAGCCAATGACTATAATTCTGAAACAGAAACTAAAATGAGAACTGGATCTCAAACAAAATTCCTTTCCTCAGTATTAAATAGGAAGGAAGTTCAGGTTCCTTTGGGTGTAGAGAGAATGGGTTTTTTATTACTGAAGCACAACTGTGCTTAGACTGTAGTTTCTTTCCAACAAGGTGTATGCAGAACTCTGCCAGTTAAGGAAAGTCTTCTCTTATTTCCAAGTTAGTTACTATTTTTCCTTCAACAAATAAGAAGTAAAATGCTCCATTGTCACTTCCTATTGTGTATGTCCTGAGGCTATGATTGCCTTTTTCAACTAGAGAACCTGGAAGGTCTTTCAAAAGTACAGGTAACTCACAGGCTGAAATAAAAAGGTGAAAAGAAATCTCCACATCTTTCAACACAGAATTTTAAAAATATCATCTTCTGTTGATAACAGAAACGGAGCTTTCGAATTGAATGAAGCATTGAAGCTGAATGTTGGTTTGTTCTCTCTGTCTCTCTCTCCATCTCACTTCCTCCCTCTCCCCCTCCCTCTATTTCTCCCCTCACCCCTTTTTGTTGTTTGGTGGATTTTTGGGGATTTTTTGGTGGGGTTTTCTTTAGGTTTTTTTCCATAATTAGAAAGATCCCATTAGTAAAAAATAGAGGGAAAAAAAAAAAACTATCTAAATGAATGAGAAAAGATAAAATAAAAATATTTTAAAGACATTTTTAGTGACAAATAACGAGATGAAGTGTTGCATCAACTTTGTGATTTTTTGAATACTGTCTATTTCTAGGTTTTTTGTTGGATAAAGAATAGCTTTCATTTGTGAGATAAAAGGACAAATTCATCTGGAACTGTGTTCCCCTGCAGCTTATATATTTTCATATACTGGTGTAATTTGGAGCTACAATCTAATCATAATTCAGTTCCTGTCTTTAGTAAAAGCATGTGCCTCTAATTTGCAATCAATTTCTGTGCTTGACACATGGAAATAATGAATGTCCTCATCTACAGCTGGAGACAAAGGGAGAAAGGAGTGTGCAGCATTTCATAGGCTGAACTATCTGAGTATTTCCTTCTCCTAGGCTCTGGAGCTTGGACATCCAAATCATGCTAATATTGTGCTATAATCATTGTGAGAATAAAGATTCTCTGCTTAAAGTTTTCCCTCATCTCCTTTGAACATACAACTTGAATAATTGCATAAATATGAGTGACAATTTGATGGCATCAGTTGATCACATGGGGTCTGACATTGTGTAAAGTATGAAATGTCATGCAGTTTCCAAAAGCAGGTATTTGTGGACATATTAATCTCGACATGTGTGTCATAGATGCTATTATTTTTTCTCATGCTTGTCTTTCACTGAACAGAAACTTGTAAAAGAAACAATATCTGGAAACATTAATTGCTAAGAATAAATATGTTGTTTTAAATCCAATCCTTTTCATGAAGTCTCATGCCTGATTTTCAAGACATAGCTGTAAAAATAATTTCCCTTTGTGTAGAGATTTTGGTGAAGGTTCTCTGTGCTAAGTCACTGAATTTAAGAAGAGTACATCACAGTGCATCATGAAGAAATCATCTTGTGTTCCACTCCTCTATTTTAGATGGAATGAGACGTGCTTATGTATTTACCATGGCTTTTTAGTATTTCTTTTATTTTGATAATGGCTGAGATCTCCAGATATGACCAGGACCCCCTTTCGTTAAGCAAAATATAAACAGAATTATGAACCCACCTTTAAAAAGCTTTTAGACAAGAATACCCAGTAAGGAGGAAACAGATGAACAGAGCACAATGCAACTGAAACAATTCTATACTAGAAATGCCTACCAACAGAATACCCTCTGCAGTTCTAGGAAAAGAGGATCTGTTTTCTCACTTGCAGCTGTGAAAGTCTAAATACCAGCTGAAGAGGGTGCAAGACAAAGATGGTACTTCTTGATTGTTTTACCTGTCACTAATGAAATCACTGCTAGGTTGGAACATGGAACCTGCTTGACAGCAGCACCAGATTATAACAACGAAAAAGAGAACAGAGATGCTGCAAGGAGCTGGCACAGCAAGCACACTTGAATAAAAAACTGTGCAGCTATCTCCACTAAAATCTGGCCAGCTCACTACAGCTGACATCTCCATACTTGTGGCTTTAGGATTTCCTGTAATCTCTTCAGTGATACAATAGTAGATACCTAATGCTACACATCAAGAGTTTTCTGTAGTCAAAGAACTGGTCAATAGCAAGGGTATTATTAAGAGGAATACTTCACAGCTGGTACAAATCCTGACAGTTTAGACTTCCACAAAAAAGATTTTAAACTGTAATGAATATTAAAAAAAAGTTTTGTAAGAAATATCCTTAGGCCTCTCTGAATAATTTTTTTCTGCTGTGATATAAATAATCTGATAGTTATTCCCACAAGAAATATGTACAGGTTAATTATGCAAAAGCTTACAGAGGCAAATTTTTTTTCTTAATAAGCAAGCTTTCTAGCTAGGACTGAATTCTATGGAAAATAATTAATGCTCATACAAGTCACTTCCAACAAAAGCCTGTTGAAAGAGAGGTGGCATAACTGCTCATAAAGGTGATGCATTGTAATATTAATCAAGAAAATAGATGCCATATAAAAGCAAAATGTCAGTTACTGTGAAATGTAGGGAAAAAGTTCATCATAGAATCATAGAACATCCTAAGCTGGAACGGACTCACAAGGAATAATCAATGTGCCTGAGGTCTTTGTACAAATACTTATTGAACTCAGTCAGGTTTGGTGTTATAACCACTTCCTTGGGAGGCCTGCTTCAGTGTCCAACCACCCTCTAGGTGAAGAACCATGTCCTAACGTAGTTTAAATCTCCCCTGTCACAGCTTCATGCTATTCCCCCAGATCCTATCACTGGTCACTGCAGAGAAGAGATCAGGTGCCTGTGCTGCTACTTCCCCTCAAGAGTAAGCTGTCTACTCCAGGATGAACAAGCCAAGTGACCTCAGCTGCTCCTTATATGGCTTCTCCTCCACACCCTTCTCCATCTTTGTAGCCCTCCTTTTGATGCTTTCTAATAGCTTAATATCCTTATATTGCAGTGCCCAAAACAGCACATGGAGCTTGAGATGAAGCTGCATCAGCACAGAGTAGAGCGGGACAATCCCATCCTTCAGCTGGCTCATAATGCTGTGTCTGATACTCCCCAGGATGCAATTGTCCCTTTTGGCTGCCACAGCACAGTGCTGACTCACATTCAGCTTCCCATTAACCAGGATAGAAGCATGCTGCTTTCCGCTGGGGTAGAGTTAATTTTCTTCACAGTGGCTGGCATAGGGCTGTGTTTTGGATTTGTGCTGAACACAGTGATGATAACAGAGAGATGCTTTTGTTATTGCTGAGCAGTGCTTGCACAAAGCCAAGGGCTTTTCTGCTTTCCTACTGCCACGCTGGTGAGGAAGCTGGGGGTGCCTGGGAGGTTGGGAAGAGACACAGCCAAGACAGGTGACCCCAACTGACCAAAGGGCTATTCCAGACTGTAGGATGTAATTGTCAGTATAGAACGTGGGGGGAAGAAGGAGGAAGAGTGGAACATTTGAACAGATGGTGTTTGTCTTGCCAAGTCACTGTTACCTGTGATGGGGAGATGGTTGAACACCTGCCCTCCCAGGTGAATTGATTCCTTGTTTTGCTTTGCTTGTGTATGTGTGTGTGTCTTCTGGTTTCCCTACTAAACTGTTTTTATCTCAGACCATGGGTTTTCTAGCTTTTACCCTCCCAGTTCTGTCCCCAGTTCCTCTGCTGAGGGAGTGAGTGAGAGGCTGAGTGGGGCCTGGCTGCTGGCTGGGGTTGAACCACGACAAGGATATAGGAGGTGACAATTTAAGATGCTTTAATAATACACTATCTTTCAAACAATGGGTTCCTGAAAGTATTTACAAAAAGCATGATGGGTATCACAGAAATTAGTCAGAATTTGAGTCATCTTTTTTTCTTTAAAAGACAAGAAATTTTGCCAAAAGCTATGGCAATATGAAAAATATAGGACAAGAAGTAAGACTCAAAGAGAATTTTGAGTGTGATTTAACACTCACAATCACAGATTTGCAGCCACTGCTGTCTAACTAACCAGAGGATAGGAGAAATGACATAGGAAAACACATTCCTTCCATCTTTCTTTTTAAGATAGATTACAAAGATAACTTACTATGTTTGAACACTGGGAAGATATCTTCAGTACTTGTTATGCAATGGTTCAACATTAAAAAAATCAAATCTTAGTTTTATCAGCTAATTCTGTCAGCAACATCAGCTGTGTTTCTCAGTCATAGTATCTTGAAGTTTACAGACCTCATTTTGAAGAGCAAACCTTGAAGAAAACAATTTCATCATGGCTTCATGCATTGCCTCCTCTGTTCTCCTCTGCCTTAGACTTTCCATTTTCCACATGCTTATTCTGAATCCTCCTCTCAGTTTCTGTGTCTGAATCCGTATTTTGCTTGGTGCTTCTACAGTCTTCCTGTTTATCCCACTATCTCATATTACCTTGGACTAATCTGTCTGTTATCTCATGTCCCTTGACAACAAATCCCATTTCACTATTAAGACACTTGCATCAATTTTTTCTTGGTATACCTGCTCCAAACAATTTCTTCCTCATGCATTCTCTGTCAGTCATGACCTTTGAAGGTGACATCAGCACTCCAAATGGAAATGTTTGCAATGCTTTGGCAGTGCCAGCCAGTGAGGAAATATTCCCTTGACTGTGGAAGATTGGTGAAAAGCCCTCATTGTTCTTCAGTATTAACTTTCAATCTCAAAAAATGCTTGAAATATATTAGCAGATTTTTCTTATTTATCTCCCAGTGTCTATTTATTTACTTATTTACTGGCATCAAGTAATTTCACCTAACATTCAGGGATTTTTGTTTGCTATCATTTCAGAGGTGGGGGAGGAAAGACAAGTTTAAAAATGCATATGTTGTCCTTATTGTGCTGTAACAAGATTGGCATGGTACCAGTGATGTTTGAATTTCTCTCTTAGGAAGACTAAGATAGTTCAAGCAGCTGCACTGAAATTGCATTGAAAATGGATACTTTGCAAATTCTCCCCATAAATGAAAGTTTAAATTACAAAAAGCCGTCTGACCGGTTATCTCTTAGTAAAGTGCTTTACAATTTGCATATAAACTTCATTTCTTTTTCTAATTACACAGAGTAAAATGCATTCATTTTGCTTTTGATTACAAGCAGTTGTGCCAAACACCTGTGACTACCACAAATTCTAATTTGTTATTTATTTACTTCAAAGCAATCTTATTATCTAAATGATTCAAAGCATCAAAGACCTTAATTATTGATAGTCAATTCGAAGGGTTACACTTTCCATGTCCTTGGGCTGAAGGCACTTCTCTGTTTTCTTCTCCTCAAGTACACACTTGACTGAGCAAAAGGACATATGATTCAGCTACTAAGTGTTTTGGAAATCATATTTTTACTTAATTGCAACTAGATTTTGACAATACCAAAGAGCCAAGACTAACAACTACAATCTGGAATCTACTAATGGAACAAAAAAAAAAAATTAGTCTCTTTTATACCTTGAAAAAAAATTGCATTTGTACCACATGTGTTCTGCAAGTTTGACTAATGTTTTGTGAATACCTTTCATTTATTCCAGATGGAAATACACCAGATTTACACTATTGCTATACATGTGCACATGGTATGTCCTGTCACAATGGATTTTTCATGCTTTCTTGCAATTTAATTAGAGCACTTAAGTGGGTTAAAAAACTCTTATACAAGTCAGAAGTGAAAGAATTAAAAAGGTCCTCAATACAAACGACACTTATCTAATAGGCATGTTTTAGGGTGCATATTCCTAGTGCATGCACAAGCATGGGTGTCACAATGCAGATTTCAAGACACAGATTCCCTGTTGCCTCTGTCTGCAAACCATGTATTTTCCAGAGTCTTGGACCATCACAGATACTATACTCTCATAATTCCTTGAAGGTGTGGTATATTAGACTGACTTCTAGCAGCTGAGAGTACTCAGAGCTTCATTCAGGTAATTTTAAATCACACCATTCTCCATTAGCCTCTACAAAATTTTACCTTTAATACTTAAGGCCTTTGGATGTAAGAAGGGTCATATTACTCCTGAGACCTTCATAAAACTGATCATGAAGACTACAGAACGCATAGTTCTATGCCTAAGTTCCTCACCTGTATCCTTTTACTTTTAAACAACTGCCTTAATCTTTATTTCAGTTGTGGATTTCCCAGGGTACATGGAAACAGGATATGGTTTTCACTGCTCCAAAAATATATTCATAGAGTGTTCTGCCAGTCTCTGTCTGCCAGGACGTCCTTAGTCTGGTCTCATTCCTTTTATACTGGGCTGGCACCCACTGTTTCATTCTTTGACTGGTAAAACCCAAGTTGCTGTGCTCGACTGCATGTCACTCCCCATTCAGTCTGGTGTTGCATGATGTAACAGATCTGTGGAGAATCCTGCTCCCTAGGAACCAAGGAGTGAAGCAGGGAGGATATGCACAATGCCAATGTATGGTCCATGTGGATATGCACATACATGGTATATGAACCCACAGTGTAGGTTACACCCTTGGCTGCATAAACCATATCAGTTCCACTGGCTGAGGAGTGAGGCAATTTTGTGGAAGGATTGTGTGTGTCCCAGCCACACTGTGGTACATCTTCAGAATCTGGTTTCCTGTATGTGCAATGCTGATGTTTTAATAGACTGTTTATGCATTCCTCAAATAACTGGTTAAGCCCTGAATCCAAGATTCACCTTCTTCTGTAACATGAAATGACAGTGGAAATTTGTCACATCTAGGGTTCTATGGTTTTTGCTTTTCTTTCTTTTTACTCATGACATTATCTTCTACAAAAGAACAACCAAATCATCTGTTTTGCTCTTGGCAAATTCAAGAAAAGTTTCAAGAATTCCATTGCAGTAAATAATATGCAACATCTTAATATCTTAATACTGTTTGCATATCTTCAATTAGTATGTTTTGGGTTTATTTTTTAAACAATCAAATCCAACACATTTGATATTATAAAGCCAGGAGTAAGACCTACATACTAACATTTTCCACATCTGTGAAGATATTAAACAATAATCCTCCTGGAAATGAAAAAAGATTTTAAGTACATAATCTGTGCATGCTCTGAGCATTAAGAGGAAGAGACTAAAAATGAGTCAGAAACTGTAATGTACCTAACTGTTATACTAACTCTTGACCTTCTAGGCAGCACCATCTCAGGATGGTTACATTTGATATGTCCTACAATGATAAAGAGAAAATGGCAGCCGTAACTATGTGGTAATCCCACAGGAAGATCTAGATCCTTTTATTAAATCACAGTTTTTAAAGTTTGAATATCCCATACATAAAGAAACACAGCAGCACACAAATTGTGAGGTCAAGGTCCAAATTGTGTTACATAGTTGTGTCTGCTATTTCTAGGGCTTAATCAGAAGCAATGCATGAAACATGAGAGAGAATACTTGCATTTTCAAGCTAAATTAAGACTGAATAGAGGCATATATGAGCCAGGGTAATCAACATATTACTGTAAGATTCTAAATTAAATTTTTTTTTCAGTCAAAAAAACATGATTTTGCAATTCTATTATAAATCTATAAAAAAAGAGTTTTTCAAGAATACATAAACACATATGTGTGTGTGCATGTATATATATATAAATATAGATTACATATAGATACAGATATAGATATAGATATAATTTATCTTCAGAAATAATCTCTCTGACATACTGAAATACACAAATCTGTAAGCTTGAGCTGAGGGAAAAAAAATTCACTACTCAGGTTTCCCTGCTGAAGTTAACATGCACAAGCAAACAGCACGCATAATGAAAAGTGTATTAGATTCTTAAATTATTTTCATCCTAACAACCTAATGTGTTATTGTTAACTGAGGGAAATAAAATTATTTAACTCCACTGCTTCCACTTCTTTAAATCACTACTTAATTGGATTTTCCAGGTAATTGGTAAAACAATAGTTCCAATCTCTCTCTTTCTTTCTCTCATTTTACCATCTATGGGCTTTCAAATGCTGCACAAGTACTGATTTGACAGAAATTAAACATCTGATGCAAAGCTCCCTGAAGTCAGTGTAAGGGTATCCACTAACTTTAGAGACACTTGGATCAAACCCTAATAAGGTGCTTAAAATCTCTACCTCTACTACTGATCTGTGCAAGCAAGTGAAGTTGCTTGAGTCAAGATTTCCATCCAGTATGAAAGTAGTCTCCTTAATTGGCCTCTACAGTCTTTGCTACTTGACTTTTTAAATTACTAGGATTATATCACTTTGTGACTTGCTAGTTTTAAGTCTTTATGCATTGCCAACGTTACTTAGAGGGCTTTCAGTTATGGTAGTGCTCAGCACAGCCAAGAGGAACTGCACTGCATGAACACAAACTGTACTAGACCTTTCCTCTGCTGTAAAATTTACCATGGAATTGAGTCAACATGCTCTACTAAACCATCATTATATCACGAGTTACCTTCCATTCTGATCAGCATGATCCAAATCCACCTTACTACACCTCTCTGAAGAGAGACTTGCATTGTCTATGAAAATGCAAACTCACAGACTAGCACCTGGACACCCTGTATTAATTTAGAGTGCAGAGAAAAAAATATTCTGTACTTAGTTTGCTTCCAGGGAACTAAGGAATTGTTTATAGTGGAAGACATGACATTATGTTCTCCTTTGCCAGTCCAGTTCTGAAAGAGAGAGGATTTTGGTTGGAGGGGGGTCCCAAGTGAAGTAGCATCTTTTCTCCTAGTGAGACTTGGCCTGTCTCATGGTAGTGTTATCCTAATTTAAAAAAAATAAGGCTTTTTTGTTTTCAATAATCATATATCAGCAGACTGTGGACTGCAGAAAGGACAGCACAAGCCATGCTTAGTGTCACTGTATCCAGGTTCCTCTAGAGGCAGCTGTCACAGTACATGTAATTCTACATTCACCCAATCACTTGTGAAATCACTTTAAGATACAGCAGCATTCAGAAAAAAAAAAAGCTCTCTGAGGAGACAGCCCTCCAAGCAGAGTAGTGTAGCGGTTTCAATTGAATCATTTTTCTGTCCCAATAGGAAAAGAAAAGAGAGAGTTCACTGTCAGCACATAAACTGAGTGAAGAGGTAAGGAGGCCTATCTTTAGCCTGCAGCAATAGCCCACAGATTCTCCATTCCATCTTGTGATGTGCATGAGTGGTAAAATAGTTCTGAAGGGAGCTGTGAATGGCAGAGAAATGATTTGCCACTACTTTTGTGTTTGCAGTGGCTTGTACATGATCTGCCACAAGTCCACCCACAGTCATTCCACAATCAATGAAATGCTTTATTTATGCTCTGAGCTGTTACTTGCTAGTGGTAAATTCTTATCGTGTGCCTCAGGTCACACACAACATGTACATGATGTGGCACACAATTAAGTACACATATCAATCAAAAGACAGTGTGAAGATCTCTTTGTCATCTCCATTGCTCTCTGCCCTAGGTAAAGCCCTTTCATTAAAGCTATTTACTGGGGTTTTGCTCATTCTCCATATCCTTTGTGCTGGTTTTGTAGCCAAAACCCAAAACAGCAAGAGGAGAGCCTACACATTTCATTGTCCCATATATGCCTGAAATGTGAACATTTTTCTGGTTTTGTTCCCAGAATTTTTTACCAAATACTTGAAAACAGTAAGGGCTTTCAGCCCTCTGGCTTAGAGTGAACACAAGTTCTTTTCTTCATCCCTTCTCTTCCCACCTCCAGTCTTTCTCTGTGGGCTCAGCAGAGAGGCCACTGACTGGTAGGTTTACCTGATAACAAATGGGAACTATGAGGCAAATTTGCTCTCCAAGAGCATCTCTGTCAGCCTCTACATGGATTTCGGTCTCTACCACCACGCAATACTTTTCAGTCCAATTATTTTCACAAAAAACTTTTGTGGAAACTATTCCACTTTTGCTCTTCACAGTTTCTAGTTTGGAAATTACAGAGGATTAACATCAGTGCTTTGTTGCATTAAAACAGCCATGAAACGCTCCTCAGGATATGAAGGATCGTACGGGCAGCTGGGCACATCCTAATGTCAAGATGTAACCTGCACAACATGACACAGTTCAAACTCAGAAATTAGGTTTTAATTTGCTGCAAAATTTAACACTATTAAACAGGGATTAACACTGAGGCAATTAAAGTGCAATTGGAAAAGCTCTTGCCTATGAGGTGGGAAGGGATGAATTAAGTTTAGGCAAACACCAGGAAGCTTTGAGAGCATAAAAGAAATGGAGCATGGGAAAGAACATACAGGTGCAAAATATCCTCCTGCATGGGTAAACCATCTTGACTACACTAGCCTCAGGGAAATATTTTGGAAATCATTCCACACAAATACAGCAATACTGAAATTCTGCTAACTTAAGAGTCGGAAGCAAAGGGCCAATGTTTTGATGTTTCTGCTAAAGCTGGGTCTTGAGAGATTCTCTTATTTTTCCTAGAAGAACATTCACAAGCAATATCAACAAAATAGGTTTGGATTTTTACCTGAAGGACTGCTTTCAATAACCTACCCATACATACTTCTATTCATCTCGTAGTATTCTTGTGAGAAACTATTTAAACATTTTTGTTCAACTACCATTATTTAAACCTCCTGCGTCTTGCTCCTTAATATCTACCTTAATTTATGTGTTCCCTTTCCTACCTTTCTTTGCACTTTTGGCCCTCTGCTTTTTGTCAGCTTCCATTTTTTGCCACAAATTTTAATGTTTTACACAAATCATAGATATTTCTTTTCATTCTTTTTGTATCATGTTCTTACTCATTTCCTAATCTTTTAAATGTAGATGATGATTCTATACCTTTTCTATATATATATACCTATATTCTTTTCTAGCATATAAATAGCCAAAACTTCTTCCAAGAAGAAGTGCTTCTTCCAAGATAATCTGCATAGCTGATCTAGCTCTTCCATAGCCATATTTACTGTGGGATACAAATATATACTGCAAGTGGCAAAGAAGAAGCTAAGGAAGAAAGCAAGATCTTGCAGCAAAATGAAAGACAGAAAAACCATGAAAAATTTAAAGCACTCCTCAGAATTGTGGTTTTACTGAGGGTCACTAAAAGGAGGATGGGTAAGGAGGGAAAGAGCTCAAGGCCCATGGGCTCTGCATTATTGAAGGGATAAAATTTCAAAACAAGAACAAAATGTTATGAACTGAGAGTCAGGACCAAGTCTCCACTGAAAATGAAAGTGAAGAAGTACCTTGCTTTGTGGCAAGGGAGTTTCAGGGCCAGGAGATCATTTTTCTCTCTGAGGTGCCCTGCTGCCTGTGCTCTGCTACCTGGGACAGCTGCTTAAACTCAGTTCAGACTGTCATGAAGAAGGAGCTGTTTAATAGCTACAAGAAGCCTCTGCAGGCTCATGGTAATGGTTTGCCCAGGAGCTTCATTTGTGTTGAGATTCCTGTCCTCGGTTCCTGCCTGTTTGTATTCAAAACCAGTATCCTTACCACCTTCTGAGCTTTGTTTCTGTCCATGTCAGAAATCGCATAGCTCCATTTATCTGATGAGGGAAATTGCTGTTAATCAATTAGCTCAATTCTACCAGTGCTGTAGAGCAAATTGAACCCTTTGTTTTTCATTGTGCATATGGCGAGAGTGCAGGTTAAAGGAGATGGAAAGTCTTTGCACTAATGAAAATGAAATACACTTCAGCCTGGTCTCTTCTCTAATAGCTTTTCTGTTCCTGTTGAATCTATTCCCATTTTCTCCCTGCAAAATAAGCTAAAATTCAGCAGCAAAGCCTGAAATATAATAAATTTCTTTTATGGAATTCTGTCCCTTCCCTGGCCGAAAGTTTTCAGGCTAATAGATGGAAAATGCATTTCTCAAGCTGACATGATAGCAACAGTCAGGTGCAGTGATACAGAATTCACTTAAAGGCACCCTACACAGACCACACTTTGTTTTATTTTAATTTGTCCAGGCTGCAGTGTTTCCTTGAAAATCCCCCAGGAATTGATTTTTCACTAAGATTTCACGAATTAAAAATATTGGAATAAAATTTTATGATTACTTTTGATAATTAAAATATTTTTCAAATAGTGTTGTGAGCAGCACCACAGAAAACAGATCAGTCAACAGCCACACTGCATTTGCAGCCCTTCCCTCAGGGTAGCACTTGCCCAAGTCCCAGCTCAGATGTAGAACTTGGACTCCTCTCCATAACTCTGAGAGTAAAACCAACAGAAGTGAGCATTCCATGTGCAGACTCTGAAAATACAGCATGAAGTAGATGAGGAAGTGCCCTGGCTTCCTTACGCCCTGTGACTGACCTGCCTCATAGTGACAGCATTTCTGTGCTCTGAGCCCAGGGAACATTGCACAGAATCTACAGACCCAGGATGATCTTTGTGATTTAAATCCCTTGCTGAGGGCTTGTTTGGATAGGCCACTGGATTCCTCTAAATGAGGCTTCTTCAGTGAGAATGGCAGAAGCATGTGTAGCAGAGAGAGAATTACTGTGCTCTAGTTTCACAGGAAATGTGTTTCAGTGACACACAAATATTTCAAAATATTTTAATCTCCAAGTGGGATGAACAATTTCAGAAATGTTCAAGACTGAAAGGATATACTTTCAAATGCTTTGGGGCACAGAAGAAAACTTACTCCGACACTATCTTGAGATGCATAATTTCAATCACAGAAATTTTAAAAGACAAAAAGTTTCTTCATTTTCTTAACAAAACTAATTTTAAACTGAAAAATTTTGTTGAAAAGGAATTGAAGCAATACTGAAACTGATTCTAAAACCCTTTCTAAAACAACTGATGAGTAAAATGTCTCTGATACCAGTCTTTGGCCCCATAAAATCTTGCTTCAATAAATCAACAGTTTAAATGAGAAAAGGTATTACAAAAGTCTGACTAGCTATATTCCCTATTATGGTGTTCTAAAATGTGCTCAACTGCCATATAATTTATTTTTACATCCCCCTCTTAAACTATTTGAACTTGCCGTTGTTTTCACAACCCTAATCATTGGTCTTTATAGGAATAGTTTCTCTTTTTTTCTCTGAGACACATCCAGCACAATTTCTAGCATACCAACTTTAGATTGAAACAGACATCCATAAATACCATTCATTTACACAGATGTAAATTCTCTAGCACCTTCTAAAAGGAAATTTTCTCTTCCTTTGTCTTTCTTTCTTTTCTTTCTTTCTTTCTCTTTCTTTCTTTCTTTCTCATGATGTAGCAAGGATAAAAATTCAAAACTCCAGTTGCTCTTTCCCCTGAGGATTTTCTTCCTGTATCGTTTAACTTTTCCTGGCATCTTTGTTCCTTCCCTTTTATACTACAAATTTCCCCTAAGCAATGAGAACTTGTATTTGCATCTTTGACAGCAAAGGGGAGACTGACGGATGGAAGCAATGCTCTCTTTGAATAATGCAAGATGTTGTGACACTGACAGTAATAAGGAGTCCTAAATAATAGGTCCTTCTTGATACAATTTAAAAATAGGCAGCCTATTGTCTCAGCCACCAGCAAACCAGCTCATAACTGCTGCCTCAAGAGTAAGCCTGAGTTCTATCCATCTCAGTGACAGCTGACAACGGGAGACTAATCTCTCTTAAAAATATTTCCCAATCACTTTTTGCTGTAATTAAATCAACACTGTTCAACCACAAGTACAGGAAAATAGCTCTCTCTTTTATGACATTTCAGAGCAAGCAGTGGGCTTAAGTTTTACTCATCACTACCCTGAGGGAAGCTGGCACCAATTAGAGTTGTCTGCATCATCTAATCCCAGTCAAGACCCTGTTCTCTTTCAAGTTTTCATTATTTTTTTCCAGTGGTGTCCACAGATATTAACAAACAGGAAAGAAATGGTGGTACAGTGGTAAAGCTTATAAGCTTTAAATACCCATGGGCATAAAACCATCTGAATCCTATAGCACTGACATCACTGGCTGAGGATCTCATCCTTAGGATTTTATATCTGTGTCTCACCCAGTGTCTACCATTTTATTTGGTATGTTATTTACCACATTAAAAGAAGCTAGAAGTGACTTGAAAGTCCTTCAAAAGGTGAAAAATTGGTTAGTTTCAGTTTTACTTTTAATTATGCTTATAAATTGATACAACTTATGCCATTAGAGAGGCTTTATTAACTTTTATAGATTTTGAACTACAGTTTCAATGACATAATTCTGTAATTAGTGACTCATAGTCTTTCATTAATGGAATTTCTGGAAAATGCTGTCGGAATTAGAAAGAAAGAGAGAAAGATACAAAAAGGGCAAACTGTATTAGAATATAGTTAATTTTATAGAGAGACTTACGGCCTCTAACAGCCAATGAAATTTGCATATATGCTAATAGTCAATTGTGCTCAAGTTCAGAGTTGCATGGAAGATTTGGCATGTAATAAAGGTTTAAAACAGCAAAACCATCCACAGTTATCACCATAAAAATGCAATCTAATCAAGAATGAAATAATGCAACCTACTCAGGGTACTTTCCAGAATTACAGCCAGGGAGAAGACAGTATGGGCTTTTACTTATCTTTGGCTTGGTGTGGTCCTGGCATACCTGAGACAGCATGTCCAGTGTGCCTCTACACCTCAGACTGAAGCATGTTACAGACCCCCAATGCTGAGCATTATCTGCTACCGTGCAGCCACAGCAAAATTAAGTTCAACACGAGATTTGCTAAACCCAATGTTCACTAAGCTGTAGAGCAGCTGATTAAAGCCTGCTTTCATATTTTTCTATAACATTGTCATTGACAGTGCAGTCAGATTTTAAGTTATAGCTGTTTTTCTATTCCTGTCTTTGTCTGGTGTTGCTGAGAATGACTGCATGCCACCTGCTCTAAACCAATCCTTCCCCAGCCATAGCCATCATTTCTGCAGACATAGCTTATCACATCACCCTTATTAGCAGAGGTCTAAAGACAGACACAGCAATGGAAAAGGCATCTTAATGTTATCTTCCTTTGCAAAGAGCCAGTATCATGAATAGCACATTCTATACTGTGCCTTCAGGACCTTTCTCCATTGCAACTGCTTCCCTGATGTATTGCAGCTTCCAGGAGGTAGAGATAAACAAAGTAAATACAGACAGCTAGCTAAAGCTGTTTTGCATTTTCAAAGGAATACAAAAAATATCCAGGTTTCCTTTTATTTTTAAGAAAGCAGTGTAGATGAAAACACCAAGGGTATATTTCTCCTTCCATGGGAAACCAAACATCTATTTGAGACACTAAAGTTACATCTTTTGTTCAGTTTATGACAGAAGTAAAGACACAGGTCTTACTTCAAATCTTAAGAGTTTGCCAAAATGTCTGAACCTGAACCATATTCACTTTAAAATGATGACTGCATGTCACTGTTAATACTATATAATGTTGTGAATACATGTAGGAAAAATACTTAGAATAATGTGATAGTAAAATGCAAATTAAAGCAAAGTAAACTTCTATACAGTTGTACTCATTGGAAATATCTATCTGTGGTGCAGCAGTTTGAGTAATACAACAACTGTGTTCTACCATCTCTGCAGTGCTTGTGTGTTGGCATTCTCCTAGGAGGAGACTGGACTTCTGACTTTTATTAGACATCTGTGTTGCGCCTGAAGATACCAATCCAGACAAACTCTACATAAAACTTATAAGAGTCCTCAATACTTAGTGAATATCAAAGCCACTTTTGGTACTGTGTGAAAGGCTCATTCCAAGGTCAAGGGAGAGCAGGTGATGCCTAATGTGACACAAAAGATTACAACCTCCCTTCTGCTCCAGCATTCAGCAGTGGGGAAGATAAGTGACCCTGTATGTGTCAGGTCACTCCAACTTTCCTTTATTCAGATGACATCTCAACAAAATCTGCTACTGAGGTCTAAGGGACAAAACCCTCTTAGGAGATAATGTAAAGGAAAATTATTCTACATAGATACATCATAGCTGGACTCGTGGAAAAGGATCTGCAGCATCTTCTATTAATCCAAGTTATTCCATAAACATCTGGAAGGTAGTGTCTTATTCCACCTGCCTGTCAAGGTAGAACAGAAAATAATAAGAAACAACAGAATAGCAAATAAAAAATCTATAAAAATTATAACCCTGTCAAGATGAAAGGAAATATACCAAAGTTATAAGACATTGCCATTTAAGAAAAACAGAAAAATTTGTTTTCCATTAAAAAGCAGAGAAAAGACCTGTTTGCACATCTGTCTCTGATTTTCCAATGTTTATTTAATTCTGATATTCACATAACACTCAAAGTGATCCTGACAGATGTTTGATAATGAATCTGCTTTGAAACTCATCCAAAGAAGGAAAACCTGTTCAGGGAATCCAGTGCTCTATCTCAAAGGGAATAAGTTTAGATCAGCCTGGAACCAGTTAATACAATTACACATGTACAGTTCTTTACTTGGAATGTTTACTAAGTGTTGCAAGGCAATAAATGAACAAAAATTGGCTAGGCATAACTTTAAATCCATCTTCTGCCTGCCTGTGAGGTAGAGTGTAACGTGATTTGTTCCCTCTGAGGAGAGTGGAGATTTGTGACTGTAGATTCGTAACTTTAAAGGAGTACTCATTTGATGTAAAATTTCAATTTAAAATTGTGACAGCTGCTTATGACTAAAAACTTCTTTTGATTCATCCACTGAGAATTTTTCTTTTCTATTTTCAAAGCAGCAAGTACCTCCCAGTTTTCTGTAAGGTTCATTCATCCCCCACCAGACATAAGAATGCTATAGCCATGCCATTTGGGTTTTTTCCCGTTAGAACCACTGAAGGAAATGCTGTAGGTGTTTGGGAAGCATCTTATCTTTACACCTTTAAGGTACCACACTATCATCCTATTACAGAATAGCCTGAAAGAACAGCAAACCACAACAACAACAAACCCTTAAGTTTGTCGGCAAAATATATGATATTTTATATGTGTGCAACTTCTTTTTTTTTCCTGCCAGAAGTCACATTCACTGATCAGAAAATTTCTGGTCTGCTTTTACACCACAAGAAAGAGAGGGACAACTCCATTTTATCATTCCTAATTTTAATGGTTTTTTTTAATTCACAGTTCTAACTAGACTTCTATTACAACTGATAGGGGCTTACCCAAAAGCAATGAGAAGCACTTATCCCCTCAGTCCTTTTCAGGCTACTGGAACGCCCAGACAACCTTTGTAAGTGAAATTCCCCACCCAACTGAAAAGAGCAGCACTATCCTCCTCAACTGGTACAGCAGCCAAAACCCACTGCTTGTCACTCCACATCAAAGGAAAAGCAATGTGGAACCCAATGTGGCTGCAGAGCTGGCTAGGCCCTATGAGAGTGAAGACAATCCTCCTTTGAGAGCTTCAACAGAAAAGACAGAAGGAATTTAATCAGCTTTTCAATATATACTTCTGAAGTAATAGGACAGCTTTCTGACTAGGATAATTTTATTATGAAGTCAGTGCAGTTTGCTGTGTTTGTTTAGAGTAAAACATTTTAGCTCAAGTAATGAGATTCCTCAGGGATTGTGCAAGAAGCGTTTTCTATCCACAGTGCAGCAGGCAGGCTGGAATTGGAGCAAAGCTCTTTGGAGGAGTTACCAGGTCTGCTTTGATTGCTGCTAAGTGCCTAGTAGCATGTTGCATGGATTTTTAACTACATATGTTTGGAACTTGAAAGCCTGAGATGAGCAGGCAGGTAGGGCAATAGTTGGCTACAGAAAATCAGTTCACTGAACAATTTGTGCATCAGGAAATGGGATTTTAACCAAGTATAGGTAGAATTCTAAAAAAATCACCTTTCTCATACTATGTTGTTATCCATATTTCAAACTCAGCAATTTTCTGATGTCCTAGAACTCCAGGAGAATGTCAACACAATGGGAAGAAGCTTACAACTGAGGGTAGGCTGTCAGCCATGGATGTGACCTTTGATGAAGGTTACAGTAGGTGACCTTCTGGTAGGGAATGAAGTTCTTAAAAAAAAATAGAAAGGAGATTTGCTTGTGTTATCTAGTACCTGGCCAACCAAAATGACTGAATAATGGGCTGGCTTCACGTGTCCTGTAAGGCTATTGATGAAGTGGTGATATCAAACCTATATACCACAGGAAAAACAAACAATACCGATTTTATCTAAAATATATAAAATTCACACAGCAGGAAGACTTTTATGTTCTGTTCAGCCATCATGCATGAAGGACACAGGTTTTTCATGATTTTCATGCCCTAATTTCATACTTTGTTTTGATTTGAGCTATGAATCTCTATACTGCATGAAAAGAGTGATAAAGCCAGTACACTGTGCAAGATATTAAAATCAGAGAACCAAGTTTCAGTCAAGCCATCTGCCCCCTTTTCACAAGGGCTGTGTGTCTAAGGAAATAAAAGGAAAAAGCAAAAAATAGCTAAACAGAAATAATGCGAGATTATGGGGAAAAATGGTTGAAAAAAGGCAAGAGATTTTCATTATATATCTGGTTAAAAAATCTGCCTATCTTAAAAAGAAATTATAATTGGATTCCAGGTTAAAGGATTAAAAATAAACATAAGTGAATTTGAAATAGTCTTTGTTCAAAGCATTTAAACATACTGAAACTGTCAATTTTTTTTTCTAATTTCTGTTATGTTAAACCAAATAAAACTGATTTTAAAAAATCACAAAACTTTATATATTCTGGAATCTATACTTTCAGTGGAAAAAAATTAACCAAAAACTTGTTTCTTAATCTGTGTTGTTAAGGAGTTTAAGAAAAAATCTAGACAGAATTTAGGAAAAAAATCAACCAACCAACTAAAAAATTTAAAAAACCCCTGTCAGAGCAACTCCAACTCTTTACTTAGATTTCCTTTTTTTTCTCCACCTCTTCCTCAATTTTCATAGAACCAAATATCTTACATTGCTTCTGACAGGCCAAACAAATTCACTTACACTTCCTGGCCAATGACAACAATAAGGCAAATTATGAACAATAATGGAGTGATTTAGTTCAAATAAGTGCCATAGAGATACAGTTGTTTTGTGTATTACCAGTGTGTAAGACCAGTATAGAAGCATTAGATCAAATTATTTTGTCTCAAGGTTGAAGTTACAGGAAACCATTGCCCTACCTTACGACATTGAAAAGCAACTGTAAATAGCTGCGCTGGAGAGAGCCCAGGGATTTTTTTTTTTTTTTT
>VXAC01001655.1:220223-243827 GCA_013399225.1 Rhipidura dahli
TTTTTTTTTTTTTTTTGTGAGCAAGATTCTGATTATTTTATACAATATTTTAAATAGCTTTTGGGCAAATCCATAATTCAATGGGAGGTGCATCATGTTTTTCACTGGAAAAAAGTTATGTTTCCACCAAAATATTTATGGTACTTGTATCCAATAACAGCCATCAGGCTATTTACGTTAAGCTTCTTTGTTTTCTTAAACAGAAGCCACAGTGAAAGCTGGATTCTTAGGGTCAAAGTAGTCTAGCTGTTCAACCCATCAGTCTTTTGTCCTAAACTGTGCAGTTTAGGAAAACTAAAGGATGTGCAGTTTCTGAAACCACCATTACAAGTTTCTTTAAAACAATCACTTATAGGGGAAACATATTGCCACTGCCAGTCAAAATTGTTGTTCCCAGAGAACCAGTAGCTGCTGTTTTTCATTCTTTGTGCTCTCTCTCTCATCAGTAACCTGCCTTTTTGTATTAACAGATCATCAGTGAACAACACTCACTGCCAGAGCTCAGTCAAATCATCTGGTGGAGCCAGATGACCCATGGCCTGGACCCATGTCCTTCAGCTCCTCCAGGAAAGAAGCAATGTGCTATGAAGTCTTACATTTTTCTCACCAGAACAAAAACCAGATCATCAGCTCAGATTTAAATCTTAGACTTTAAAACCAATTAAAACTCTCATAGTGTTATAACATGCAAATAAGATCTGACCATTCAAGCTTTTCTTTATTTAACACTGGTTTAAATAAAGACACTAAAACAAGCTGTGGTTCTAAACATGCAGCATGAGTCAGACCTGCCTACAGACGGGAGATACTTTCTCTGTCTAGCAGGGGAACATCTGAGATGAGTCACAGAGCATCCCAATATCACTGTGCCCATACAGCCTGACAGCATCAGCAGCCGGCCCCTGGAACTCAAACAATATCTACCTGACTCTGACCACTGACACAGGCTTTTGTCTGGGAAAGATGTGCAGATATTTTTTTCAGGTGTATCTTGATAACTCCTCATTTCATAGCAGAGCTACATTTTTGATTGTAGCTATACATTCATAAAGGCATGGGTAAAAAAGAGACAAACCCCAGCTACTTTAGAGGATATGACAAATGTCGGAGAATAAGGATTCCTCTCTTAGGGAATATTTTCAAAGGGAGAGTCAAAAAAATAAGACAGCTTTGTCTGAGAAAAGTCAAACTTCAGGCAGTGTGGGATAGACAGGAATATGAGCAGGTAGGGTGGCAATCCTTCCTTTATGAAGTTGTATGCTATTTATTTCACTGGTTCTGTAGCTATCTTTTTGTTCCCTATTTTTAGAGACATCCATTATTTCATTCACTGCTTGACTAAGAGGAAAGCTGAATCAATCAGTCAAACAAGTAATGTAACTGTTGATTAAATCTGGTTTCAGCCAAGAGAACCCATTTTTTATTAAAAAAAAAAAAAAAGAAAGAAAGAAAGAAAGTGATTTAGATAACAGCTTTAAAACAAAAAGCATCTGATGACTTTACAAGCTGCAGAAAACCTGACTCAAAACAATAACAAAATGCAAGAATAATCTGTCTAGCCCTCCCAAGGAAACTGCAACTAAGATTACCCTATATATGGTTACTATCCATACAATGACTTTCTTAATGTCTAAAGGCAATTTCATCTCTTCTATTTATCAGGAAATAAAACCAGCTATCTTAGCCATAACACTAGTATCTATTGGTCTGCTGTGAGTACAACAAAAACAGGATCATCCCGGTCTAAGGATCATCCTGACCCTTGAGTGATGAATTCTGAATTGCTTTAGATATATCCAAGACATAATGAATGGTTTTATAATAGTCCATCAAGTCAAGGCTCACTCCCCACATTGAGGATGAAACTTTTCAGATGAGTATCTTAAAAATCTTACTGAATTATTAAGGACAGCAATACTCACAAAACTTTTACTGCATGTGAAAAGCAGTTTATCTTTTTCTTAGATTGGGGTCTCATGGGTAAGAAATACATGAAATAATTCTGCTCTAAGCAGATAGATGAAAAGACTTGAAACCCTGTGACTAAGTGACTTGAATGGACTAATGTCTTCTACAACCTTTGCAAGCAATTTCAACACAATTTGCACCATGATAAGAAACAGGTTAATGCTTCTGCAGAAAAAAAAACCCAAAAAACCTGCCACATGACTTTTACAGATGTATGCCCTGTCTGACTAGACAGATCATTTTTGCATTTTGTTATTATTTTGAGTCATGAGTTCTGCAGTTTGTAAAGTGATCAGATGCTTTTTGTTTTAAAATTGTTATATAAAGTTAAACTACTTTTCTTTCTTTTTTTGTTTTTTTTTTTAATAAAAAAATATGCATTGAGATATATACCAGTCCATCAGCATAAATACAGATCAAAGCTCAGGAGTTTTTTCTCTCTAATGCTTGTTCCTCTCTATTCCTTATAATGTATTCAGGAGATTTTCAAATCACTGGGAAAGGGACGAGGAAGAGATTGAAAATGTTGTGGTAAGAGGCTGTGTAGGGATGAACACAAATCCTTCTGAATTTCATTTTCCCTAATTTCACTGTTCATGGAACAGCTTGTTCTTTGCAGCAACTAATACTTTAAAACCATGCAAATATCAACATTACCTGAATGAAATTAGCTTGTTTCAGCTTAATTATGTTCAAAAAATTACTGTGAGTTTATAGGAATAAAGCATAAAAATTACATTAATCTTGAACTCCTTGAATTTTGATAATTCACCCTTATTTGCAGCAGATATTATTAATTTTAACTTTGGAATACATTCTTTTATATACAAATTAATAAAATATGAGAATAAAAAGGTAAATTTCCTCAGTCAAGTATGGCATAATAGAGAAATATATTATATAGAAAGGTCCTAATTTTATTTTAAAGGCTGTGAACAAAATCTTTTCCAGTCCTTTGTTTCATTTGTGAAAAATAGCTTCAGAATTACAAGGATTTCATAATGTCAGCACTTAATTTATAAAAGTTCTGATGCATTTTTTAAGTTATATCCCTATATAAAAAATATATAGGGATATATAGAGATATAGAAAGAAAATTATATGGTGATCTTGTTTTTAGACTGTCTTGATATGTTCACTAGTTAACAGAGGCTATTTTTAAAGTATTTTTAAGGTTTTTAAGCATAAAAACTATAGGGATAGACTGATATTTTTAGTGACAGAATACTAGTTATATTGCTCTCACAACACATTTTCTGAAACAGACATAATTACAAAAACTGATCTAGACACAAATAAAGTAACCCTGCTAAGTACTGAGCATCTTCAGACTAGGCGTGAAATTATGATTAATTAGGAGTATTCATGTAAGAGTTTTGTGAACAGGTTAAAAATGATGTAGTGAAATAGAATAAAAGTGATAATAAGAGCCTTTTTAAACACTTCATTGCAACTCTGTTTGAAATTAACAGGATGTTACATAGCAGAAGACGTGATAGGCTGGGGATAGTGATTTTCCTTATTGATTCTTCAGGTAAAGTGTGTTTTTTTGATTTCTTTTGAGAAAGTTTTTCACTACAGAAAGAGCGCAAGGAGAATTGCAGCACTTTGTGCTAATGATAGAGTCTACTACTAGATTTCATTTGTGTGACCTCTTTGGGACATTTGGGGTTTTTGTGCTGAACTTACAAGAAAAAAATGCTCTGATTTCAGCTGTATATTACTGGTGCTTCCAAAATAGCAGTAGTAGTAATGGTTGCATTATCTGCAGAAGCAACATTATTATCAGTGATGACTTAGTATTGGGGAACAGGACATTAAACAAGGCTATTCAAAGCCAGAGTAGGCAATACATTTAATAAATAACATAAAGCAAAACAAGGCCTGTGATTCTAGACATTAGATTGGAGAATTTATCCTATCTAGTATGTAAACTTATAAATATTTAAAGTGTGCAGCAGCCAACCTTTCCCTATGTAAAGAGAAGCCGTAGGCTTTGAATCAAAAGTTACGTAGACTTTTGGGCTAAAAAACCAAAAAGGAATAAAATTAAAATGAAAAAAACTTGAAAAAACTGCAGCAAATCTTAAAAAAAATCCCAAATCCTCCCACTATTTTCTGAAGTTGCAGTTTTCATCTACAAACAACAAGAACTGTCCTGGAAATAAAACAGTTCTCATGAAAACTTCAGTGAATGCAAGAAGGAGAGATGTATTAAATAGATTTCACTGAGAACCCAAACATCATTGACCTTTTCAACACCACTAAATTTCAGCTCAGAAAGTTTTGGCAGATAGACATTTTCTGCAGACAAATATCTCTGGCCTCTAGTTGTTTCAAAAGGCTGCTTGAGATATTTTAACAATAAAAATACTTCAATGAACTTTGAAACCACTTCAATTTTAAACAAAATAGTCTAAGGACAGTCTTCAAAACACATGCAGAATTGATTCTGAGATTTTCAGCAGTAGAATTCTATTTAATTCTATAAAGATCTTATGGATACTTCTATTCTGGGGAAAAAGCTATTCTCAGAGACCAATTCCAGCAAAATATTGAATCACCCGTTCCTGCCTGCAAATTCACCTAAGCAGGAGCTCCATGGCTCCCAGGTCAGTAATCAGCTCCCCTTTACATCAGACTGTAACATGGGTTGATAGGTCTCTGCAGGTCTCAGCTGAATCTCTCTTGCATCCTACAGCAGGACATGGCAATTTGTTGTGCAGTCCCATGTCTGCCTTGGAAACTTTTCCAGTTTGCTCCTAAAACTTAAAAGACAACAATCTGCAGAACTCCTCCTGGCAACAGGACAGACTTTGGGTTGGATACTTAGAAACTTGGCTTTATTCTTTCCCCTTTCAGGTACAGTCTGGATACCCAGATTTTCCTCTCAGCATGTTTTTTCTATGTACTAACTCCCTGACACTGACCAGCAGTGGCAATTCCAAACTTGACCACTAAAAATGACATGTCTTCAGAGTACTTCTGTATTAACCTGCTATTCCATTTCAGTATGCCAGCCTGTGCATGTTAGTGATTAATGGAGAAAGAATGGAATTTGCAAGTTCATCCTTGGTGGTTAGATTTTCAGCAGTGAAAGTCCAGAGTATCTGGCCTCTGCCACCTAGTGTGTTAAAAAGCCATCAAATGTGTCCTGTTCAGAAACACTCCTGAGCATTAGACAACACTGAGATCTGTGCATAGAACCATAGGGCTTTACCATTTTAGGGGCTTTAATTCCACTGGGAGCTCTGGAGGCTGCTTGTATCTGTCTATCTCCTCTCGCCATATTATGTCCATTAGTATGACATCATAGAATGGGCTGGAAAGTCATTATCTGGGCTTTTTGGACCATGGCAATTTGACTAAGTAAGAGGAAACTCAGTTATTTATACCAAGAACATGCTTCTCGACCAAAGATGTATTAATATCATGACCAATATCAGTTGTGAGGAACCATATATATAATAATATATTATTTGGATTTCTATTTAAGCCTCAAGATCCAGGAAGATGACCTTAGCAGACAAATTTTTAGAAATCTGACTTTTTCTTTGCAGCAGATTAGGGAAGTGATAGGAGTCAGTTCAGCAACTGAGTTAGTCACACAGCAATGAACAACTACAAGAAAAGGAAGTTTTGCAACAAACACTGTCTTTAAATGAAACATCGTTTTAATTGAATAAATTAATGGGCTGTTAAAGCCAGACCCAGAGTATGTGTGAAGGTGAAAGACACAGAAGGCAGGTGAGGGAGAGGGAGCAAAAAGAAGAGAAGAAAAAAATTCTTTGTGAAATGAACAAACACCTTCACATGGTCAAATGCACTGTCTGAAGTTTTTGTTTTTCTTGCTCCACTGCACTGATGTATTTTGACAGGATATTTTGTTCTGCCTCCAGGGTTTTTAGGGAAAAGGAACTCATGGGCTATTACTGTTCCAGTGAAGAGTTTTGACTGAAGTGTTTTGGCTCATTTCCTTGAGCTATGCATTAGCCAGATGGTTTGATGCATGTACCATGCCACCCTGTTTGATCCTGCTGTTGGACTTTAGCTCCTGTTCCACTGTCAAAAGGAAGGATTATTATGAACATTCTCATTAATATTCACCCTGAAGAGTGATCTGACTGCCACTTCACTCATGCTGCAGGTTAAGTTAGGGTGCTCTGTCAAAACAGAGAAAAATCTTTACCTCTACTAATGCAGACCAGTCTGAGAGAGGGTTTTGAGCAGAAAATTAGACTCCAGCATTAAGTGTTTCCCTCTTCTTTGATAGAGATTTACTATGTCAAAATGTCTTCTTCATTACAGAACATGAGAAATTGTATCCAACTCTTTCAAAGAGAGGAAAAATATATTTTACAAGGTTTTGTGATAAAATACTTGCATAAAAATTTATAGAATTGTGAACTTATTAATAACATGACTAAATTTGATGCAGTACATAAAATCCCTGTTCATGGGCAGGACCTACTCTGTGAGGTATGTGTATATGTATATATCACATAAGCCAGAAATTTCTTATAGATGGGTATCCAGAGAACAGCTAAAAGGTGCAGAGGAGACTGGAGCTCTCTGTCATCCATCCAGTCCTGACAAGAGGTAGCAGCCCACAGAGCTGAGGGCATACACACCCTGTGGTAGAGCAGGCAAATTCCCCTAAGGCTGCTTTCCAAAGGTGCTGGGCAAGATCAGGGGAAAAACCATCTGGGTGCAGATGGTTGACTTGAGCAAAAATCATCTAAAGAGGTAACAAAATTTTGAGAATATAGCTTTAAACACAGTGGGAAGCCTAGTCCTTATGCAAGGAACCTAGTATTTCCTGCATTTCTTAACAGGTGATTCCTGCTATCCAGACATTAAAAATGTCTACCTACACTAACTCAAAATTGATCATTCATTAATGTTTGTTTCTGAATGGCAAAAACTATGTCCTGTTGTCAAAATTACTTTCCAGGACAGCTTTTTTCTTCTTTAGAACACACTGAGCAATTGAGATTGTGACTGCCCAACCAATATATGCATCTTGCAGTCTACTCATCAAATACATCGCTTTCCACTTTAGAGAGAAGGATGTTGTGGGCCACCACGTCCAAGGCTTTACAGAAGTTCAGATAAATGACATCTGTAGCCCTTCCCTTGTCCCCTGATGTAGTCACTCTATCAGAGAAGGCCACTGGGTTGGTCAGGCAGCACTTGTCATTGGTGAAGCTGTGCTGGCTGTCCCAAATCACCTCCTTGTCCTCCATTTGCCTTCATGTAGCTTATAGAAGGATTTGTTCCATGATCTGCCCAGGAACAGAGGTGATGCCAACATGTCGGTGGTTCCCAGGGTCCTTCTTTCTACGCTTTTTAAAGATGAGTAAAAGAAGTGCTTCCCTTTTTTCAATCACCTTGGACTTCACCTGACTGCCATGACTTGTAAAATGTGGAGAGTGGCTTGGCAACTACATCAACCAATTCCTTCAGGGCTCCAGGATGCATCTTATTGGGTGCCATAGACTTAGGCACATAACATACCTTCAAAAGCTCAGCTCAGTTGCACTTTGACAGAATAAATGACTGCTACAGATAAACCAAGGAATTTTCTGTAAGTGGTCCACCCTGTCTCTCTGTTGGTAATTTCTGTAGTGTCTCAGGGCTGGCAGAACAAGATAAGAACCAACTCCTCAGCCACTGTCATTTACAGGGAGTCACAGAACTGCAAGGCCACCTCCATTGCCCTAAATTAATAAACTGAACTGTCAGATACACACATGAGGCTGACACACATTTATTCATCTGCCCTATTTATCTCTGGTCAGGATAGAGTGAAAGCTGAAGACAGCAAATTGTTCATACCCGTTTAGCAGATTGAGGGTCGGTCAACTTCTTATTCTGTACCATGTTGGACAAAGTGGTGCTGATCTCCTGTTTAAACCCCTTTAGTAGTCACAAAGTAAACATTTCCCTGATTCTCCCTCCTAACAATAATCCTTCATTCTTTGGGGGTTTTTTATTTCTCTCCTTAGCTCACCTCCCACAAAACCATGGTCAGACCAGACTCTATACAGGTGTTTCTGTGTGAAAAAAAATTAGGAATATGAAGATTTCAGTTGAATGAGATGTCTTCTCAAATGCAAGAGCATAGAGAATGCAAGATGTTTTCTCTTTGCTGAGGCCTTTAATTCAGAAAGATGTTTGGCAATCAGTTTTTGCAAGTATATTATAAAACCCCAGTTTAGTGTTGAATGATCAGGAACCTTGAAGTTTAAATGTGACTTTGAGCCTCAGATACTTAACATTTTGCCTGACCTAAGGAACTAATTTCACTGAGTAATAGAAGTGTTTGTAAAATAAGTTCTTCTAGCAGTAGAGTATATAGAATGTTAAAGCTCAGAGGAGTTCTGACCCATCCTGGGTTTTTAAAGCCTAGATTTTCTTCTGTCTCTAATATGAAAAAATAAAATATGCAGTGATATTCATAATAAAATAAAAAGATTACCTGGTTTTTTGAGTTTAGATGGGCTTGGGTGTATTTGTGTTGGTTTTTGTTTGTTTATTACTGGAGTATTTTTGGTTATTAGAGAGCTGATCAGTTTGGATTGTAATTAGAGGAAAACAGTAGACAGAGATTATTCCTGGGGGTAAGTTATAGGCCAGAACATGCAATAGAGGTTCATCTTTTCTCATATAATTTATGGAATTAAGCCTTGCTTCAAAAGACCTTGCTTCAAGCGACCTTGCTTCAAAAAAGCAGTTTTTTGGGATTTGTCTAGAGTTTGAGTCAGCCAGACTGTGTCAGACACACATTAGTGAAAACACAGTATATTGTTCTCAAAAAGTTTTTCTTGACATTAAACCAAAATTTTCCCATAGTTCTTACCCATTACTCTTTGATGATTACCTCTTGAAAATTATGTTAAGTGACAGTGACACATTAGTTATAAATGGTAAACACAATTTTTAAAGAGCTGAGTTCCCAAAGCAAGATAAGAAGGCAGAAAGAGACTCTATAAGGTGTACCTTTACCAACACACAGGCAGCCCAAAGCCAGCAGCAAAGAGCCTCACAGAACATGCAGCAGTGAGAGGTGAGTTCAATGTCAATGGCTCATTTAGTCTTTTTGCTGCTCTGCCAACGCTTCCAGCAAGTGCCCAATTAGCAGTGACAGCGGTGATGGTGTTTATGAGAAACTAGCCTGAGACTGTCATTTCTGTAAATTTGAAACTGCAGAGAAGTCACAGAGTGGTAAAGCTTTTAAGTTTCTATTGACATGCACCAGAAACTGACCTCAGACTGGTGACTTAGAGGTGAAAGTCTTTATTTGCTAAGTCAGTTTGCCTCCCGTAGAGTGAATTTGTAAGGCACTTCCCATCCCAGCTTACTTTATTTCTCTTGGGACAAAGGAAGCTCTCTCCTGCATGGCAGCTGCAAGAGTACCATCCTATCCTCTCCTCTCAAGTAGGAAAACTGGGCTGTGGAGTCACACAGGTCTATGTGAACAAGTGGGTCAGTGCATCCAACACTGAAAAGTGAACAGTAGGAGAAATGCAACAACAATGGAAATTGTAAAGTTGTTGGTAAAATATACAGCAGATTGTCAGAAGAGGCATTGCCTAGAGGTGATAGTGAATGTTTGGTGGTTACCCACAAAAGTTCAAAAAACAGATATGAAAGAGAGGAGGAAAAGAAAGAATATGTATTAAGTACTTTGGAAAGGCTGAAACAAACACAAAAAATTAGAAATTGCTGAAATGTTCCCCTAAGAGACAGCCTACTAATTTTTTGGCTTGGCTTCTCTTGTCTGCACACACTGATGGGCTATTCAGAAAATAACAGTGTGCATAAATTTTAAGCACATGGGCTAAACTGCAACCATAGTTCTTGGTTGTCAAACATCTTACAGTGCTCCTGAGTCCGTTTCAACTCTGAATCCCACTGCCTTAGAATTTTAAAAAAAAAATCTGATTCCTGTGTAGAGTCTGAATGTCTAGAGGTTTTTGCTTTATTTTTGTTTGAGAGTTCAAGGATTGACTATCTATTGGACAGCTTGCTGCTTTGAACATCTGGGCAAATTATTGCTATTTCAGCTCCTTTTTCTCTTTTCTATTGTTTCTGCTATCGTCCATTGTAATAGAATGAATCCAGGATTAGGCTATTTTTGATCTAACCTCGTAAAGCCCTTTTTTCTCTCAGGCTGTGTAGAGAGCCAGTCCCTTTTGCTATTAAAGGAATACAGAATTCTCATCTGACATAATGGCTGCTTCACAATCTCTTTCCACAGGTGTAAAAGACAAAGCAGATTGCAAAATGTCAGGGAACAGGACTTGCACTGTGTGCCTGAGTTGTGGACCCAAGGTTATTCTTTGTTCTTGTTCTCTTCTTCCTAGCTTAGCTGTATGGCAGACAGCCACTTAGGCACCTACAGTGTTATTCCTTTCCAGCTCCTGATCTCTTGATAATAAAGGCCATGTTGAGAGGTGATTTGACTGAGCTCCTGCCAGCCAAGGCTGGCATAATGGTGTCTTTCCAAGATAACATGAATCGGAGCAACCCACAGAAAATATCTGACAAATTCTGTGACTAAGGTAGCCTTAGAGATTAGGTCATCACAAAGTTGTTATAAAAGCATTTCTGACACCTCTCTAACTCTTCAAAACCCTGAGTTGAACTTAAGAAATCTTAGGAAAGCTAGACACTTGAATCTTGCATTTAGACCCATGAAACTTTTAATTAAACACCAATAATACCACCAGTACCGATCTTTCTTTTTCTTTTTATTAATAAGGAAAGGCTGGAAAAGAAAGAGTGATAGAGGCAAGACAGGTACTGCATGCTTGTGTGCCTCGCTTGTCTGTACCTGGGTAGTTGTAGCTCCTGCCTTTGAGGCAGTGAGGCAGTGATTCCCACAATATGTTAGCTCCGTTGTTTAACTGAGCTCAGTTTGAAAATGCCAGGCTGTTTTTACCTCCTTTCAGAGACTCAGTCTCACACCCTATTTTACCCCAATGCAAAAGAAAATATTTTCTAATAATTCATTTTAGTTTCTTCCTTCCACTAATTCACCCTCTTGTACTCTCAAATACTAGGAAAAAATCCCTCTCTTATGTACAAACACCTTCAAGACTACTATAAAATTCTAAGATATTTGCTTTAGTGTGTCTTTATATTCACAATGAAAAATTAGTTCTTCTCCACCAAGAAAAATTTGATGACTTTCTATTTAACCACACTGTAGGAAAATTATTACCAGGATGTTTCTTTTTGTTATCATAACACTTTGAAATTTCATAATCATATTCAAAACAAAATTCTTCTTCCAACTTCTAAGTACATACATATCTTCAGTTATACTCATCCAATTAATTATGAATGTTTGAAGAATCTCATGCTATCATTAGCTAAAAGCCCATCTTAACTCATTAAACAGAACTGAGGGAGAAAAAGAGAAACCTACTACTGTTGTGTGTATTTGTCCTAATTATAATGATTTCAAAAACTTAAAGCCCTGTTTTGATTATTTGGTTTTAGTATTTTCTTTGTTCCTTTAATAGTTTTCCAGGTTACAGAATGATTTCTCTGTCCTTTTTGGAAAGAAATATTAAAATTGATTTGATGTAATATCATTTTCATTGATACTTGATAAGAGAAGGGGTGCTGGGGTTTGGATTTTTGTTTGCACTCAGAGAAGCTGGAAGGCAAATGTGATTGAACTTTCGGCTTATTTTCAAGGTGGGCAACGAGTGAACAAGCCAGTGCAGACTGAAGTAAAGAATGCATTAGGAGACCTTCAAAAAATAAAATAGTCTGTAAAGGAGACATCCTTTGCATAGTTCCTATGATTAGGAGCTTTTTAGTCTTTAGTGTATTTATTAGAAATGGTAGATCCTGCAATGAACTGCCTGCACCTGCATGTAAATATCCAAAGTAATGCAAGGCAGACTTCTGAAATAAGTCAAACAGAAGTCAACAAGTGCTTATTTTTTTTCCCTACAAACAGAATCTAAGATGACTAACTGGGGGTTTTATGCTGCAAATTACATTAAGTTAGATGACATCAACTGTGCTCCCACAGCCAAAAGTTTGGAGGCTGGTGTTAAACTGGATGGTTAATTAATTTGTAAAGTAAGACCCAACATACTTTTTTTTTTGAAAGCGGGACATTTACTATATGTATCATGGATGCCCCAGTAGAAAACTTGTATGTCATCCTTTAGGAGAAGTGCCAGGGCACTGTTCCCTGCAATCTGAATGTAATGTGCTGCGTTCCTGACAGAATTTTCTTGGTTGTTTGGGGGTTTTTTTCTGTGTTTTATTTGCTTGTTGGTTTCATTGAAGCATAATTTTGTTTGTTCATATCTCTGTTCTTAAGAGCTGGCTCCATAATGAAAGGAATCATGAATTCCAGTAGGGGATTGCATGCCACAGCCAGTGACTCCTGCAGTGGGAGGCTTTGTGTACAGCTTGAGTTTTCACCAGCTGCCAGTCTGCCCACTGGAATTTCATGGGCAGCCTGTGCTTAGAGACACTGAACCTGCTCATATGAAGCCAGCCACTACTAAACTGATATCTTACTCAAATATCATCAGTCCCATGGGACAGTGAAGTCTTCAAAACAAGTCTCTGGTTGTAGCCAGAGCTGTGCTTGCAGCTTCCCTTGCTAAATGGAAGCTGTATCTAGATATATGGGCAGCTTTAGAATACCTCCTGCAATATCAAATGGGATTAACAACAGATGATTCTCGTCTTCTGAGGTTCAATCTCCCTACAATCTTTTTAGGCCACAAAGTAACCAGTCAGGTACCTTACCATCTGTGTTCTTCCACTTCACTGCACATCTTAGCTCCTCAGGTCCAGAAAACTCACTGCAGTCCACTGTTAAGTCACTGGACTGCTCTTCAAACAGATTTCATTATGGGTGGGGAAAGAAAAGATGAATGTCCACATAGCAAGTGTCACATTTCTGGGATGAACGTTTTATTCATCCTTCAAGCCTTTATAGAAAATCCAAGAATTATGTACAAACCACAAGCTATAGCCTTGGACTGGAGTTCCTAAATCTTATATTAGTACTGAAAGTACCCTATAATGTTATTATATGGGCAAGAGAGAGGTGTTGGAGTTATAAGTTCTTCCTTAAAACTGCTCTGGAGAACAAGAAAAGTTTCAGACTTTTCCTTGAACAGAAGGACAGAGAAGACAGCAATTCAAAAAAAAAGAAAAAAAAAAAAAAGCAGTTGAAGTCAATAGCATGACTATTGGGAACTAAACATCTGTAAAGAGGGAAATCAGTATGGGCAAGAGAAATATGGGACATCCAGCTTTGGAGTCATGAAAGATTCAAAAAAGCAAAAGAGCAAGTCCACAAAGATACCCAATCTCTCAAAAGCTTATTCGGAGGAGCTCCTCAGTATTCCAGCGTGCTCTCCTTGCCACCCAAGAGCATCACTTGATGATAATTTCCTTTCTGAGAGCTGCAGCCAGCCTCAGGTCCCAGCTCCTGAGGGCTTCTACTGTTGCAGACAAAGACAGAAAAACAAACTCAAAACACAGAGCTCTCTATTTGGCTCTTGTATGACTCTCATAAGAAGTGAAAAGTGTTATAAGATTTTGAGTGAAGAAAAAAACCAAACCATCAACAATGCACATCTTGCATCTGAGTAGAGCTTTTGGGAGATACTAAATTAAATACATTTGGGTTTACAGAGAAAAGTGGCAGTAATTTGGCTTCATGCTCCTTTTAAACTTTTACTAACTTATGTTTTATATTTACTGTAATTTTTAATAAGATTGTGAAAGTAAAGCCTCCAAATAGCACCTCAGACTTTATTTCTTTAAATTTCTTGTGCTGTCTCACATTCCCTGCCAAAAGTACTCTTGAAATTTGTGGAAAAATCTCCTCACCTCAGTTGTCTCTCCTCAGCCAAACTCAGATAGTCACCATTTTCATCAAGGCTCCTTGAGGTTTTAGCTTTTTGAGGTTTAGGCTGTTGAACTTTCAACAGCCCATAGTTGCCACTGGAAAAACCTTACCATCCAGGAGACTGTGGCTGTGCTGCATCATGAACACCGCAGGACCTGGACTCTGGGAGCCACAAAACAAACACAAATGTAGGAGACCTCTAATTCTCTTATTTGACACCCTTATCAAGAATATGCTTAGTCCACGATGTCTGCTCCACTCTCTGAGGTACACAAAAATGTACCTGGTATGCTCTCCCTCTCACCTCCCACCTTACTGTCTCCTCTACTGTTATTTCAGTGGACATTTGGAAAGCTGGGACAAATGGAAAGTGTTCCTTGCTTATACAGCTGCTATAACAGCAGCAACAATAGAAGAATACAAGTCCTAAGTCACCTCATTCCATTGCCTTTCAGTGAACAGCATGAAAAGCAGCCACATTTTCTCTTCGTTTTTCATGACAATAAGGCAGCAATAGAGGAGGCCCATCTCCCCCTGTTCAATGCTTTTCTTCTGTGCACCACTGCTAGCACCTGCACATGCTGGCTCTTTGCTATAATTGAAGATGTCGTTACATTTTGCCTAATCTTTGGGATTTCTCAGGTGGCACAGAAAAGTAAATTTTGGAAATTATATCAAGACAGTAAAAAATTGCTGTCTTCTGTAACCAGTTTGTTGAAGATGAAAACCTGTATTCCACCATGCCTCAAAATTTCTGCTTTCCTAATATAATTGAGGTTTTCAAAGGGCATGTGCAGATCACAAGAGTTTTAGAGGAACTGTTCTAGGGAAAAACACTGATTCTAGGAAGAACCTCAGCCACCTATGGCTTTAGAGATGATTTATAGATGACCAAATGACCGACTTATGCAAATGCTATAAATGGACATTTGAATATCAAATGTGTGCCCTTTCAAGGGGCCAAAACCTTTCCAATTATTCCATCTCATCTCAAAGTAAAGCACTTCAAAGATTCTTGGTATGGCATCTACTGCCTGATGGACTATTGCAGCTGAAATAAATTTACAAAATTTTATAAAGCTAAACCAATAGTATGATTCCATTAACTAAATGGACTCAAGAAGTGGTTACCATTAGTCATTATTACTGTCCTGAAAGAGAGGAAGACTAATTATGAATGGATTTGTTTGTGTCTATAATCGTTTCATGTACAAACTTCTGCCTCTAGAAGAACAATTGTGAGCTCATAGTAGGTCTTCCTAAAATGCACTGCTTGTAAGAAAAAAACAGCCCAGAATTCCAACTAACAACAAATTGTCCCTAAGAATTAAAAATCAGGTTAATAGGCTCACAGTGATTTGTCTTGGATTATTGATTAATATTACATTTGGTTCTGCTTCCCTTGGTGGAATCAATCCCATTCCTCAAAGCAGACAGCTCACGCCTTGTCACTTCAGTGTAATGAAATCAGCTCTCGGACCCTGCACACGCCGGCCTGGTTTGGGTTTATGGATGGCTCCGTCAGTGCCCGCTGGCCGGGGGCTCCGTGCTCGAGAGGGCAGTGACACCTGGAGGGACGCTGTGGCCCTACAAGCAGCTTTCTGGCAAGGTACCACTGAGCACGGGAATTCTTATTAACGTGATGGACTTCTAAAAAATAACAATAGGAGCAAAGCGCTCTTGCTGCCTTCTAACCTGCAGCCTGCTGTGAGGCACACGAACATGCAGCAGTAGGTACTGACTCTGCTTTCCTGCATCTGAGCCACAAAACCTCTCAGCTGTTTTGAGATGGGTGTTTAGGACTGTGTTACTTTTTACTGCAATAGAGAGAGTGCCTCTTTTGCCAGAGTCATCAGTGAGAAAACAGGATGAGAAATGGAAAGCATTAATAAAAGCCATGGAGGCAGCTGTGTGAAGTGCAGGGTGCAGCCGCCAGGAGTGGCTCCAGCTGCTACTGCATTGAGAGAACAGGAAATAATCCAAGTGGATGCAAAAAATGGGATGTAATTCTGGAAGAGGCACACATATCAGTGACAGATTTCCAAGCTACACAGTGAAAATCCTGAGACCAGTTAAAATTTTCTCAAAGTTAGGGATATTCTAATGAAAGGGTATAATTAATTATTGCATCACTCGTGACTGTGTGATTTAGCAAACTATTTTCATGTGTATCATGCACCCTTGTGCATGGTCCTGCAAAGGCATGTGACAGTGGTATAAAAGGTAGACTGCATATTGCATAGGATGTAGATGAATTTCTGACCAAAACTGAGAGCTTTCTAAATCTGGATTTAAATCTAAACTATCTGAAAATCCTATTATTCATTATTATTTCCTATTATTATTCATTGTTATTATTGTTTTTGTTATTGTTATTATTTCATTCCTATTATTATTGCTGGTTTTGCTGTTGTTATTATTCTATCCTAGAATTATTTCAAATAATAGACTAAAAAAAAATGAACTAGTCAGATTCCGTGACTTTTGCCACTTCACCTTGTATATGTTTTATCATATAGAAGTTGGGGGAAATATTTAAAAGCATAAGTTGTTACCCACCATGGCTGAATACAGCCTGAGTAGTTTGTCCCATAGATTTAGGGTGAAGTCAGCTGCAATGTCACTCCTAAAAAAACAAAATAAGTCAGAGATTTCACTTTGAAATAACTAAATATTTGCCTTCCCCTACCTATCTCTTTACTACTTTCCACTAAGGCAGAAATTGGTGATCACAAATATATCACAGATCACTGACACCCTCAGTGTGTAGATAAAAGCATGTGCATATTCAGTAATATTTTAAGAATTTTTAACCTATATCCCAATCATGGTTTTAGCTTTTTAACTTTCTTCTGCTTGTACTCTTACATGCCAAGCACACTCTAGCTTCTGCCAGATTCCCTTTTGCTGCAAGAAGATATAGTTCTGAGCTGTTTGCCTTTAGTGGCAGCTGGTTTCTGGGCACATGTCTAGATCTATTGCAAGCTACAGATAACTGGACATTTTGATTTAGCTGGTTCCTTGTAGCTGTGGAGTCCCATGTTCCTGCACTACACCAAAAGGGAATAACTAGCTCAGGAGGATGAGAGTAAAGATGAAAATAAATGTTCAAAAATTTAACTGTAGACGTCATTTTCAGTGATGCAAATTCAGTTACTTTATTCAGTATTGTTACATTCATAAAGTCATACTTACACTAAGATTTCAAGATCAGAATGTGATTTTAAAGTTTATCCATTTCTTCTACATATTTCTTTTATAAATAAATTGGTGCAGGGGAATTTCACAGGAAGCAAAATAGCTGAAATAAAAGGAGGAGGAAAATAGACAGTTTCACAGAGAACTGCTTAGAGGAGACGAATCTGGACTCTCCGAACACCTGGACTAAAGCTTCAGTCATCCCTTCAGGGAAGTTAGAGGGCTTTTCACACTACAGAAAGGTACAGGGTAGTACACTCAGTTACAGCTTCCACTGATCAGGGTGCCAAATCTTTCCCTCAGGTAACTTGTGCAGTTCCAGGGGATTTACTCTAATGGTGAAGTGCTCCTCTAGTACACAGAAATCTTCTTACAGAGACAAGCAGCAAAGCAGAGAAACTAACATAACCCTTCAGCTAACAAACTATCAAGGGGGACTTAGTGGGTGCATTTTTCACAGAGACATTTTGCCTCTTATAAAACAGCATTCCTCCTCCTTCCACACTGCCCCAGTGTTACTCAGTGATGCTGGGTACACCTGCACGGGCAGTGATGCCAGGAGCACCTCAGGCTCAGAGTAAGTTTGGGCCAGTTCCTACTTCTGCCTTTGGCCAGCTCGGTTGCCACTGGAGGTGGGAGCACACAGTAAGGAGACTTGGACTGCACACAGCACTGGGCTGCAAGCACCACTGTCACCTCTTCACAGGGTTTGTCCTCTTTAAGCACCCTGAGAGCACCTGCTGCTCAGAGCCATGATGATTTCAGCTCCCCAGACTCAGGAGCTCCATCCATGTCTGACCCAGCTCTTCCTGTGCTGTGCAAACAAGTCCTAGGAGGTGACTTTCAAGTTACTTGACTTTTTTTGACCAGGGCACTTGACAGTAGGGATAACTGCCTTGCCTCCCAGGAGGTATGAGGGTTTTTAACATGCATTTTCAAAGCTTTTGTAGTGAGAGGAACTATTCCAATTTCACATCATTTTATAGTGACCATCTTGAGGATGTTTTTAAAACTGATTCACCAAATGAAAAGATGCATTATTGTAAAGCAGTACCAGTGAGCAAGCAGTGGAAAGAGAGGGTTCTGATGAATTCAGAATTAAATAGTTATAGCATTGTTGCAAATTAGTTTATCTGCTCATCATATAAGTTCAGTTAATTTTCAGGATGCATTCAGCTACATTTTTGAGATACAGGGTGCATTTACTGATTTTTATCTTAAATTATATTGAAATAATGGCAACAGCCATTATTTAACATCTCAATAGGACATGTTGCTGCCTGTAGTACTGTTGTAGTAAATCAAACATCCAAGAATTAGTTGTGCTCCTTATTTAGCTGTGCAAGAGTGTGGGAAAGGGGAGTCACAAGTTAGATCTTTTTGAAATTAATAACAATAATCTCCTCCCAGTATCATATCCACTGACCAAGACTTAAACTAGACATCATACTCTGCTACTTTGCTTCCCCCACAAAGATGTAACTAATAAGAACTACAGCCTCCTAAACAAAGATACTTTGTAGGTACAACTTTTTTGCCTGTTGTCTAAAGTAAAATAAAAGGTGAACAATGAGGGAAATGGTTGCTGGCATAATTTTGGTTTATTTTCTTGTGCTTTCCTATGAAGAGGCTGGGGTCACTGTGAGCCCAGGATATTAATTATATTTTTTCCCTTGGGTAGTTCTGAAAAGGGCACAGAATGTCAGTAATCATCCCCTTTATGTCTTAGTGGCAAGTTTATGATTGAAGGATTACCTTGCTAATACATGTTTAAATGAGGCTTTGGCATAGTTAGTGGTATTTAAAAGAGCTCTGGCATTTGAAACAGTTGACAACAAAAGATTTTGCTGATAAACAGAACCAGGTTCATGTTAGTCTGGCTCCGAGACAGAAGGCTTTAACATCAGCTCTGTTCTGACACTTACCTTCTTAATTCATAGCAAAAATGGTCGGTATCAAATGCTGAACAGATCACAGAAGTTGAAAATGATGGGGAAATTTAAAAATATTGTCAAATGAAAAACCATATAAAAATAGCTGATATATAGCATCTGAAATTAGGTTTTTTTATTATTATTACATATCAAAGATTGAATTGAACTTATTGCTATAGGAATTCTTTTAAACTATCAGGAAGGAAAACAGAATCTAAACACTGCAGCATCTGGTTTTTTTCATTTTTTACAGTTCTTCTTGGTGTAGCAAACATTTAGCTCAATTAATAAGTCACAGGCAGGATAATACAACTCATGCCTCCTTGCACTGGAAAGGTTTTGCTATCTCAGTTGGATTCCCCTAGATTAACTGGTTGGTTTTTTCACTTGTAGAAAGGAAGGAAAAATGGATTTCATGAGGGATTTTAAAGCATGTCTTCACAGACTATAAAAATTTAGTCCATTATTTGTGAAGTCCTTTTCAGGCTCTCAGCTGAAATGCAGTATTTAAAAGATTGGCATAATCCCCTGATTATGGTGAGAATATCTCCCATTCATGGTGAGAATGTGGGTGATTTACAAACAGTTACTTCTTTGGAAAGACAATTTTTGAAATTAACTGGCAAATCAAGCCTTTCACCTTTCTTGCCTTCTGCTTTTCTTACTTTGTTTTCCATTGTAGCTGAAAACCCCACTTCTACCTTGTTAAATGGGTTCACTTCTTGAATTTTCTCTTTTTTAATATTTACTATATGGTTTATTTAATAAATCAAAGGTAGTAACTGCAAAAACCTGCATTTCTTTCCATTGCTACCAAAACAGTCTGGGTTAAAATTTCAAGTCAGAAACTTGAATCAATCTCCACTCTTGGATTCTTCCACTCCACTCCTCAATTCTTGTATTCTCAGCAGTTCACCAGCACCCTAATGAGTATATGAGACCTTGAAGAGAACACAAGTCAGGACCAGAGCCAGCCATGTTGCTAGTCGTAAGCAGTGGGTGAGTTCTGCTTTGGTTTTTTGTTTGTTTGTTTCTTGGTTTGGTTTTGAAGAGTTGTTTTAGCATTTGCAGAGACAGGCCAAATGTTTATTTTGGTAATTTTGGGCTGTCCAATGGAAAACGAGGGAAGGGTAGTGTTCTTGTTGCACCACAGGATGCTGTGTGGTCCAAAAAAGCCAGCCAGATCTGGAATTCAGAATTCATTGACTACAGCACAAACAAAGCATAATCAAACATTATATAAACAAAGGAGGTCCAATACTTTCTAATTTCTCATTTTACTTTATCATCAAAATTGCACATCTACTCTGGGTGAAAATCCTGTATTTAGTTGACTAGAACTAAGACAGTGTTTACATGAATAAATGCCATCAGAATGCAGATAAGGTGTTTCAGATTTCCAAACCCAGCTAGACCCTTGAGGTTTCTGGAAGCAAGAGGTTACAGAGGAGTTATTCAGCATTTTCTATTGGATTGTCAATTAGTTTCCATTTGACAGACTTGACAGTAACTCCTGAAAAAAAGTGCAAACTTGGCAGTGCAATAGGTGAGGTATCTATTTTTAATAGATTTTGGTTTGCAAGCAGAATGTCACTCAAGTACTTATTTGGCCAAGACCTTGCATGTCAGTAACTGGATTTTAGAAAGGTTTTATATCTTAAAGGGGATTTAATAAAGTCAAAGGGTTAATTTTTTTCATTTTACAAGTTGGGGGAGGGAGGAGGGGAAACACCAACCAAGTTTTTTCTTTACTACAACTTTTGAATGAAAATAAAGGTTTTCAAAATTAGCACTCAGCAGCTTGAGGTCTATACACCCCACTGAGGCATTCAACATATACTGACAAGGTACACCCACCTAAATTTTGTTTCAAGATATGGAATATGCTTCTGCTTTAAGAAACCACTCTGTGACTATTTCCATATTAGGAGGGTTTCAAGGGTAAATGGAACTAATTGCTTCTGGAGATATCTATCTCTATTCACTAACTATGGAAGAAAACAAAAATTTTACAACTAGATGGCTAAACTCAACTAATCTAATGCATATATTGCTTTCAGGAGGTATGTCTATGGTGGTATTGTCATCACAGCCCCACATCTCCAGGTTGAGACAAAGGTGAAAGGAGTTGCCTGTGGTCATGTAGAACACCTAAAAACAGAGATAAGAGCTGAATTCAGAAGAACAAGTTTACACTTATGTAACAATGTGCAAAGAATCACCATTCTTTGATGTGCTATAAATGTTTTGCTTTCTCAAATTAGAGGTTAAATGTGTAGTTGGAAACTCAAAGGTACCAAGAGAGTTGTTTCTCCCTATTTCATTTGCTTCACTACAAAAACAGAACCTTCTCAAACCATGATTTTCCTTGTTTTATTTTTCTGAAAGCAATAATCTATTTTTTCCATTTATATTGTGGGCTCAAGTAAATCCATATCCCTCTTGCCTTTTGTTTCCTATTTAACTCACTTAAGTTCAATAATTACTTAAGTTACCTTTCTGCTCCTCTTTCAGATAGTAAGCAGCAAACACTACTTGGAACTTGCAAAGAAAAATCAAAGATGTGGGTGTTTTTTAACAAAAACAGCTTTGTCAACTTTGCTCTTACAAAGCTTCATCTTGAGCTATATAATATCACTAATATCTTCACTTAAATAGCATTAGGATTAAATCATAAGAGGATTTATGGAGTAAGCAGGAGAAAAATGTCAGTACTACAAATGACACATAATTATTTCACCATAAACTCCTGAGGATGAGGAAATTATAGGTTCGGAAAAAAGAATAAAATAATTATCTCTTTTAAAATACCTCATGAACAAAAGCTTTTTCTTATCCAGATTTCTCTGCTGAGTTTAAATGCTTCACTAGAAATTAACAATGAAACTAACTGCAGAATTATGAATTATATTTTTAAGAATCAAGTGAGAATATAAAAGTGAGATATTTTCTTGTAATAAGTCTTCCATTTGTACAACTTATGCATATGAGCAGGTTTCCAGCTGAGTACTGTTTTAAAAACCACATTTCTGAAAGTGGCATTATCTCCTAATGCAACATTAGGAGAACATGAGCTAAACAAATTAAAATTCAGAATACTGACAGTAACCCTAAGAAGGCAAAGTACAGATACTTGAATTTACAAATGACTGAAGCTACCATTCCTTGCTGAGTGACTCCTTACTGGATCAGGATAAGGAAGTTGAGATAGCAAAGTTCAAAAGCTGCTAACTCATGAAATGGCAAAGGTGAATATTGTTTAAAGATGACATACATTTGACCAGTTCTTACACTCTGTACAAGTTGGAGACAAGACACTAATTGAGATAGATCTTCAGGCTGACTCATAACAAGATATGCTTCAGGTGCCTGTTCTCTTATGATTTAATCCTAATGCTATTTAAGTGAAGATATTAGTGATATTATATAGCTCAAGATGAAGCTTTGTAAGAGCAAAGTTGACAAAGCTGTTTTTGTTAAAAAACACCCACATCTTTGATTTTTCTTTGCAAGTTCCAAGTGTGAGTTATACAACTTAATTAAGCTACACTTTCAGTATCTAAAGTATATAAGTTACTTTAAACGCTTGAAAAAATATATAGACCATAGCACAGCAGTCCAGAATAACTAAAGAGTGTGTAGGAGTGTTTAGCTCTATCATATCTTCTTGGTGACAAATGACATATGGAGAAGTTAACTACTATTCTCACTATCTCTCCATTTCTCTTATGTACAAAATGTTAGCATCAGGAGGTCATGAGGAAAATGTAGGAAAACAAGATATATTTACAGCTGAAAAACATTGGAGAGGAGACAGGATCTAAAACTACTGAAAAAATCTGTTACAGTGGCTTCACAAGTAATAAACTTGCATCTCTTGCCCCAAAATTAGTTAATGTGTTCATGGCTAACTGTGGGAACCCCATACTTACAAAAACCTGTGTTTCTAATGAAAAATTCTAAAGTTAAATGTCAGTCTTGAACTTTTGCCAGCTCACAACAATCATTTTGCAAGGGGAGATGTGATACTGAAATAGAGATATTTTTTTTTCATAAGGACTTTCAGGACCCTCCATATAGAAGTCACTAAGAAAAATTTAAATACTGAAAAAATCCTACCAAACTATGAATTTTATGTTTAGTCCCCATCAACATTTCTTTAGCAGTAAGAAAGAAAACTTGTAAACCTTGTCTCCTAAATAAAATTTCCATGTTTATTTGTCTTCTGTTAATGCTCACCTTCCTTAGCTACCTAAAAAAAATATCCCTCAAATATAAGACCAGTTAACTGAGAAAAATCAATGGGATATATTTTATTTTCCAAATAAATTATTATGACATATAATGAAACAGTTTTTGTTATCTTACAGATCAATAACCAAAACATAACAGAATTGTTATAGATAAGGCATTTATAAACATATAATCAGTTCCCCAGTCTTGGTTTATCTTTTCTACTGTATTGGAAATCTCCAGAAAACAATGATGAAGTTTTCAGTGATTTAAACTTTCTGTTATTTCCTGCCATGCTTGAATTTAGATGCATCTGTTCCAGGGAAAATGCAAACATGCAGAAGTGAGTGGAAACGAAAAGTAAAGCAG
>VXAC01001655.1:243881-298378 GCA_013399225.1 Rhipidura dahli
AAAAAAAAAAAATCAATGTTTCTAAGCATTAAAATAGCTTCAGATAAAGCTTAGTTCTCAAACAAAAGCAACAAAAAACTGACAAACAAACACACCAAAAAACCCCATAAGCACAAAATTATCTTAGTGAATGTAAGATGGATGTCAGTGCTCCCCTGAGCTGAAACACTCCGATCAGCCTAAGCGGCATATGTGCTTTCAAGAGCACTTCTCAGAGAGCTTCACTGGTCTCTGAACAGGCTGGAAATATGAAAAAATGAAGTGGCCCTCAAGTCCTGCTTCTTCTCCTTCTCATTTAAAGCCCCCAAGTGACATTTGCACAACACACACGGTCCCTACTGTTGAAGGAATCCTCGAGGTAAATCAACAGCACTAAATAGCAAATAAAAGAGCTGTGGGTGAGTCTGTTTCACCTTAATTAATTTCTGCTTAGGTCAGTATCTCCAATTAGCTACGGCAGAATTAAATTTAGTCTGTACAGACATTTAATCACAATATACTATATTTGTGTTCAATTACTTACCACCTTGAAGGAAGTTATTCTTAAGCTTTACCTTTTTATTCTTATCTCACTTCTTTAGCAACCTATCCACATCCTCCTCAGTTTCTCCTCTTCTAGAACAGCCATTAGGAAATTTGTTATAAATCTAAAGAAGCATGGTGCATAAAAAATTTTCCTAAAGAGGACATTTAAAAAGCTTTTTCTTAAGAAAAAAAGTAACAAAAATTCCCCCACATAGAAGGATTTTTTTTTTATTTAAATTTTTTTCCATTTACAAATAATTAATCTGAACATTTTAATCACCTAAAATCTTTTCCTTTTTGCTTTAGTCTTTTCTGCTTTCTTATACTGTAATTGTGTTTCCCCATTTTTTCTTCTTTTTTATACCTCTTCTAGTCAACATCATTTTAATAGTGCTAAGAATGCTCAGGTAAATGAGAGAAGGAACAGCTCATTACTGCTGGGATGGATCATTATTGACTCACTGCATTCTTCAGCAAGGGTGTGTAATTTCTGTACCATTTCACCTTTCCTGCCTGGTGTTTAAAATAACATTTTAATGACAAATCCACAACACAAACAGGAAAGAAGAGTTTGGGTAAAGGCCAGCAATATTTTTTTTTTTCATCTCCATGGAAAATGTGAATGTTTAATGCCTTTACAGGGCTTTATCAATTTTTTTTAATCTATCAAGCCATAGCTTTTCATTTCTGTTCCTCAGCCAAGCAAAGGTAAAAGAACAGAGGTGACTGGGTGGATGTGCAAGCCCTAACCCACTTACCTCTCTTGCACTAGACCTTATCCCATTCAATTTGTGTCTGGGAAGACAAAGGTGTCCCCAGTCCAGTGTAGCAAGAAACAATATATGCATACAGTATTGTGTTTCAGAGAGAGTAATTTAACCTATTTAACACCTGCTCTGCTCCACTGTTTTCACCTGTGTTTTTCTTGAGGTGTGGGAAGTGCAGGTGTCTAGCATTACCTTCTCAATTTCAACATTGCCGTCCTAAAAAAGGGCAACCACCTTATTCACATAGGCCTGTAGAGTATAGGAAACAGCCTGTCAAATGCAATTTCCTCAGAAAAATTCCTGTTGGACTCAAGAGCCACTCACTGTCTTCTTTCTGAACTGGATTTTGCTTTTTCTCTGTCAGCATCAGCTCAAAGTAATTCATTTGAACTGCGCAATTACATGAGCTAAAGGATGGAAAGTCATTCTTGAAAGCCATTCTTCATAGCTTCTCACTAGCCCAGCTGAGAAAATGCCATCATCACAGTCCTTTTGCACAAGTGCACTGTTTCAAGGCAAGCAGGAGAGAGGGAAGGAAAGAGTGAGTGGAACCAGTTTGAAGTGTCATCTACATACACATAAAAGGCAAGGTAATGATGTAGATGTGAACATTTCTCAGAAGATCCTACTAACTGATTTATCTTTCTTTAAGTAGCTCATGCACCTTGTGGTTGTGTTTATTGCAGCATACTACAAATACCTCCCCAGGAACCCTCTGGTTCTCTTCCTGGAAACAGGGATTGGCACCAAATGAAGTTTCAAAGTGCCTCAGAAGCATAAGATGTAAGCACTAGGGAAGACCTTTGGGACCAAATCACATACAGGCTGATTAAAGTTGCATTACCCACACCCTGAGGAGCTGATAGACTTTTAAACCAGGCTTAGTGTTGTCAGCCTCAAGATGAGATTGGGTACAAGTGCTGTCACCTACCCTGGGCATGTTTTGTAAACTGGTTCCTATTTCCTGACAAAGAAAAGGCAACATTTTGTCCTTCATGTGTTCATCTGAGTACAAAGCTACTCATAAAAATAAATCTACAGAACATCAATAAAAATCTAGCATAAACTTCACTCCCCTTCTCTCCTATGAAACTTCATTCCTCTCCTGTGTTGCTCATTTTAAAACAAAGTAGATTCCTTGAACCAAATTCACGTTCTTTTTAATAAACTGTTGCAGTCAAGCTGGTTGTCATCAAGCTGGAGGATGAACACAGTCCACAGTGGTTGTTTTCTGTATGAAAGCAGAAAGCCCCTCACTGCCTGATGCAACTACCTGGTTAGATTTACTTTGCTTTCTGGTGCTGTCCTACCAAAAACAAATATCTGTGGAAAAGACTGGATGCAAATCTCCTCTGGTCACTGGCAGTATAAAATGAGTAGGACTCAGTCTCAATCCAGCATCAGGCTCTATCTCCCTCACACACACAGTGTACTGTGATGGTGCTCCTGGCTGGAGACAAACACTGACTCAGCCCACCTCAGCCAGCACAGCATGCGTGCACAGGAGCTTTAGAAAGTGTTGGGCAGGGTATTCTTAAAACACACCTTTTATCCTAGGCAAAACCACACACATCCTTAAGCTACATATGAGCAAGTTCAGCCTCTGGATTTGGTGGATGCTGACTGCTCCTTTGAGGAAAGTGTTTTGCTCTGTCAGGGGGTGCATCACACATTTATTGCATTGGTCAAGAAAGTGCGAGTTGAACAGTGGTAAGTGGGTGCAATTGAGCCTAAGTGAGTGTGAAGGAGTCTAAAGCTGGCTCATTTTACTTGGCAGAGGTGCAGGTTAATATAGAAGACTTCTTTAATTTACACCTTCACACTTCCTCACATCCTCTTGTGTGTTGCAAAAGAGCAATTTCTGCAACTCTTTTAACTCACACCCTGACTGTGACTGTGTAATTCACAGTCCTTTAGGCACCACATCTGGATCCTGCAGGCTGCAGTCTCAAGCCAGAGCATGGCCAGACAGCTGCTCCCAGCTCACCCATAACAGCTCCTGCACAATGTGCTCCATCTGCACATTAATAGGGGATTATTAAGGGCACAAGGCATAATATTTGCATTTGTTTTTCTGAAACATTTCTTGTAAACCACAGTGCTGGTAGTTGACTTGGAGCACAACTTTATAAACCACAGTTAGAAAAGCAGCCCCCTGTGACTCTGCCACAGATAAGTGAAGGCGAGGTTGAGATGCTGGTGAAATCATGACAATTTGCTGTGATGCCTGGTGAAAGTCCAAGTTAACAAATTTTCTCCTCCACATCTCTATTGCTATTTTTAATTCTTTTCATGCTAGCTGAAACAAACTCGGATCCCAAAAAACACAGACCAGTTTGTTTGACTTATATTTTCATGACATGAATTGCCACTGATTAAAAAAAAAATCTTGTGAGAGAAAGCTTTTGACAGTGTTTATAGAGCCTGTCAGAGAATGACATTCAGTGATGGGAGGTTCTTGAGGTTGGTTATTTTTTATTTATTTTTTTTACTTTTGAGGTTTATTTTTATTTTTTTTGGGACATATTCCCACAAGGTGGGAAAGACAGCAGGCACAGCAAAACTCTGTTTCACTTCACTGGGTACTTTGCCACTGTACTAAGTTTTTACCTTACTGAGTGATGTTCTAACATCACAGGGCAGTAGAAGCATTTTAGAACACAAAAGTTACAGAGGCAGCCCTATTATTGTAGGGTAAGAAGGGTTAAAGGAGGAGGTATTAAACTGGAAATATCCTAAAGACAATTATTGCATTTTGGACGGTGGTTGCTTTTTCCTGATACTAAATAAGCATAATTACAGCTCCCACCAAGTTCTAAAAATGTGTTTATTTTACTGGGATAATAACATTTTGAACTTACTGCACCATTCTTACCAGAAGCTCAAGGCCCCCAATAAATGCAAACTGAACTTGTCTAACGCATCTTTTTGATGTGGTTCAGCTCTATTCTTCTTTGTAAACAAATTGAAGCACCATATGACTACAGAGTTTGCCCAATCACACATTGAGTGTGTCCTAGATATCAGATTAAGAGTCAGAGGCCCATTTTGTTAGTGTCTTTCCATAATGAAATTATTAGATTTTGTTCATTTTAAAAAGCTACAAAGCAGATCCTTGCTCTGATGAGTTTTCTCCATTTGTATTTCTTCTGTAATTCTGACAGCAAGTTCTTTAGAAAGTGATCACTCTAAATACAATGTACAACATTCATTTGGTGTGCCTTTCTCTGTCCATCAAATCTGTTTTCTGATCCACTTCCTGACTCACTGCAGTTTTACTCTACTGTCACTCAATTGAAATCAATTTTGTCTGTGTGGCATTTTACTCTTTCCAGTGAAAAGCTGCAGTTATTTGCCCAAAATAGAGTCTGAGGAGAGATGGTGTGTATGTATGTGTTTGCTTGTGTGTGTGCAGGAAAAGAGGAGGAAAAGAACAGAAAGTTCCCCGTATCAGATTCAAGAACTTTCATTAAACTGTTAACATGGAAATATTTGTAGATGGGAATTTGGTTGCTTTGAGGAGCTGACTTCAAATTCATGTCAGGTTAGGGCCAAAACTGGCTTGATGGACACCTTGAAAAGGTGATTTTTTTTGCATTACATAAGCATAGAATCCATGATTCCTGATAATTGCTAGCTGGCAACCCCTGTCTTCAGGAGCTTGGTCCCATGAGTAGGACACAGGTAAAAACCACAAGGAACCTCCAATGAAGTTTATACTTCTGCAGTTTTGACAAATACTTGAAAAAGAATGCATGTAGGAAAGGAAATAGTACAGCAAAGACTGAGAACTACAATTAGAAGAAATTCTGCTTTTTCCAAAGGTTACCCAGAATGTGTATTTCAAAACATAGATCACCTGAAATCTAGACTGCTGATCTGAGTCCAGGACACCCCTAGATCTTTGTGCAGTTCCTACTCCAACTGTATTCCCAGGAACTCCATGGTTACATTAAAATACGAGCACACCGTGTGCTCTAGCTGAGTACAGAATGATAACAAATTAATCTGAAAAGAAACTACATTATCCTGCTCTCTTCATCTTTCCCAGGTATTCCTTTAAAAAGTCAGAAGCCACAGAAGTCCATCCTCTGCACTTGCCAAAGGTCCATTTGGAAGGAATAACCTTCAGCTGTGAATTGGGGTTCTACTGTTGTACAATGTACAAGTTAAATGAGGATGAAGGGCTGCTGGAAAGGCTTTTCCTTGCTGGACATTTCACTGCTGAGTCTCAGCATCCCTTTAAAACTAAAGATGTTAGCCTGGCCATTTGCTGTGGCCATGGAACAGGAGGACCCAAACTCCTCAGCCCAGATGTAAAACCTGAACTTTTCTACATTAGCAAAATTTGCCTGTGACCATGTTTCATGTCCCCACAAAATAAAAATCTGAAATCAAATAGCTCTGAACATTGTTTTCTGGTTCCCTCCAAGGCTGTCCAAGTAGGAATGTGTTCACTGACAAACTGAATAAAGTCTGCAAAGCAAGGAAAGGAGAGGTCCGAGGAATCTCCTATGGGACTGAGTTGATACATTTTCAGATATATAGAGCTTTGGTGAATAGAATTTCCCTTTCTTTCTTTGTAGAAAATTAATTTTAATTGTTGAAATAGATGTGAAGACAGATTTGTAACTGATAATTCCAGATATGGATAAAATTGGAACCTGGTTCTCCTTCACACTGCTTTGATTTTTCTCTAACTATAAAAAGCAAAATAATCTATCTACCTCAGTGGGAATTAGCCTGAACCATCCACAGAAAAAAACTCCCTAACTCAGCTCCACCAAAATTTAATCCTATGCACTTCTCAACCTGGAGTTAAAGTTCATTCTTGTAATACACATTTTATAGGAAGACTGCAAACAGAGCTGCTTGAGTCCTGTGCACTGGTACTTTTCCATGCTTACATCAGAAGGAAATAAGTCTTGCAAAAAATAGAAAGTGAAAAATATCCCTAAGAGAGTCTTGAAATGCTCTTCAAGATACACGTATATGCAGATGTGACAAGTATGCAAATCTACAAGCATGTTTTCCATCACAGATGTGAGGTTCTGAGAATAAACTGTAATGTGAAGCCTTGCTCTATTGAGAGCTAGTGCCCTTAGTGCTGAAAGCATAAAATAAAAAGACTTTTGTGTAAGTGGAAAAAAATCAGATTATATATTATCATCCAAAAAATTTCAAAATTGAACATAACGCTGGCACAGCAGAGTATTAAGAAAATGTGAAAAGCCTTGTAAATATTTTCACAGATTAGCATCATGATGATAGTAAAAGTGAAACACAAGATTGGTTTGCAGTGAGTTAAAGTTATACCAGCTGTCATAGAAGGCATTAAAAAATTAACTGCTAGGTATTGGTGGAAATGTTACGAAGCTTTTCACTCAGGATGAATTCTAGTATGAGCTTCTGTCAATCCACAGTTTCACATTAGAGGAACATTACACATTTATCTGTTTCATGTTATCTGATACACAACAGATCAAACCACACTAAATGCAGATGAAAATCATTAAAAATGGATGGAAATTGTGGTGATAGTGGCAAGAATTTCAGTGGTTTTGCTTTTAAGTAGACATTAAAATTTTAATCAAATATTTAGCATTTTCAGTCAATTCAATAGTATTCATAATGATTATTTGTCATCATTCTCTTTCCTATTTTATATTTTAATCGTACAACCAAAGAGCAGAAATATCACATGATCTACTACTTAGGGAGAACAGTGACTAATTAAAATGAATAATTCAAAGGCAATGCATATCAAAACACTTTTAAAGTTCTCACAAGCATTGCCAAATTAAAAACAAGCAGAAAACCCACAGACAATAACCACTGTAATGATGTTTTCAGTGAGGTTTTTTGCTACTAAATATCCATTCAAATTTTGAGGGTCTTTTTGAATGTCTCTGTACTTTTCAAAATAAGTGAACAATCTCTAACTGCTCTAACAGCACTCAACACAGTGGATCTAGGAAGGATTCCCTATATTGTGAGAGCAGGAAGACCAATTTCTTTGAGATTTCCTGTAAACAGCTCTTTGAACAATCTAAATGTGGTAATATTGCAATAATGCTGTGAAGGCATGGATTAGGGCAAGGTGATGAAGGCAGAGTCTCTCCAAGTGGATGGTTGGCTTACATTCTTTTGAAATGGACCCTTGTGTTGCTAATGAGGTTTATAACTGTTGTCTTAAAGACAATCTCAGAATGGTGCCTCTTAATATTTCCAGTCTAAATATAGAAAACTAATAGCATATCATGGATCAAAGCTTAAAATGGCACAGAATGAATGAGTTAAATACTTTCTATAAGTTGACGATGTTTACTGGCCTCAGATTTGTGCATGGACACTCCATGTATTCAGTATCCAAATATTTCTGCACATTCTGTGGGATCACTAGGGCAGTTTCTTTTAAGGTCTTATATTAAGAAGGCACTTCACAATGATATAATAGGTCTTAGGACTTACTCTACATTCTGCACTTTGGCCAGGTGAAGTGAAAACAAACTGAGTGAGTAGGAATCCCAACAACAGAAGAAAAAATATTTAGTGCACACTATTCTCAATCTTGCCTATACAACCTTTTCTACCTGAAATACTATGTAGCTGTAAAGTTTCCCCGCCCTATTCAACTAACTATAGAAGCTTATAAGAAATCAAATATGTTATTTGTAGTAGAAAGTGCTGCTTGCTAGCTGGAAACAGTTATTTGTGCCTATTGGCACAACTCTGATAGACCATTTTCAGTTTGAACTTGCCTCTTTCCTTTATCCTCCCCATAATTAACACAGGAGATTTTTGCATCTGGTTTGTAACTCACAGGAGGAAAAGTAACAGCAGCATAATTGCCCTCCACTATTATCCAGCATGGCAGTACTTCATTCAAAAATGCTCTTGTCTGCATGGCACAGATCTTCTGCAAGTGTTTAGATAACCAGCTGGTATTTCTAAACTATAGTCCTGATGATGTGGTTTCAAGATCGCAGGAATGCATCCCTTGGGGCTGCCAGGACAAATAGTTAACAGTTTGTCCCTGCATTGTGGTTTCCTTTTGGATATAACTCCATCATATCTGTCTCCTGTAGCATGAAAAGAGAAGGCAACAATGTGATTGCTAAGAGTGTATCTCTCCTCACTTAATTACCTGGCAAAGATATCAGGGCTTTTGAGGTGATGACCACAGGAAGTGCCTCTATAGAAGAAAAAAAAGTTTCTCTGTTCTTAATATCATATAAAACAGAAACTGTAAGTTTGGGAGAGTGTTCTTTTGTGTCAGCTGGACACTTCGTAAAAGGAAAAAATAGTAATGAGCTGTGGAAGATTTGGGTTAAGAGCCTTGACTAAAACATGCAGGAAATATGTGGCACAGGCAAAAACAATGTATAATTGTATAAGAGCAGCTTTCCAGTGCAGAAACTATGGAAGTCAAGTACTGCAGCTTGCAATCCCCTTTCCCCATTTCTGTGTACTTTTTATAACTTTGCATCTTTTTCTATATTTTATTTTTAGCCTGCCTCCACCCACTTTTGAATGCAGAAATAAGATCTGAAGAAATTTAGTTTAGGTGTTTGATAGTTTAGGAATGGCCTACAAGGTTTTCTATTGCATTTCAGCAAAGCAAAACAAGGTCATATCCAGAAAATATGACCAGATGAACATCATCAGGGATCAAGGAGGAAGAAATTGCTGATTCTGTACTTGATCCTCATCAGTTGCTGTGAAATGACCACCTAAAGCCTTAACAAAGAAGGCACAGAAGTAAATCTTGGTATTGTGGTAAAGCAGAAATCTTCTTTTAAAGTGCTGTGATTGCCTGGCAGTGAGGTCAGGAGAAATGTAGGACTGAAAAAATTGAAAAATCCCTTCCTAAAGTCAGCAAATACTGTTCTGCTTTGTGGCTGCAGCTTTAGGTGAAAGACTATATTAGGTTGGGATTACAATATGGGAGGAAAAGAACACATCTCCAAGGCACCTAGAGAAAGCTCAGTAAAAAATTTATTTCAGGTCTTCCTAAGTAAAGGACTTAAATTTTCTATATAAATGTTGGTTGTAAGCGGGTACAAAAACAGTAATAAGATCATTACCGTGAACTGTGGAAATCAGCTTGTTATGTGTTCCCCTTCTTGTTTGTTTGCAATTTTTTTTCTGTGTTTTGGTTGGTTGGTTGGGGTTTTTTTTGATTTTGGTTTTGGTCTTTTGCATTTCTCTTGGCCCTCAAAATGACTTGTTTCCTTGCAATATTGTTAATTCTGAAATTAGCGTTTCCACACTAGTGGCTCATACTCAGATTTTGAAAATAAAATCAGCTGAAGTTGAAACTTCTCTATAAATTTTGTTCACAATTACAATTTTAATTAAAATAGATTACTGCAACTAGCATGGAAAAAAACCCCTCTGTTCTACAAGTGCAGAATTGAGGCAGGAGAGCTGCTTCTATATTGTGCCTCTTCTCCAGCAAAACATTATTTGGTGTCTCTGAAAACAAAGCTTATCTTATTGTAGATTGAGGTAGCAAGTATAAAATAGCAAGCTGATTTTATCATTGATTAGCATTGTACTGTTATTTCTCAATAGGTCTAAATTCTGTCTCTGCCTCAGCCCTAGGACTGATAACTGTGGGCTGCCTTTCCTTCTCTGAACTCAAAAACCCCCCTACTTTCTGTGCTTGCTGATGAGAAATTTCATTTTCTATCAGGATGCTCATGTGAGAGAAGATTAGTTGCCTACCAGATCAAAAGAGATGGTGCTCAGATCATGCCTCATTTTGCTCAGCTAGAGCCTCCACACTCAGTCCTCCAGGGTCATAAATAGGCACAAAGGAGTCATTGCTTATAGCTGACCTTCAGGACACAGCCAGCACCACATAACAAGTCACATTACTGTACCTATAAAGAAATGGGATCTAGAGCTTCTGAAAAAATAGCAATCATGAGGAAGTGACAACTGGGCCAGATTCTGAAGAGATTAATCACTCCTTATTCAATCTGCATTATGGCTCTTTTTCCACTGAAATCAGAGAAGGTTTTCCTGTGAAGGCATTAACTGAGTAAACAAAACCTGGAGCATTCAGCCACAGGGTTCTTTGTCTTCTACCTCATTGCCCCTCCTCACTATCTGTCTACTTCATGATGACTGAACAGACAGAAGAGATCAAATGGCTCACCTAGCCAGCCTAGGAAAGTTATCCTAGCAGCAAAGGTCCTTCTGTTTCCTAGTCAGGCTGTAAAGGCTTTGAATAGCAAGTTGCTGCAGAAAGGAGGCTGTTTTCCCAGTAAACATGAGATGACATAGGAGAAGGGCAAGCAGCAGACCCAGAACACACCGGGATGCTCTCAGTTGTTAAAGCCATTTGAGAGACGTGAGGGGAGCACTGCTGAAAGGGCTGGCCTCAAGCTCTCCCGTTTTCAGATGGGTGTGTAGTCATAAGTTTTCCCCAGAGAATGAATGTGAGCCAAGTTAGGACTTTGGCATGGCAGCAGCAAGGAAATAAGAGACATGGACAGCGAGTTAGCATAAAGAGAATACAAAATGACAGTGGGCTTCAGAGACTCCATGGGTGACTAGGGTAGGTTTAGAGTCTCACAGCATTTGTTTTATTGTCACATTTGAAGGATTTTTAAGTATCAATGGATTCCAGAGGTGGCCCAGCCAGCCAATTAAATTTATGATTCATTGCCACAGAGCTTATCATCATGAGTCTGTAGTATCATTCAGTGAATGCCTCCAAACTAAGAGGATACACTGATTAACCATAATTAGCACTGCACCATAAATTCATGTAGGGCTTTAAAAACATTAAGAAACAGTATGTCTCCTCCCTAGAGAGCAACAGCTTATAACTAAGTCATTTTCTCAGACACAGCACAAGCATGCTTAATTTAGCTATTAGCCTACAAGGACATGATAATTATTTTTCTCTAACAGTGACCCATGTCCTTGTGAGCAAATGCAGCTCTAAGGACAGAGCTAGAAGGAAGATGCCAGCTTGGAAGCTGTAGGTTGCATTGCAGCTGCTAAAGGGAGAGCATGTCTCAGGGTCACCTACAGAGGAAACTCTTACCTGTACTAGGTTATTTGCCATGCAACATCCCAATGATTGTCTTCAAAGACAGAAAATGTTGGCCAACAGTATGTTTGAAGTTCATATTATAAGAAAAATAGCTAATTATGGTATGTTACAGGTAAGCAAAGAAAGCAAAAATATTTGGTCTTTTATTAACCCTTTGCTCTTACTAATATTTTTTTCTCACTCTATACTTCCATACCATAGCTGTACTAATTTAAGATGATGGTTTGACTCTCCTTTGTATTTTCTAGTCCTGAATGACTTCCTGGTGAAGTTGCTTTCATCCCAACCACTGCTCTTAAAACAGCTGATCCCACCACTCACTAATTTACACAGTTTGGCTGAATCTCAGCTCTACCTCAGGTTTTACCTTACCTGTTGCAAGGCAAGTAAGTCAAATCAAAATTTTCCACAGCATATATAGAACTAATCCTTGTGTAAGTTCATACCTTCAGAATTCTGAGAGGAAAGTTCAGAAGAACTGGTTATAGGAGACATTCCTCACTTGTAAAGATGTTTCCGTGGTCCTCGTTCCTTTCTTTTCATCAAAGGTTATTTTCTTTTAGCACAGCAAGTAGGCTCTTGCAGTTTAGAGCTTGAAGTTTAGGACCAGTTCTATTATTAAGTACATGCTTGAGCCTCCTGTGTGCCTGAGGTAGTTTGGTGAAAGCAAGCCATAAAGCCACCAATGGTTTATCTGCTCTCTGTCTTGCTTCTCTTTGAAATGGGGTTTAAAAAGAGATCCCACACATAGCTACTAGCACAATTTAAGAGCTGAAGAAGAGGTGCCTTTTGTCTGCAACAAAGGACAAACATTCAACACCAGAAAGCTTGTGCAAGCTGGAATCTGGCTGGAACAAATTGCATCTCTGTCAACATAACTAGAGGCTCAGCAGTTTTCTGATTATTAATGTGCCTCAGAAATCTGCTGGGGCTGATTACACATAACCAGTGAAACACCAATGGCCTACTCAGCTTACACTTTCTTGGGAGACTGGACATGCTTTACCTCTGGAGCCATCCAGCCTTCAGCTTTTAGTGCAAGCAAAACAAACGTAGTGTGCATGCAACCATAACCACATGGCAAGAATATGCCTCTGCAAATTATCCCATCAGATACTCACATATCACCAGCCCTCCTGTTTGCTGAAGGCAGAAAAGTTAGGTTTTGCAAGCATTTGTTGAATGCTGAGATTACTGGAGTGTGAGAATTTCATTTCCATGAGTTTTTCATTAAATCTTGTTGACAAATTTTTAAATTATTTCTTGATGAAAGGAAAAAGAAGTTTTTCAGCCTCTCCAACTGGTTATGGGTGCCTCATGCTCCTTCCTTCAGAGCTCAAAAGTCCAGGCTCTAGGCCTTTTTCCTCCAAGAAAAAAAATCCAGAGCAGATTTCAGAGGCCTCTTAGAATTTTCTCTTTGCTAATTTATTCTAACTTTATTTGACAACAGGGTTCCATTGGTAGGAGACTGGCCCATAATTTTCTCTTACTCCAGTTTTAGAGCTTGCTTAATCCCACAGATTCTGTGCACTACAAAGCCAATTGCTTTCTGAAGACTCATTTTATTTAGCTTCAGAATACTGAATCCTCAGGAGTATTTAGCCCTTTGGGATAAGAAATTTTTCTGTCTGAAGGCCATATAGTTTCTCTAAACCAGAAGGCTGTTTAGAGAGTGGTCAATAATCTCAGACATCTCTACTGTATCATCTGCTAACCTCTTGGGGCAGGACAGTCTGCATATATGTCAGCCAACACTGGGCAGAGCAGTAGAGCACCCAGCACAAAATGTCACCAAATTCTCAGGCATTTTCACATGTATGCAATTCAGGAATAAATGCCTCTGATATAATATTCAGAGCCAGGGGGCAATCCTATCTCTCAGGCTGAGCAAGTATGAGCAAGAACAGGAAATGTAAAGTACTGGTATAGAAGTGTATGCAGAGAACTCAGAGGATCTGGAAAATGCCCCACCATGGGTAAAGGAACAGCCAAGACTGACATCCCACCTGATTTTTTTTTTCATTTTCAATGATCATTAAGCAGTGAGCAAATTAATACAAATCAGTATCATATGGTAGAATGGCCCACCAACAGGCAAAAAGGGACTGCATTCTTCAGCCACTTCATTTCCAAGGTGTGCTTGGAAGCCACTGTGGTCAGGCAAAATGGACACTGTTCCAGTAGCAGTGCACTGAGAATGTACTGTGTGAAAGAGGCAACTCTTACATATTAATCCAAAGTAGCTCAGCCTTCAGTTATTACAAATTTAAGAACTATGCAGCACAACTCAGCAGTCTTCAGTGTCATCTGCAGAGGCCAGTAGTTACCATAAAAACTAGTCAGTTGTTTGGGTGTTTCTAACAAATCTATTTAACATTCTGATTTGTCTTCTCTATGCACACATCCAAGTAAGAGAAGATAGTTTAGAGAAAGTGCAAGCCAATTTTTTTACCATGAAATAATTCAGGTTAATTTTCTCAGTGGGGTTGCCAAATCAAATGACCAACCCAAGAGGAAGACATATATTTGTCAAGCTGAATTATTTTACTAGTATAAAATCATACAAAATAAAGAATAAAATCCACAAAAGAATCTTGGAAAGGATTGTACATATTTTTATTTTTTTTCACAAAGAACTGTTCCGTGTTGAAAGAAGATTGGAAAAAAATGTGTGCTTCTCAGATAAAGTTAAGCTTTTGGAAATCCAGAGTCCCAGGAGGTTGTTTTTTGGTGGGGCAGCACTTTGAATTGAAAGGAAAATTACATTCTCTAAGTAACTTTTGTTAGAAGCCAAATGCAAGCTATTTTTAAGCTCAGAACTATGAAAAACTTCATTGATTGAACCCGTTACCTGATTCAGATGCTTTCTTATTTTTATTAGACCAAGTCCTTGGCTGTTATAAATTACTGTAGCTCTTTTTGTCTTGAAGGAGATAGATGAACAGTGACCACTGGAACAATTCAAAGTGGAATTCAAACTGGACCAAAGTGTAAACATGAGGAATCTCATGGCAAGTAATCTGACCCACAAGACTGTTGCTTGAGTAATTCCAAGGAAAGAGGCAAACATTTTTCACAGCAGCCTTTATATTTCTTGTATCTTTCTAATTGATTGGAGAGCAATTAAAATCTAAATTAGATCATCAATCAAATGAGGCTGTACTAAATACTTTTCCTGCTGCCATGTACCAGCAAAATTTATTTTGTTTGTAAGCCTGTGTGTTGCAGTCGCTCAGACTGCCTGCAGCGTGGGGGGTTCAGAATGGGTGGATTACTCCGCGCTGGAACCAGCCTCTGAGGATAGCGTGGTTTGAAAATGCCTTCAGCTATCCTGCTATTAGCTAGTTTAGGTCTCATCCCTGCCCCAGGAATACCTTATTGGACCCTTGCCATGCACAGCCAGGGCTGATTGGATATCTTTGATACACCTCTCTCTCTTCCTGTAACTTTTAAGTTTGCGCACGGGGGAGCAGAGGGGTCTTCTGCCCAGCTCCCGTCAGGACTCTCTGCCCCCGGGGGCAGAGAGAATAAGCCTGGAATAAAGCTTCAAGAATTCCACTCTCTCATCTCTTTGTCTTCGCTTAATTGCTCCTTAACCCTGCCTGGTCAAGCGATTCCACAAGTCCCAGCTCCGGTGCTGCTTGTGTAACTTGAGGGTCGCGGGAACGCATCCCTCTGTGCACGCTCCAAGCCCGAGAGAGACCAACAAGGGAACAGGATCAGAACCAAGCAAGAGCTAGCCAACACCTTTGTCTTTAGTCATGTAATGCAGATTAAGGGTTGTGAGGAATATATTCTTCCATACAATTTCCTGACTGTGATGTTATTCTGGATTATTCAGGGGGAAGAAAAAAAAAGAAAAAATATAACATTCATCAGAATATAAGGTGTTTTTAAAAATTTTTCTTCAAAATTCAAGTGCTCCTAAAGTCTACAGCCACACTGGTGTTTCATAGGCTCAGTGTTGGCACAGAAGCCCTTACCCAGAGATTTCAGTGCAGTTCAGGACGCTCTTTGCAGGAACTGAATCAGTTCCACACCGCTATGGGGTTGGTGAGGAAAGGCTTACTCCACACTTGCCATATCAGATAAAACACTCTGATTGCAGTAGATAAAAGATAAGTCATCAAAACCAATACACTGAAACTGGCAGCCATGCCTGGCCCACTCTTGCAGCCCAGATGTCTGCAAAATAATAGACAGAATTTTTTTTCTACATGCAACATAAGGCATGTAAAACAGGCCCTATGAAATAGGAAGTTGACTCTATATGCCTAAAAATTGTCTGGGTGAGGGGTGAGTTCTATGTGTGGGTTTACATATCCTTGTAACTTACTTCCCCAAAATATCAGTTCAATTTTCTTTCTCTCTTTGATAATTTTTTATTCCCTTTTTCCTCTTCTCCTCATCTTTAGTCTGAAAATTTACCTCTAAGAGATTTTACTTTTTCTTTTAAAGAAGAATAAGTGAAAGGTCATGTCTTTCATTTTACCAAAGCTTCCTTCTCACATTTTAGCAAGCATGATTTTGTGTTGCTTTTGAGGAGAGAGAAATGTGAAAGAGAAGAAAGCAGAAAACCTTCAATGATGAGATTAAAATAACACATGGAAATATATTTTATACAAAAGCCTTCATCAGCTCCAGTGGAAGCCCTTCCATACATACCTTCCATGATACATTTGGGCATAAACTGTACAGAATTGCCACCTGATTAAAAAGGAAGTGTGATTTATGTGCACGTGAAGGGTGAAGTAGAGTTGTACAAATCATATTTAGATTAATTTACGCAGTGTTATTATCACTGTCCTGAGATAGGTCAAGGAAGAAAAGATCAATGTGTTTTATCAGTAGAAGGAAACACTGGGGAAAGTTCATTGTGAATCAGGAAGGGCATCACCCAGTAACTGGGAACTAAATATGAATAGCTGGAATTCACTCAGAATCAGGAATGAGGGATCCACTAATCTTATACCCACAAGGGAATATGTCATAATACTTCTGCTAGAAAAAAACCCCACTTTTATTGTAAACAATAGTTACTAAACTATAGAGATTTGATAAGGACCTGTGGAAAGACCCAAGTTAGTGTTACAGGAGAAAATACAAGTGTTGTTATAAACAAACCTTGTTCTGAGGAATTACTTTAATAGGTACCTATGTTTCATGGAGATGCAGGCAAATGGCAAACCATCAAATTGAAAACTACTTTGAATGGAGAGGTAGAAATGCTCAGATTGGTTGTATAAATCACTCCCTGGGAAATTCTGAGGATTCATTGTGGAAATATAGGTTGTTTATTCCTCTGCAAAAGCCTGCTTTTCTTAGAGAAAAAGGATCTGTGCATAATAATAGAAGTTAATGGGTGTTTATTATAAAACATCTGACCTTACTCTGTTACTTATATTAAATCTGAGCTGTGCTGGTGGCACCTGCTGCTTTGTATTAACACACTGCTGTACTTTGCTTACTTGGATGAAGGCAGGAACACCATGAAGACAGGCTCCTATGTGGGTGTATGCCTCTTTTCTTCATTTTGTCTTTTTAATTACACATGTGATGAACAAATTAAAATACCAAAGCTACAAGTTAAATTCAGGCACCATATATGAAGCAAGCAGTTGCAAACCTCTTAAAATCTTGGGACTAGTCCCTCAGTTGTTCACACAACCTCTACACTATAATTTCCAGCAATATTTGAATATCAAACTATTTGGAGCATGAGTCTCTATAAAAAAGGGTGTCTTTATAAAGTACTTTGCACGTTTACAGCATGTTGTGAATGCTCGTGTTATTGACAAAATGCAGTCTGTGAAGTGTAGGTGAAGTAATAGATAAGGCTGATTTTACCACTTTTTGTTTCTTTAGCTCACTGATTTCAGGCATCTTATATCTTACTTGTTACTTCTGTGTTAGGGCTGGTAATGCTGACTCAGTACCTGACAACTTGTTTCAACTTCACTTGCTGCTGGCTTAGCAAACCAAATTCAGTAACAAATGTGAAATCAATTGCAGTTAAGGACACTTTTGCAAAGATGAATGAACAGAGCAGGAGTTCAGCAGCATCAAGAGGTATGCAAAAAGTATATGTAGGAAGCATCAGCAGGGGTTTTCTTTCTCCAATATAAAACAAGTGTAAGTCTCTGGATGACTGGATATTTCATAAAAGCAAAATCCAGATCAGCCCCTTCATCTCAGGGAAGCAGGCATTCAAGATACTGGTGACTGATGGAATAGTTACCAAGCTTTCAGTAATGATGAAGGTGAGTAATGATTTTTGTGTCATTCTTCACAGTCTATCTTCATATTGCCCTCCATCCTGTCAAAACAAGCGGCCTGCTTTTCCACATAGCACCCAAATGTCTCAGTGCTTTAATAATAAAGTAATATGAACTGGTGCCACTCTTCTGTCAGCCTGTGAGAAGCTGTCTCTGGAGGATGTGTGGGTTGATGTGGTAGACCTTTAGGATGCTGTTAAAAACAGCAGCAGGGAGCCCTGAATGGCATGTTCTGTCAACAGCAGAGCCCTTGGAACCACTAAGGGGTTCTACCCTCCCCTCCCTAGCTGAATTTTATGTGGACTGACAGGTAGAAAGCACCTCTTTCACCTTCTCTCATGGCATAAATAGAAATGAATGATAAAATATTCATGAAAAGGAGGGGGTATAAAAGGAGAGAGAAAATAATGCCAAGTTATAAAAATATAACGGCCAAAAGAAGAGAACTTAGGGAAGGCAGATGTAACAGCATCTCTCTCAACTTCTCTCTCTCAACTTATCAACTCATCAGGATGCCTCCTGTTCTGCTTTACCCACATGAATGTAGAGAGTGATGGTCAAGCCCTGTGTACAGGGTATGAAACAGGACCAAAACACTTGCTCAGTGATAGTGTCTCTGAAGCTGTCTCCAGCCCACATCTGCACCTCTTACAGAGGAAACACCTTTTGTCAATTTGCTAGACAACAAAATATGGCAGTTACATGTATGAAGATGTTCCAGTTGTTAAAGCTGCTCTGTGGGAAACGGTGTATGGAAATTTGTAGGGCAGTGATAATGCAATGTAATCCAGTTTATAGGAGGATCATGCATGAAAAATTATTTCAAAATCCCATTTGGAAGGTATGTATGTGATATATGCAACAAGGTAAATCTCTCCTTTCTCAGTCAGTAAATTGGTGTTAACATCAGTGCTGTATGGAAGTTAATAAGTGCACTGAAAGATTAGGTGCCCTTCATGTGTTATGTGAGTTGACTTAAATTTATTCATCCACAAAAAATGTACAGATTAATACACTAGTTTTACATAAATCCACTGCATAGCACTTTAGGTCTTTGGTTTACATACTACCTATAAATCATTGCTCCTTAGAGTCTGACAAAAAATTACAAAAGGAACTCTGCCTTTTTGAAAGGGCTTGAAACTTGACATTGAATTGTGGCCAGAGGTGCTGACATGACTGCAGTAGAGATTTTGCCAGGAAACCTACTATAAAGGTACAACAGAGAAGTCCCTGGTTCAATATGTACTTGTTAAGAATTTGGTGGCAGAATGTCTTAAGTTTTCATGTGCTGTAAGCATGATCAGTCAGCTCACCAATGCCTTGTATCACTGCAGACAGCAGGGGGAACTGCCCATGATCAGAGAAGAAATGAGCCTTTTTCAGGGGCGAACAGCACTTCCCTGGAATTACACTTGCGTGTTGTTAGATGCTATTACACTGTGAGGTGCTGGATTTGAAAGTGAAAACACTTTTTCTCCCTATTATTTCTTTCTACCCCTGAATCCCATGAAAAGAGAAGGAAAAAAAGAAGTAATGCAATTAGATTATGAGAGCTGTGATATTTTACATGGACTGGAAGGTGAAGAAAAGGCAAAGAGAGGGAGGTTGCTGGAGGAACTGGGGATTGAAGAGCTCAGGCTTAGAAAGGGAAAAGCAGAGCCTTTGTGAGTGCTCAGCCCCTCAGCAGTGCTGTGCTTGCAGCACTAGCTTTGAAATCCAGATAAGAATGGGTCTTGGAGATGAGAAAACCACAAAGCAGATAATAGGGCATAGCAGCAGATACAGAAGAGGTCTATGTCATGAATGTGAAGGACCTAGTTGGACATTACTGTTTTGTTTTTGTGACAAAGGCAAATTTGTGAGATTGAATATTTTTCAGGGCAACAGGACTTGCTTTCAGAGAGTTCTCACAAAGCAACAAGTTTGGGGAAAAAAGTTTCAAAATGGTAGATGCCCACACTGACCTTTTCAAAATTGAAAATCTTGGGTTTATAGTATATAACAAGCTCTCATGAAAATCCAAGTTACTGTGATTGAGAGACTAAAATGATCTGAAATAAAATGAAACACTTCAAAATTATATAGAAGCCTGCTTCAATTCAATAGGAATCGTGCATTTAACTTTCAGTCTATGAAAAATGTGACATTTCAACTTCTAAGCCCCATTTGTGGTGAATACTTTCTTTTAATTGGGACAATTTTCCTAAGTGGGAAAAAACCATCTGTTTCCCTCTCCTTCCAGCTGTGGCTTTGCTCTTTCGCATTTCTCTGCTTCAGATCTATAGGCACTGGGTAGCATTTCAATGGGAAATAGGGGAGGATGGAATAGAAGGGCTTCATTTGCTTTTTTACTAGAAAAATCCCTCTATTAAATGTTATGGTCATAAAATCAGGGGCCCATAATACATGAAATGGCAGAATTTGAATGTCTCTCAGCCTTAACTCAGCCATCTTTGGCTTATACACTACAATGCGCACTTCATCTTTTTATGATCACCTGCTTCTTTCCCCAGAGCCTCATACCACATAAATAGGTAATTTTTGAGTGAATAGTTTTTGCTTATTGTGTGTTATCACTATCATTTAAAATTTTTGCCTTGACATTTTGTCTGAACTGATGCCCTAAGGCCCCATTTCAGTTTTCTGTCCTTTGAAATATGGCTATTTGCTATTTTCTCTTTGTATTCTTTTTATACTCTAAAACCAAAGGTATTCTAAAAGAATAATATTTTCTTATATTTTTGTGATCAGTGGTCATCAAATTTACCTTTGAGGTCTGATATTTGAATTGCAGACACTAATTCAGCTGCTTGTGTTCACCTTGTTCAATTAAACATACAGGTAAACAAATTGTAGCTGTACAAAAGTAACTGTGACAGAAGAGGCTAGATTTTGTCTGCAAAAAAAAGGTGGCCACAAAGTTTTGTTGCTATTGTTCTGCAAACCTTTGGGGCAGTCATCTAAGCTAAGCCTTAGCTTTGGTAGGTGCAGACAGCATTACAATAGTTTTGCTTTGAATTTTTTGCTTTGCTTGGCCACTGAAGTCAGGAAACTTCACCTTCCTTTTATACTCCAAAAGCATGAAATATCCAATAAGAAATCAATAAAATGCATATCCAAGAGAAGCAAACAGACTTTTCAAATAACAATAAACCACGGTATTTCAAACTAAAGAATCAAAATACATGGAAATATGTGACCTGGTGGTGGGAAAGATTTTACACAACATTCTCACAACATATATGTATACCCCACCTCCTCCTTTGCCAGTTCCTTCCTCCAAAAATAACCTGTATTTCATTTAGGTTGTTTTGGAGGTTTCCAGATAATGTAACCCACAAATCCATCTGCATTTGGAATGCAGTGGTTCATGAATGACCTTTTCATTACATTCACTAAGCAGGATCTTGATCCAAGTAGATTCTTTGGCTTGGGCTCATTCCACCCTCCCTTGTGCTTTGAACAAACCACTTCCCCAGGCTCAGAGGGCCATAACTTTGGTTGTTTGAAAAACTCATTTAACACAATTTATTGTAGCATTCTCTCCCTTTTTCCCCTGTCATAACTTCCTGATTGCTGTTCATCTGTACCAGATGTGCTCTTTACATTTCCAAATTATATAAACTTATTACCCAAAATGGTTCTCCCTCTTTTCCCATCTGCTGTATATTTATATTTACAGTAGCATGCTAACTTGTATACCATAGCACACGTTTCACTACTAGGTCTGGAAAAGCACAGGGAATTCCTCTCTTAGAGGTGCAGTTCTTGCCATCTGTAGCCATAGCCATCCTGTCTTCAAAAACATCTAATTATGTAAGATACACGAGGCAGCCTTAGATAGAGCAGCCTCCAAGGAAAACTGGAGGTACTGCACAGAGTAGAAGTCTTGAAGAAGCAGATGGCACCCTTTGAATCAGTCCTAAAGCCATGGTGCAAGGGTGACAGTGTCTCTCTGGGTGACATCCTTCTAATGAAAAAAACAGCAGTGACAATGGAAAACTATTAGTTAAATCTGCTGCTCAGTATAAAACTGGGAGTTTGAGTGGACTTGTGTGTGTGCATGTCTACTTCCTATTACTGCTCTCTCTCGAAATATTAACAGGGAGCAAGAACTACTTAGGGATTTAGCAAAAATAAAAATAAATTCAGCAGAATACATCTTCTTCAACTTTTCCAATTTAGTAAAAAGGGAATGGTGACTTTTTGTGCTCAGAAAAGTGACATGTCTGTCAATCAAGACACTGCCTGTTCATGCACAAAACCTCAGTATAAGTGCAAGGGCACTTATTTTTTCTCCATTATGTAGGCTTTAGAGCTAACCCTTAAACTCATTCCAGCATTTTTTACAAGTGTAAGGGAAAATTCCACTTCCTGGATTTAAGGGATTATGCCAAATGCTAAACCAAGCATAGCAGCGTGTACCTCACGCTGAATTTCCCCCCTTTTGCACAAATCTGAGCTCTAGTGTATCACCTTAAACCAACACAATAAAATGTGATCATTCACCCACTTCAGTTACTGCTGTGAAAGAGCAGTGACATAGCAGGGTCCTGACTGGCCAGCCACAATATTCTCAGTCTGGAGGAAAGAGCAGGATAGCAGATGCTGAAGGAAATATTTTTGACAGATAATTTTGTCCTGAAAACACCTATTCTAAACTGAAATACTCCCAACATTTGCATATCTTTCTTTTACTTTGGTGCCTTTTAATTTTTTTCAAAAGTAGGAGAAATCATTACATCCCCAGTGCAGAATGGAAAATAAGAATGACTTTTTACTACTTAGAATTGCTTAACAAAGTAAGAGATTTTAACAGTTATCTTTCTCCAATGAAAATATCTCCAAAAGTATCTAATATATGTGTTTTGAAAAAAACAAATCCTTCATTTAAATTCCTAGTTAAATTATATCCTTGTTTTTGTTCTTCTTCTCCTCTGCAGCTTAATACTTTTTCAGTCTTGTCACGAGTGCTGTTTTTGTTAAAGGATTAAACACACTGAGGTATCATCTAAAAACTCAAGCCTACAACAGTACAATAACAGGGCTATGAAAATGCTTTTCAGTTTCTAGCTCCATTTGTTCCACCAAAATTCACACAGCATTGTGTGAGCCTGCATATGCATCAGTATTTCTGTGCCTTCATTGCTTGAATCCATTACTTGTTCTCATCTGGAAGCAGAACAAAGCAGCTGCAGGAGGAAGTTTATTGCATGCAGTCTGGGGGTTCTGACTGACTGTGACAGTGGTGGTGTGTGTGGAAGATGACTTAGCTGTTATTTTCCCTGCCTCTTGATCCAAATTTGTGCCTCTTTGAGAGTCAGAAAACATCATTCCAAGGGACAGTGGGATTTTCTCAACTTCTCAAAGAAAGTCTAGAGTTATTTTTAACTATTAGTGATTTTTATTTTAACTATGAGAGTTAAGTATTTCTCATAGCCTGAGATTCTGCAGTGCTGATGAAAGATAGAAGTTAAATCCCATCCTGTGCCCTTCTTTTTATACAATCACCCCTCAGCAGTGTGAAACATCTGTATACTTTATATGCAGAGCTCAGCAATAATTTATTCAAAGTACTTCACCTCCTCTTCTATTTCTAAAACAACTGTGAGCAACTTAGCATTCAAGTGTCTTTGGAAATAAATTTGGCAATCTTTTCATGGAGAGACTGATGCTAATGTAGAATCTTTGAAAAGGGAAAGTATTAATTCTGTTCCAGTGGCACTGAAGGGTGTGTGATCTAGGTCACTTCATTTTAGCTGTTCTACTTCTGTTCATGAACACAAGTTTGCAAAGAGTTAGATCTTAATCTTCGAAGAATTAAAGAGTGGTAGAAATGTTTAATATTTATCAACACACTTCATTGAAAAGTGGTGAAAAAGAAGGATTTGTGTAATAAATGTGGACACTTCTACAACTAATAAATGTAAACATAGAGAAGATGTATGTTATATAATTCTGAAAGGGAGCTGACTTAGTACAGTACGGAATTCTGACTTAAAACTCATGATGCCCAATGTCAGTAGAACCCACGGTCAGCAGATGAACATTTAGCTCAGTGACATATCCAAACATGACTGCTTCACAGTGAGCTCTAATCAAACACACACAGGGGGCTTCTGCAGATGTTGTTACCAAGACAGATGTTATGCAACTTTTTCTTGATTATCTAGAGGAAACTTGAAGCACTCAATGACTAAATTTTCAGATGGCACAATAATAGGCAAAGCAAGAAATGATAAGAAGCTTTTTGTGTCACACAGTAAGCTGGACACTGATAGAATGGACTGTAGGAAACCCAGTCTTTAAGGAAAGACAGAGTATGCCTCAAAAGTGTTAGGAAATAAGTTGTAGTCTGTAATCTTTAAATGATCAGATTTAAAAGAGAGGTCTGAATTATTTATTTCTACTCAGGGAAGAATGATTTCACACAATCTTCTTTTGAAGAAAAAGCCCCAAAATTTGAGAACTATAAAATCATTTAAAACAACCTGTTCCATTTCTGTTTACACCATACCCTTGTTTTAATCAGTCCCCCAATTACTCTTTCTACCTGGCCTTGTCACCACAGCTGAATGATTGTGGCTCTTAAAATTAAATTTGCAATACAGATATCTGCCATTTCAGATTTAGTTTTTCTTCTTAGAATAAAACAGAGTTTTATAAGAGGGCATTTTGTGTAACTGCAATATTGCTAAAGGCTAAACAGCCATGTAAACACTTAAGTAATCTGTCCACATCTCCTATGGTCCATTAAAACTATTTAATTCTACATTTTTTTTCTACCAAAAGTCCTTTCATAAAAAGTTGGGGTTTTTTTAACCTTTTCTCATTTTTATTCTAATTCATGGAATGATTGTGACTTTAAAAAAAGAACAAAATTAGAAAGTTTCAGATAAAAACTCAAAGGAAATGTTGATACTTCATTTTAAAAAATAAATAAATTGATAACATATCTCTGTAACTATTATTTTAAGCATGTCAGTAAAATATTGTATTAAGTTTCTATGAATGGGAAATCAAATGCTTCTGTGTAATTTCTTTTCCTGCTCTAAAGTAGTCCTCTAATATTTATTCCAGTTTACTTTTGCATCAAGAATTGTAATGGAATTTAAAGCTTTTTGGCATGGTTCAAATATGCAGTTTGCTCCTCACCCATAACCTGGAGACATTCTGCTGTTGGATATAGAATGCAGAAATAAATGGCAGTTTCACTTTACTGTTATTCATAGGTTTATAACACTCAAGGTTAATGTGCTGTGATGGCTTTTTCATGAAAAATGTTTGTAAATCCTGAAAGTTTCATACATTTTAACACATATAATTTGTCCAAAAGTCCCTGCCAGAAAGCATGGTTGTTCTTTATTCATTCTTCATCATTCATTTCTCTTTCAAAACCTTCCATTCTGCCCGTGCATACACAGCACACACATATCCAATGCAGTGTCTGCCAAAAGGGACTGGTCACATGTTTATGACTAGACAAGAAGCTAAATTGTTCTATAACCCCATCAACCAACATTTTCCATGCCCTAAAAAAAAAAAAAACAAACAAAAAAACAACCAAGAGAGTACCATGCTGTTTATTCCAAGCAAAGAGTTCAGGTTATTCTATTCAGCATATTTCAAGAAGGAGATTCCGGAAAGATGAAAATATGCATTATATTTCATTACTACAGTCATGGGAGCTGTAACTCCTACAAAGCACAGCTACTCATTTTTTGCAAATAGGTATGACCTAACAGACCTGCTAGTCATAGGAATTGGCTGTGTACATCTATGTACCCCAAATGTGTTTTTCCCTCTTAATCAACAATTCCATGTTGGCTTTGTCTAATTAGTGGTGAATTGTTTTCTCAGTTCTGCTCACCATTCCTGAAAATGTTCCCTCTAAGCATTTTCTTGCTCTTTTCTGAAACAAAACGTTAAAAGACAGGTTTTGAAGGTATTCTCTTGCCTGAAGGTTTTGACTAGGCTCTTAAAGTGAAAGCTAAGGATTCCTAGAGCATTATTCAAAGCCAGATCATTTCAGATTCTCATCTAGGTGCTTTTATGCCTCTCCTCTTTTTTCTTATATACCTACTGTCATTCGAAAACTGCTAAAAGGCAGAAAATTATTCCTCATTTTTCTATGCAAAAGCTGTGTCACTAGCATCTGATCTTTTTATTTTAGGAAGTTGGAGGCACTTTTTTTTTGGTAGTGTCAGTCACAATGATTCCAGCATGCCTAAATGGTGCAGATATTTGCACAAAACTGAAACCATGAGTTACTGACAGAATTTTATCATTCACCAACATTAATTATCCCCTCCCCACCACTCTTTATTACCTTTCAACCCTCAATGTTTGTTTCCCTGCAATTCAATGATTACATACAAAAGTTTTGTTTAGCCTGAACACTGCAGGGAAAATATGATTTTCCTGTGGGAAGTCTTTGAGTTACATCGGATTGCTTAGCCTGTGGAAAAGAAGGCTCAGGGGGAACCTTATCAGTATCTACAACTGCCTGTGAAAGGAGGTTTTAGCAAGTGGGGAGTCAGCCTCCTCTCCCCAGTAACAAGTGACAGGTTGAGTGGAAATGGCCTCAAGCTGTGCCAGAGAAGGTTGAGACTGGATATCAGAAAAAATTTCTTCACTGAAATGGTGGTCAGGCATTGATTGCATCTGGCTTTCCAGAGAAATGGCAGAAACACTATCCCTGGAAGTTTCAAAAAAAAAAAAAAAAGTGTGGATGTGGCATGTGGGGACAAGGTTTAGTTGTGAACACAGCAGTGCTAAGTTAACAGCTGGACTTGATGATTTTAAAAGGTCTTTTTAAACCTAACCAAATCTTCTACATGGAGGCTTAAATTTTGAATTCTACCTCTGTTACTATAGACAGGGTATTTTACAGTGTTAGAATTCTTTATTCGGGAGAGAATTGTCAAAGTTGTAGCAGTAACAACTGTAATAAGTGCTGGATCACTTAACTCACCCCAGGGTACCGGTCCAGATGGTTAAAATTATTATAGAAACAAAGTCATTTAACACCTTATTTCCTACATAACTATAGAAAATCCTTCTATGTCAATTTTTATATAAAATGCTTATTCCTATTATTGATGGCACTTCCCAATACCCAACCACTGAGTAAGAGTGGTTAACTCAGAGACCAATACTTGAAATATTAAGTAAGGAACTGTTTTCCCTATTGCATCAATTAATATATCTACAATTGTTATATATGGTCTTTTTTACTAAGGAGTTAAAATACATCAGCCTTGCTTTATGGTTCTTCTGCCAGTATCTTTCTTACCCTGAATATTAAGTCTTGAACAATTCACATTTCTCTAAACTTCTTAGTATCATTTATGTGTATGTCAAAAACTTCTATAGAGAGAATTCTTTTGGATTCTAATATGGAGTTCTCACCAATATGAAAGATAATCATCTATGCTTCATCTTTGGTGAGATATGAGCACAAATAGAAGTGGTTTATCATTTTTTTTACCAAATGTAAATTAACAAAATAGTGTAACTATCCGTAGTATGCACATACTTACACATTTAGTAACACTGTAATGGCCATATCAGACCAATGCATAAGCATTTTACTAGGTATATGAACAATGTGATCACTAGATACAAATACAAATATATCTATTTATTCATTTTCACTGAGATTCAGCTACTCCCTATCCAATCACATTAAGAAAACAACACAGTATCTGTCAAAGATGATTATATTAGAATATGTTTCAATGTCGTTTTCACACCTTTTATATCTGTGGCAGTTCTGTAAATGCCTCACCACTGTTTGCTGTCCCATGATGTGGAACAAAGGATTGTGCCACTTTTCATACACACATGAAAGCATCGAATTTTCTTCCGTCTCCAGACAAACTATCAGTTCCAGTCTGTGCTCCTCATTACCCCTGGAAGCTGTGACTGGCAGGCTGGGCTTATGCTTGGCAGAGAGGTTACAGAAAAAGCAGCTCAATATTGCTCAGAGGGTCAGATCTGGGTGTTGTCCTGGAAGACAGTTTCAGCTAAAAGAGGGAAGGGAAAAGGGAAGGGGAAAGGGAAGGGGAAAGGGAAGGGAAGGGGAAAGGGAAGGGAAGGGAAGGGAAAAGGGAAGGGAAAAGGGAAGGGAAGGGAAAAGGGAAGGGAAAAGGGAAGGGACCACAAAGAAATCTCCAAGAATCCACTTCAGGTACTACTCCAGTCCCAGCAAAGAGCAATACCTCCTGTCAGACTCTCACATCCTCACTCATTAGCTTGCCACTGACAGAGGAGTTCAGCAGCCATATATAATCTGTACCTGCTGCGTGTGTTTATTTTTCTTTTGTTTGAACAATGAGAGGATATACATTACATCAAGTCTGAGTTTGTAGTGCTGATAAATCACACTTAAGGGAACAATGAAAACAGTGCCTATTTAATAAATGTATGTTCATATTTCATGTCTAATTGCTTCCAACGGGATCCTAAATGCATCCCATGGAGAGAAGGGAGTACATAAGTCACAAAAGGTAAAAAAACATCTGAGTGATGCATATATTTCTCATGAGTCATAGATAAAGCTTGAGAGCAACAGCTCTTTTTGTCACTTTGCTACCTACTGCTGCTGTCAGATGAATGGGGGAAGGAGAGGAATGAGGGACAAGCCCAGGGAGCAAATGGGGAGGAAAAAGCACCACTAGGACTTAATATAATACAAATTAAAGCATAAAGGAGATTTACATTTCCCAAACCACTTGATTAATAACTCTTAGATCAACTTATATCAACAGAAAGTGTAATAAATCCCACTGTTCTTACAAGGAGCACATTTTACTCATGCTAGTTCCACTTACAATTAGTTTGCTTACTTATTTACATATCCACAGAAACCTACTTTCAAACTCTCAGGTTCTACATCTACATACTATAGACAATGTTATGTCACAGGCTTCTGGGATTGCACTCAGACCCAGAAGTCTGGTCTTATTCCAAGGCTAATGCATTCATGTTTTTTACTTGAATGATATCTGTACTTCTCTTTAGTACAGTTTGTGAAAATTCTGCCAGTTTCACCATTTCTAAGATCACTAATCTGAACTGGATCTTACACAGTTTCTCTCAAAAGTGGTAAGTATGAGTCACTCACTCCCCCCTAGGTCCAGCAGCTGTACAAAATAGGCTTGTATCAGAAACTGAACAGGAGCTGAGAGCACCTGGACCTATAGGTGAAGCTAAATATTTCTGGAGAACTTAAGTGTCTACAAGTTCTTGGGTTCAGCAAAAAGATCCAGATAGACAGAATAATTAAGTAAGCAATATTTTTCTTGCTCTGTAGGTCTCAAACCCAAAGTGAAAGACAAAACTGTTTCATTCATTCGCAAAATGATCACTAAAAAAAAAAAAAGAAAAAAAGAAAGGTGCTTTTTTTTTAACTTCTGATTACAGAGATTTTAAAGTGAAAGCAAATCATGTCCATTTTGAACTCTTTAAGGAAAGGTCTACTTTGGCCATATAAAGATAAGGCAGGCTTTAGTCTCCCACCTGTAGCAGAAGGGTCCTTTTCTCCCACGGAAATCAGCTGGTTACAGGTAATGAGGCTGACTGACACAACTTGGGCTACACAGGGCTGAGACATTTACCACAGGTGGATTCAAACATAAACTAAGGGCATGAACAAAGGTAGTGACCTCCTGGTATCCCACATGCTCCTGTATAAGCATGCTGGGTCCTGAGAAGTAATACAAAAGCTTAGCTTTTAGTCATATTTTTAGGAATAGGCTCTTGGTGCTCAGGTACCATGAGTGCAAGACTTATTCTGAGATTCTCCATGAAGAATCTAGATGCAAGTAACATGCAACTTTAATCCTACACGTTTTATGTCTTTCTGAGGCAGAGGGAAGGTTAGAAAAGAAAGCCCTACCATACACAGAGAAAAACTAATACCAGTATTTCCAGGTTTTAGGATCCCTTTAGCCTTATCTCCTATCAAGGAGTGTCTTACACTCATGAGACTTATGAGTGTCTTACAACTATGTAAGTCAGTCCTAAGTCATTACTTCTTTCTGTTACTGCTTTCATTCCCTTCTTCACTTAACATGGCCCATTTGCCAGGCTGAAATAATAAGCACAGAGCCAGCAAGTAAACTTCTTCACCAAGAGGTTTTGTTCTCAAGACCTCTCAAACCAAACAGCACAGACTTCCTTTTGCTGAGTAAATATGTAGGCTGATACCCCATTTATCTTCATTTGGTAGCATTTAAATTCTAGCAAAGGAATACAGCATTACACTAATCAGTAAGAATGACGCTATCATTATGTTGTTCCAGTGGCTACAAGATAATTAATGTCTAGTGATAGACACATTCAAAATAACATTAATTATGTTATTAATGATTTTAATTAACTGCAAATGCTTCTGTGTTTTCCAATAAGTTCCTATATCTTGGAATAAACCCACCCACAATTTGTAACTCTTAGTCTCTTCCTGAATTTTTTACAGTAACGATTTACACTGAGTTCTGAAAAAGGCACCTCTGGAAGTCAACTTGAGATTATTTCTATTAACTGTTTAATTCTACTTTGTGGGGGTTTTGGGGGGATTTTTTAGGGTTTGTTTGTTTGTTTGTTTGTTTTTTACTTTGTAACAGTAAAATTTTAATAACAAATTAATTAGGTGCATTTATGTCAGTATGTTTCACCATAAGTCTGGTCTGCTACATGAAGTCAGTCCTGAAGAGAATTCTGTCATCATGAGCAGAAAATGAAGTTAAATGACTCTCTAATCAATTTAAAAAGGCATTTAATGGTCTTCAGGAGAACTATTTTTTTTCTGTTGTTGCACAAATCAGGCTGAAACTCCCATAGACTTACAGGATTATATATCTTCTGGGAAAGAAACCAGAGAAAAATTTTCTCCTTCCCACCATTTCTCATTTAAAAGTACTTTTCTTTCAAAGTAGACATTTCTGTTGTTGACAGCAGCTCTTCTGACAGTACCATGGGGGTTATTTACTGACACACAGAGGAGAGCAGAGTTCCTAGGTAGTCCAAGTTCCCTTGTAACATGTGCCTCAAACATGAGAGCTCTAAAGAAAGAGAAAAAAGCCCTATTGTTGTGTCTTCTGATTATGGCTTCTCTTGTAGAAACTATTTCAAAGCTTAGATTATTTGGGTGCAATTAAGAACATTTTAAAGTCGGTGTGGCTGGTGATGGAGGAGCTTTTTAATCAGCATTGCATTCTTTCAGACTTGTTAAAATATACAAATGATGAACTTAATGTTTCTTAAGACCAGCTCTGATACAGCAAAGTGAATTACAAAAACTTCCTTTTCTGCTGCTATTCATCATTTTTAGATAATAATATAATACATATGATAAAATTGTCATATATTAATATTTAATATGTGATAATTATATTTTATATAATATAATATAAAATATATGGGTTTTTTGTAATTTCAGGACTCATTGAAGGTGGACTTACATTGTTTAAAATCAATAGGTCATGGAAGTCAGTTGCAATATTGTATTGCCTTTAATAAAGGTCCTATGTGTTGTTATTTCAATTCTGCACAGTAAAAAGAGCTAAATACCTGAGGTTATAATTCAAAATATTCAGCATCCTGAATAAAAATCAGTCTAATTTTAATATCCCACAGAACACAGAGATTTTTCTCTTCTCATCCTTACTCAGATGATTTTTCAGGTGCCTTACTTTTCCTGGCAGAACAATTCAATAAGCCTTAGAAAGAAATTCTTGACTTCCTAGTCATCCTGCATATGTAGGAAAGAAATGTATGATAAGTTATGAGAGGAAAATATAAAACATTAATTATATAATCTTTGAGAATTTTGTGGTAATAATCTTTTGTGTTCCAGCAGACCCTAAATTTTTCCGCTGTGCACAGCTGACACAGCAATGATAGGGGAAATTAAAACTGTATTACTTTCATTAGTGACTCTTTTACCTTTCATTGTTTTTCTTATCCACTCCTCATGTTTTGTCTTAATCAGATAACGATTCTTCATCTTGTCCCCTGCAAGCAGAGCTCTGCAAAGAATTCCACTGAAATTAATGATTCCTATAAAATGAAGAGGCAAGGTCTGATATTTTTAACTGCTTGGAAATAAAGTCATGTAAAAGGTCATGCAGAGGAATGGAGGGCATGCATTTTACAATAATGTAAATAATGAGTAATAATAAAAGAAGGAACATACATTAAAATCCTCTTTTAATCATGTTGGCTAGGAATTCCTATTTTGTAGCTTAGCCACGATAACTGGTGAAATCAGTGCTTGATTTTCTCTCCAATAAATTCATTCTTAAGACATTTATGAGCACAGAACAAAAACAAAAGACTTTGTATATCCATCCTGACATGTTTTCAATAATGTTTTAATATGTCCATTTTAATGTTATCAACCTCATCATGTTGGATTTTAGAAACTGCACTTTACTTCCAAAAAGCAACATTTTCATGCTTCTCTCTGCAAGATTTTACAGTTTGAACTCAACAATGTATGTTAAAGAAAGACTGAAATCTGTGAGCATCAGTCAGTTCTTGGTTTCTATGGACCTGGATTTTGCTCTCCTGTGAGCAGATGCTGTGCATTTGCCATAGATTTGACAGTGCACTTCAGTGTCCTACAGATGTGCCATCTACACATCTCCCAGGACTCCTCATAGTTCAAATATTCCCACCAGCCACAAATGCTGAGTTAGTAACTCAGCTACCTCTGTTTCCTCATAAACCAGATTCCTCACATAAGTCCATATACGCTTAACCTCTTACAGATTCACAATATTAGATTAGTAATGGATTTTGCCATAGAAGTAATTTCCTGAATATGGCAAATAACAATTTTATCTACTTTTTCTTAGTCCAAGAAAAATCTAAACATAGATCCTTATCAAGTTACCAGCTACATTCCTTTGCCTCTGGTTCTGCAAAACTTTAATCTCCAGATCCCAGTGTCTTTCTTACCCTGTCCCTGATTCAGGTCCACATTATTCTTCTTTGGTATACTTAGTGCAGGATTTTATTTCAGCTGGTCCAACTCATTACACACATCAGTGTTAGAATAAAGATATCCATATCACAAAGGGACCAATTTTCATTGCAACTTTCAAACCATTGGCATCTCCACTGCCTATCCATCACTAGAAAATTCATCACTCCCAATTAGAAGCCCTGCTGTTTCTACATCAGCGTATGCTTGAAAATGACATTATTCATAACACGTTCCCCCACAACTTTTGGCTAACAAACAGGCTCTCAGGGGAAACCAAATTGACAGGGTTGGAATCTAGATAATAAAAGTTTAATTATTATAAGCAATGATGGTATTTAATAATTGTGATCTCACTGGGAACAATTTCGAAGAAGAATCGCTTTTGCTTCATTACAATGTGTGAGTGATGATACTAATAAATGTTCACATGAGGAACTCCCGGCCTGCTTTCCACAACAAACATTAATTATTGTTCCATAAAATGCTGAAGCTGGGAAGGCGGTGAGCAAGGATTCTAGTCGTGCTTGGCTGGATTAACCACTCACTGTAATATAAGAGATAATAAAGAAAATCAGGTGCTACAACCTACAGGATGAGGGAGAGTCATGGATGGTCCATCCTTTCAAAGTAAGGAAAACAAAACCAGCCTAAATAGACTTATTCTCTGGAAGTGATGAAAGTAGCAAGCTTAGCAAATTAATTGCCTTTACAATTAATAACTTCACACTTCCTTCCTCCCTTTTTTCCAGCTCAGCAGACATCTGACTAATGCTGTTTTCTCTCCCATCAAATTGGAGAATAAACATGAGTCCTTTCAGTGTGAGATGAAGGCTGGAAATTAAACCCTGCTATTGTGAGTCCTGAAGGCTTGGAAAGGAGTCAAACAGGAACAGATAGGACTTACTTCGAAGTCTGATTCAAATGTTCTGTTCAGTAAAGTGGAAGTTATCAGTAAAGAGGAAGCTATCTGTTTCTTTCCTTGATTCTAAGTAAATTTGGCTTACTGTGTAGAGAGTAGCACGGGGCTATGTAAAAAGTTTTTGTTACATTGCCTTAAAAAAATAAAATATCAGGCAGATTTCTCAATGCACTATTAGTTTTGTTGATTTTGAAATATTTTCTTCTTGTCATATTTTTTAAACTCTTCTTTGGAAAAACACTTCTGTGAAACCCTCTGCCAAAACATTTTAAATGAGAACAAAATATGTAAAACAACTTTTAGCCGGCAGGATTTTATCTCAAAGAGAAAGAGTGAAAAACTCTTGTTTACCTCTCTGGATAAAGCTATTCTGTGGCATTTGCTGGATCAGGATGGTCTAGGTGGTCTAGGTTCCCACAGCTATAAAAAATAACTAACATTCAAGAATTAACAGGCACCAGAGGAACAAGAAATAATGTGCTGCAAGATTGGTGTCAAATTTACATTCTCAACCAAACTCAGTTGATAAATACATCTGTTTCTTTTGTTCAGCCTAGTGTAAAAATAGACATTACAATAATTTATCGATAGAAAGGAAGTCTGCTTCAGACATTAAATGAGTGAGAAAGACACAGGACAGGACACCTTTCTTCATAAGGCACAGGTTAGGGAAACTGGGCAATGGGGAATTGGCTCTTAATGGAAATGGACAGGTTACAACCCACATGTCAAATGATTCAGATTCTATGAGATTCAGTACCAAATATAAATCACAAATTTTTTTAACCCAAAAAAATGGGAAACAGCATTTGCACACAGAAGATCTTGTAAAAAACAGCTGTTCTTCATGGAGACAAGACTTTTCATGCATTTTGACTCCATACAGGACAGTGGACATTTTGAAACCAGACATCTCATCATAAGCTGTGGGGAGACACATTCAGGAACTGACCAGGCACACATGGAGCCAGAAACCTGCAGACAGAACTATCTGGAGACTATGTTTATGTCCATACCCTGCTTTCTAAAAAGAACAAAAATTAAGAAAATCATACCAATAAACTCTTGTGAAGGTGCTGATGGATTTTGCTGAGAAATGTTTGAGAAAGGGAAATAGTAAATGAAAGTGGACCCACCACCTCACAGGGATTCTCAAAAACAGCTTTGGTTTTTTGGAAGAATAAAGGTACCAGAGGACTTTCTGCATTGGTAAAAGTACATTGCAGTCAGTACTACAGCTTGTTCTTTAAAAGAAAATAAATCCCCAAAAAACCCTTTTATACAATGCATGGCTTCTCATTCGCATTGGAGAATCACTGAAAAAAAATTATAATTATTTTTAAGCAAATTTCTTTTAATGTGTTGTGCCCCTACAAAGGTGTAATGTATCCAACCTATTAAAAAGTACCCTATGTAGACCTCTACTATTTTCAAATCACTATAAAAGAAAGAGACAATTATCAGAATTAGCTGAAATTTATAGATGGGGGGAATGCAATTGATGTATTGCCATATACTCCAAGATCATAAGAGACCAGCATATTTTACGTGGCTCATGAAATATCACAGGAAAGATTAATTTAAATTGCACTGGATTTGAAGCACTTCCATAAAAATTGGAAACTGGCAGAATGGCCATAAACAAAGTTCAGTGAAAATGCAGATAAACAGCAGTTCATCACAATGAGCTGGATGGGTCTGGCAATTACTGTATCGATCACCACTATTCTCATTTAGCAACTTCATCAGCACGGGGGGAAAGAAAGCCAGGAATTTGCTGCATTTGTTTTCTTGTTAAGTCAACTTATTTAGACTATTATCATGACCCTGTTGCATTTGCCTCCTGCAAATATTCTAGGAAATAAGTTTACTGGAAGAAATCTTCATTCAAATAAAGAATTTTTAATTCGTTAGAAGATAAATGCTTACGGAATACAAATCAATAAAATCCCTGGGACTTTGAACCATGAAAGAGATTCTAGAATCACTGATAATCCAGTCCAAAATAAAAATAGCCTGACCTCCGAAAATAGCTTTTCATATAATTTAACAAATAGCTTAAATGGAAGGAATTAAATATTTGAGCAGTTATTAAGTTTCCTCAACCAACCTAAAGCAATAATTACTGGAAAATTATGTCTGAGAAAATACTGTCCTATTTGTTCTAAACAATGTATTTTTGGAACCCTATTCACATGAAAAAAAAAAAACCCAAACAAACAAAAAACCAAACAAACTATAAAAAAAACAAGGTACTGTTTAGTACAGACCTGTTTCTTTACTATACTCCTATGCTTCAAAACTTAAAGAGAAAGACTAAACTGTTCAGTTTCTCACAACTGCTAAGTCTGCTCTCCAACAGGTTGTAGCAGAAATTGCTTCTGTTCCTTCACAGGGACATATTTTTCTTTGTGTTTAATTTCTGGTACTTTCATGGCTTCCTGGCATACCCCTTTGCCATAGTACTTGCCAAACTTTACTTAACACCAAAGTCTGGACTTGCTTCTTACTGTAGTGGTGCTTTAAAGAGACTTCCTCTATTTTATGACTTAAATAGCTTAATTTCTCCTCCAAAGATCCTGAAAGAAAGCTGCATTGCACATTTTTCAGCTCTAACCAGATCTGTAACTGTGAATAAATCAAAGGCCCACCCTATGATAGTCATTAATAACATCCAGAACACTTACTTTCATGGATAATTCAGAAGAGAGAAAAGGACAAAAATCCTCCAATAAATTATTCACTTCAAATTATTCTCCCACATCTCATATCCACAAGTAACTAAATAATCTATCTGCATAAAGCTTTTTCATTCTAAACCCACTACTATGGTTTTTAAGAACCACAACAAATGATGATCATTAGAAAAATAATTTAAGAATGAATTGTGCCACATTGAATCTTATCTGGCTGAAAATAATGGCTTGGTTTCAGCCTCTTTAATTTCCATTTCCTAGCAAAAATACACTCTAGAGAGCCTAGGTACTCTATAATCAGTGGGGATAAAATAGCAGTTCCAGACTATTTAGCCTACAAAAAAGTTTCCAAAAATATGTTCCATAAAGCTTCCTTATCAGTCTAAACTCACCACAATATCTTGCATTATGAGAGCTCTTCTTGACTCTGTGACATCTTCAACCCATCTTATTGCTAGATTTGTGAAAGATGTTAAACCAACAATTTTCACCATCTGCTCAGGGATGATGGATCCTGTATGCCATGATACTTTTTCCTAAGCAAGAATAAACCGAAATATCTTCTTTATCTAGTACAGAACACACAAAAAAAAAAAAATAGATTTTCTTTCTGATGCACAGGCTTCCACAGACTGGATGCTGTGCACTGACAGTGGTCAATGGTGGTTTTTCATTACAAGCTTTAGCTGCAGAATACTCCGGTAAAATGAACATGGACTCAGGTGTCACACAGTGCCATCTCTTCCTCTGAGCATCACAGCTTGGCTCCAAGTAGTAAGGCTTGCAGGCCCTAGTTTTTGTGTTCTTTACTAAGTACAGTGTGAGTTTAGCTTCAGCCATATTTTGGAAACACCATGCTATACCTTTGAATAACACAAAGTAAGGAACAACATGGTTCTGGCCTTTACAGCAGGAATTTTGAGTGAACATTCAACAGGAAGGATTGGTAGTGGGATATTCGCTTTCTGTGTTAAAACAAAAGCATCTGACTTTTGGGTTGCCATTCACAGTTTAAGCATGTGAGAATTCAGATATGGCCAAGCCAGATACTTCCTTCTGGTAATTCAATATCAGCTTCCATTTGGAAACAAATGCATTTGCCAAAACAATTTTATTTTAAAATTTATCTGCTAATAAGACTATTCTCAAGGCAAATTCTACACTGAAATTTTTTGCAGCTGTATTATCCCCCTTTTCTTTCCAATGATTGGATATCTTTGTTTTTTCCATAGTTAAGGTTAAGTCTGCTGGAAGACTTTATTCTCAGCCCTTTATCTACCATTTAAAGAAAGTTTTTGTAGATTCTTTGCAAAATAATCTATGAACAGAAGAATATTTTTAAACAACAGTTATTAAAAACTGTACAACAAATAGTTTCTATATTCACTGCTAAGCTAAAATACAACCCCTACCAAATATTCGATGAGCTGCTTGAAAAGTGGAATTAGTTTTATCCTCCCTGTGGTATAGAAACCATGTTTCTTTTCAGCTGTGCCCTGAATTGGGAAAAAATAATATTCCCTTAGGCCAGCTTTTACCATAGGCCCTCTACATAACACAGGCAGTTCAAAAGTAATCTTCAAGTTTGTGCACACGCTGTTTTAACTACACTAGTGAGGTAAAAGACAGTATCTTTTATCCCAGTGTGGGTACAGCTGTAATCATGCAACCTTAGCTAATTCATCATAGCACTTTCTCCATGATAAGTAGAACATATTACAATATTACATATTACAGTAGCATAAGAAATTCCAGGTTACTTAGTCTGGAGAATTGAAGGCTCCAGGAAGACCTTACTGCAGCCTTTCAATACTTAAACATGGCTTACAAGAAAGATGAGGAGAGATTTTCAGCAAGGACTGTAGCAAAAGGACAAATTTAGACCAGACATAAGGAAGAGTTTTATAATGCGGGTGGTGAAACACTGGCAGAGTTTTCCCAGAGAGGCAGTGGATGCCTCATCTCTGCCAATATCCGAGGTCAGTTTGGACAGTGCTCTGAGCAGCTTGGTCTAGTGGAAGATGTCCCTGCTCATTGCAGAGGGTTTGGACTAGATGACCCTAAAAGTTCCATCCAACCCAAACTATTCCACGATTCCACATGGAATCATGGAATTCTACTGTGGTACATTCACCATGGGATTTGTAGTGATCTAATTATTGTAATAGAAAGCAAACAAATATTAAATATCTCACTAATTGCCTAGCATCATCAGAATCCTACAAATTCAATGACACTTAAAAGTATTATTTGTTTTTTTCTGGTTTTACTATTTGCAGATAGACATATCTCATTACCTAGATGTTTGTTTCTAACTCTTGGAAATATGGGCAATCCACACTATTAATAAAAATCAGGGGATAAAAACCCGAATGTCAGCTGACACTTCTGTTAAAGGGGAGCAGTGCTGTTTAGTCTAACAACTATGTCTGACTTTAAATAGCACTTCAAAGGCTTCCCAACATATTATCCACACACCAAGTTATCTAATAGCTTAATGATTAAGACTTTCAGGTCTAAAACCTGATAGATGTCTTTTGGGATCCAGATAGCTGGGCATTTGACAAAGGTCTGGAGCCATCATTTTGTTGAAGGCTAGCTGCAGAAGCTGCCAAGAAAGTGAATCTAATACTGAGCTGTCATCCTGCCTGAGTAAGATTGATAGTATCATCAATAAATCCATAAGGTAAAAGCAGAAATATGTCAATCAGTGGTTCTTGTGACGAAAAGGCAAGAGTGAGAACTACAGGCAAGAGCCACTAAGGAAACTTATTCTGAATTAAATTGCTGATAAACATTATCTCTGGTGCTGAAAAGAGAATAAGCTATGCACAAAGCAATGACTCCCCTCATAAGAAAAGTGGATATCAGTGACAGCTCTTCTTGAGAAGCCTGAAAGGCTGTGCTGAGGCATGTGATTTCACAAATAAATGGAAACTGTTAAAATAGGAGCAAGAGGGTGAGATACAAATACAATTAAGCAGTGCAAGTCAGATATTTTATATTGTTCTTTTTCTTGCTTTCATACAAAATGCAACAAACTTCTTAGCAGCTGAATGAGAACACTGAAAATGTCTACATAAAAGGTGTGATTTTTTAAGAAAGTTTCACTTAATCACTTAATAGAACACTTTGCAAATATTGGGATCAGTCTGGCTGAAAGGGCAGCAACTGAGAACAGGGCAGCTGCAAGAAGGGATAGGTTGCAAACTCTCAATCTAGCTTTGCTGATGAGCCAAGAACAAGAAAACGTAATGTAAGGTCAATCACAACTGACCAGTTTAATAAGTTTAGTACTAGTCTTGCATCACTACTAGCATTTTGTCACCTGTATTTTCAATGACCATGACTTCAGGAGTCAGCTGGCAGAGGTTATATCTACAATAACCCTCTCTTATAACAGGAATTTCACCCAGGCTGGTGTTATTCACCATGTGTTCTTTTGGTTTTGTTTTTTTTTTTCCTATTAAAACGATCATATTAAATCGGATGTGAATAGCAGACAAACAAATTTGATATTCCTGACTTTGTGGTCCTAAACAAGTGCAAACAATGAACCTGTTTTCAGGGACGCTCCTATTTTGTGAGGGAAGTGAAACCTGCTTCTACAGCTCAGACCTAAGAGACTCCTGGCAATGTAGAAAAGCTTGTGAGGCTGGCTCATGGAGGCTAGGAGGAAAACGTCTCATACCTAATGCTCCCTTCACCAGTAGACATGTATTTGCATGTAGTCAGTCTTATTTATTCTCTGAGCTGTTGTCTACATATATTTGTTGATACACACACCTGTTTCTGAGGACTGTTTGATAAACTAATATCACTTAGTAAATTACTAAGCTTTGCAGAATAGGATTGAAGGTTCTGGTGGACACCTAGCTGAAGCTGAGCCAGCAGGATACCTTTTCCACCATGAAGGATAACAGTATCCTGGGCTGTATAGGGGAAAATGCTGCTGGCAGGTCAGGGAAGCTGATTCATCTACAGTTGTGCTTAGGACGGATGGGATCACACCTGGAGTTTTCTGTCCAATTCTGGCATCTCCAATACATGAGAAACATGGACATACATAGAATCATAGAACCACAACATCATAGGATCATTTAGTTTGGAAAACATATTTTAGGACATTGAGTCCAACTGTTAAACTAACACTGCCAAGTTCACTACTGAACTATGTCCCCAAGCACCACATCTACACATCCTCCAGGAATAGTGACTCCACCACTTCCCTGGGAACCCTGCTTCAGCACTTGAACAGCCTTTCCCTGAAGACAGTTTTCCTAATATCCAATATAAACCTACCCTGGTGCAATTTGAAGCTATGTCATCTCATCCTATTGCTTCCTACTTGGGAGAAGAGGCCAACTCCTACCTCACTGCACCCCCCTTTGAGGTAGTTGCAGAGAGCACCAAGGTTTCCCTTCAGTTGATTTCTCTCCTGGCTGAACAACCCCAGTTGCCTCAGTCTCTGATACCAGAGAGAGCTCAGCAAAGGGCCTTAAAGATGATAAAACAGCTGGAGCATCTCTGCTGTGAAGAAAGGAGATAGCTGTAACTCTTCAGCTGGGTGAAGAAAGGGCTCTGAGGAGGAGATTGACTTGCTCACTGCCATTCAGTCAGTCAAGTAAAGCCTAGTGTGGCTAAGAGCGTTTGACAGCTCAAATGAAGGTGATGCCTTACCAAGGCAGACAGTCATTCCCAGAGAATACAGAGAATTTCTATAAGCTCCTCATTTGATTTATGGACACATTAAAAATATTTCAAAGTGTTTCTCCAGTGTTTCTTTGTATTCAAGAGTTTCTATTCTGGCCACAAAGTTAACTTTGTATTTGTAGAACTGCTCAGTACTGTATTTTTAATCTACTTCACATATATTTTGGAAAGGTGTGAGGAGGAGTCCCCTAGCTTTGGCAAAGGTCACCTGGAAGGAGAATACACTGCAGGAGTCATAGAGGCTAATCCACAGGAGGCTGCATCCTCTGGCCCTTGCCACCTGAAGAAAAAGGTAGAGCTGTGAGATACCTCAGAGCCACAGTGTGAACTGGTATCTGAGAACCTGCATGAGAGCAGGTGAAAGTGAGGATTGTATGATCCAGCCCACAGAGTATGAAAAAGTCACAGCAGGTCTGTTTTAAGGGGGGCGGTGGGGTGGGTTGGTAGTACTACCGTGTTTTAAGTGACATAAAAGGTTTCAAGATGAATTTGGAGAATGTTTTTTTTTTTTTTTTTAATAATGACCTGTAATGGCATGTCCTAGATAGGTATATTATAAAAATCACATTTTTATAGCTATATAAGGGTTCCATCTATTTCTATTAAACAACCAAATGAATCCAAAGAGATAACTGTGGGCAACTGATGGATCAGTTTATGTTGATTGCTTTTGCCAAGCTTGGAATCCAGCCATTTAGTCACATATACACAGCAGCTCTGTCAGCTCCCTGGAGCACCACATAAAAATTCAAAAAAAAAAAAAAAAAGCCATACGTCTCACCAGATGCACAGGGAATGTGAAAGACAGGCTTTTGGCAATGCTAGCAAGAATTTAGCCTGGCACATGAGGTCGAGTGATCTTAGAAAATCAGAGCCAAAACTAAATATCTAAAAGATAATGATCTAAATTCATCCATTCCTGGAGAAAAGTGTGGCATTATGGCTGAGGAATGACTGTTGTAGGCTTTCTGGATGGTTAAGATATTCTTTAGGGCCTCTTATGGCTGCCTGGTTACATTTTTTATCTAATGGATACAGTATTGTCATACTGAAGGAACTGAGAAGCAATCTGAGGGGCACAGAGACATTGTCTGGCCCATTACATTTCCTGAAATCATTTATCAGATGCTGGTTGCATCACAGACTGCTGGTTGCACTATACAGAAGATTTTGTGATCACATTACATTGATTCTGGTGACTAACTGTCTGCACTGCTCTTTGAATTCTTCTGAATATCCCCACAGAAAAGTGCCATGTGCCATCTAGAGCCTTGACATTCCTCTGTTTTCCTGTGGCTGTCAACTGGCCTTATATTCAAAGCATGCAAACTATTATCTCTGTTCTGCATGTCCCACATTTTTGCAAACTCATGAAATGTGTAAACTATCTTTCTTTCACCAAGTGTTTTTATCATGGGATCTTGGTGCTGATTATTATTCTGGATCACCACAAATCAGATGGCCCCATTACAGCAATGCACTGAGATTGGATATTACACAAGGTATGAGAGTAATGATTTATACTGACAATAGAATTCATCAAAAAGGATTTTTAAAAAGGGAAATGAAACTGTCATGAAAATGCAGGTGTTCAGTGAAAAACGAAATGGTAGCATTATTTCCTTATGACCTGTCTTCTGAGGGGGAAGAAGGAACTGCTGTTGACATCAGCATGTCTTAGCTGATGTCCTGAGTCAAATGAAAAATACATCAAAAATTCATCTGAAACTACAATAGAAATAAAGATTAATACACTCATGGCTGTGCGGAATATGAGCATTTCAGTTTGTAACCTGTGTTGGGTTTTTCTATTTTAGGAAACCCAAAGATCCTGCTCTTCCCACCTCCATGCTTTCCGTATTAATCAGATCTTAAAAAACAAAATTTCTTAGATTTAATTTCTGCAGAAAACTCCTCATGAACAGAGACATATGTGAAAAACCTACACAGTGATAAAGAGATGGAGGTGGCTGTATTTGTTTTATTAGTCTAGAATGTCCATGAAAAATCAATGGAGCACCAGGAAAGAGGGGCTGGTAGGATTTTTTAACTATCAGAAGTTAACATCACTTTTTTTTTAATTATTTTTTAAAAATTTGAAGAGCAAAATAATAAGATCATTTGCTGCAGCAAAACCAAGATCACAGTTTTTCCAGGACATACCAGCATTGGGTTTAAGCCATGATTAAATGTGAAATTGCTCCTATCTTTAACAGTACAACATAACAGCCCCTCATTAGACCCTGAAAATATATAGTCACCATCCAAATCAAAGTAGGTCACAGCTCACAGTGGATTTTGGCATTCATATCAGTCACTGAAATCAGAAGAATGACCACTCCTGGCTCCTGTTCCTAATAACAGAATTCATCAGGAAAAAAATCTGAACCCTTTAAAGCTGACAGAGCAGAGGCAGAAAGAGACAGACAGAACTCATGGGGTGCAGTGGTGCTCTGGGCCCCCAAGAGCCTGCAGGTGGGTTATGGTGGTCTCTGCTGGGTTCCCGAGAGACAGCTTTACATCCTGAGCTGAATAAGGACTGCGCACGTGCTGATCTCTTTCTTCTGTACCCTCCCTTCTGCTCCTGGGCAGACTCCCTTGTGAGACCAGTGCTGAAACGAGAACTGGCAGCTCTGCGGCTTCTGGCCAGAGGAAGCTGTAACGGAGTTATCCTCTGTCCTTCTCACACAAGGCAGATACAGCAGATACAGACACATTCAGTGAACAAAGCCATCTCATTTGTTGTGCACGCTGTTCTTCCCACTTTTTTTTTTTCCCAGAGCTGAGCTTTTTAATTCTAGCAGCATGCAAAATATGTGAGTTTTGACACAAATCGTTGGAAGTTACTATGTTGTCCTGTTCACACAAGTTTAGGATAGCTTACATCCCATGTAAATTTGCAATATATAGAGGGAAAATGTGGGTGGTGAAGAAAAGGAGCTCAGTCAGGGCTTGGTAAAATGCATATTTTCTGCTTTTCAAGTTTTATTTATTTAGATAAATATATAAAGGTACCAAATGAAGGAAGACAAGTTATAGCAAAGGACAACCGTTCATTTCCTTACTTTCTAATCAAACAATTTCTCTCTCATTTGAAAACACCTGAAAACACCTTTACTTGAGGCTGATGAGATTTTTGGTCTTGAAAGTGGAGTGGAGAATTAATTGCAAAGACACATAGAAGGTTACCATCTTCTTGAAGATCTGCCTGCAATATTGCTTTCTGAGCAGTAGGGTAGGGAGCCAGAGAGCCACGTCTTTCAGGAACACCAGCAGGAAAATGGCTGAAAGGCATGCTTAACACACTCACATGAGGCCAAGTTACATGTGGCTGAATGCCACTTCAAAACTCTGAAAAACTCCAGATCACTTGTGGTAGCTGATATTGCTGCCTACTGGGACTATAGAGTCACACGTTTAACTTGTTAGAATATTTAACCAGTTAAGGAAAAGGATGTTTAGAAAACAGAAAATTTCCTACACTATAGAGAAAAAGAATTCAAAAGAAAATATGGACACTCAACTGGTCAGAAGGAGGCTTCTTTCTGCATTTAAAATATATTTAGAACAGACAGACAAGCTTAAGCATGTCAATAACTAATATAAACAAAATCCATATGGAAAACAGAATTGGAGTCACCAAAATTTTAAGGACACAAGTGCCTGAAGTGTTCCTTTCGTGCAGGGGTTCAAATCCAAGCAACTCCAGAACCCCAAGGCAGTACACTAAAAATCAAGTTTTAGAGGTAGCTAGATATTAGGCAGATCTTTAGCATTTAGTGACCTGGGTTTCTATGGAGTTAGACATACTGGCTACATACAAAGCATCTGGGAACATTCCCAGGCACTGGAACTCAACCATCCATAGTAGAAAACTATTAAAACATTGCCTGTTACAATTTTGGCAGGTCATAACTAACTTTCTCCCAAGGACAGCTCATTCCAGAGACATTTCCCAAAAGGTAGTTTGCATGCAGCCAACGTGTTTTGGAGTTTATGAGAATTTGCTAGCACGGTCAATGGGCCATTGTGTGCCAGTTGGCCTAATTGTCTGGGAATGTTTCTGGGAATGTTTAATATAACATTTTATTTGTGCCCAGTATTTTTGAGCCAATGTAGCAACTCACCACTATCAAAAGGGGAGAATATAAGATGTAGTTCCTTCTCTTGACTACATCTTATATTCTCCATTGTATCAGTTCTGGTGCTTGTCAGGCAATTTTCTGGGATACTTCAACTCCGTAACCTGGAGAAACAACATTTGTTTCCTTTTGCTAGTGCAGATGACTGCTGGTCTAGAAGTTTGAATTGGGTCATTGCTCAGTCTGGCAAGCACCAACACCAGCTCAAGGAATGCACGGCTGTGTCTGGAAAGGGGAGAAGAGTAAAATACTGGGGTGAAGTAGGATCTCTGCCCAAAAGTGCCAATGATGCATTAGGCTGTGCCTCATGTGGATTGATGAGATGAATTCACACTGTCAGTTCAAGAGTAGCTTGAGCTGATGTAAGCTCCCACTGCTGCTGCAAGCAGAGGGTCTTTTTGGGTGCCTTTTTCCAAAAGTTCTTTTCCCATATCTCATTCTTCCCTTGTGCACAGTCATGAGTGAGCTGAACTGAGGAAAAGATCCTCAGGAAAAGAAGTTAATCCTAACTTGCTGTAGTTCCTTGCATGGCAACAAGTGTTACTCCCAAAACAAGGATCTCGAGTAGGGGCAACAGTGTGGAAGTAAAGCTACCAGATTTAAGTATAAGTTGGGACAGCAAAATCAGCTTAACATGTTTACAGAAATGCAGTATGTGGTAGTTCAAGAGGCATCTGAAAACCTCAAAAAGGTATTCAGATTAAACTACAGCAGAGAGTCACCTAGAGAAGAAAAGGGCTTGTGGGCAACCTGAATATAGATAAGAATTCAAATACCATTTTAAAACCAAAAACAGCTTGTACAGATTTTTTTCTGGTTCTTTTTATTTGCCTTATAAAATCTGTGTTTTCCTAACAGCATTAGCTGTCAGCTCCTATTAAAAAACAAACAAACAAACAAACAAACAAACAAATCTATTATGAAGCTAAACTCAACAGGGTATGAGCCTCAAAAAAAAAAAAAATCTTGAAAGTTTTTTGTTCTTTATGACAACCCAGAAACAGATACCACAAACAGCTTTGAGGTGCAATAACCAAATACATGCTAGTGTGACATATTTATTGTGTGCATACTTTCTTTCAAAGTCTATTCTGAAGATACAAGTTGCAAGAGGCGATGGTGAAGAAGCATTTATTTCCTCTTACTGTCAGATTGATCTAATTAGTAGCACCCTTTAACACTAATTACTTAAATAAATTGCATTTTGCAACACAGACAGGAACCATATTAGATTCCTGGAATTCTGATCCAACTCCAGAACATCCCATGGAGTACTTTTCATTACCCACTTGTGGCTCAAAACAATTAATTAGGCTTTTCTAACAGATATGGCATCATCCACAGAAAAAGCTTTCACAGCACTCACCAACATGCAGATTAATTACCTTGTCTGTTTATGAGTGAATTGAAGAAGGTAAAATCTGTAGGCAGAGGCAATAGCTCCTGTCAATCCATCCATTAAAAATGGGAGGAACTGGAAAAAGGGAGTCATGAAAGATTTGAGGAGCAAAAATTTTCTTCAAGATTTCTTCAAGCTGACCATTTGTGTATTTTTATGTCTGTGATTAGATGTGAATGAGATTCTTCCATACAAAGCCTTTTGTGTTGGGATATCAACCTTGAGATACGTTTGCCATGGCACACCTAATAATACTTTTGGGTTCAAAACTGCATTCCTACATGGATACTAATCCTAAAGGCAATAGCATGATTAAAAGTTACAGAATCAATATTGCAGTTATATTTTTTGAGATCAGAAACAGAAATTATTCCTTTCCTATTTGTTTCCTCTCTTTTCTGTCTTTTCCGTTTCTTATCCTGAGTCTGGATTTCCTGACTTTATCTTCCCCTCAGCTTCTGAGATGATCAATATCCATCTTCCTCCTTGGGCAGTGATATTCACCACACCAGCTGAAAATGCACCCAGCATAGAAAGTAATTCAGTTTTCAGGATATATATCATAAAAAGGAGACAGTAGTCCTTGAAAGGGATCTTAAGATGGGGCTCAACATCCATGCTTTTGTATTTGCCTTTGTGAAAGCTTTGCCTTCCTGCTAAGATAATTTCTGTTCATTATTTATGCATATAGAAATAAACTCCAACAGCAACTTATACAGAGCAAATATCTCCAACAGTTCCACCAGAAAGCACCACTTGGAAGCCCATCTCACCACAGCTCACCAGATGCTCTGTACAGCACCTGCTGTGCCTTTCAATCACTGCCTGCACTCCTGCTGCCATGTGGGTTCACACAAGGGTGAAGGATAACAGCACCTCATATTCATTTACTTGCAAGATAACAGCAATCAAATTTACAAACTTTAGCTAAGAATTGCTTTATCTTTTGCTGAAATGTAATCATATCTGAGCTGTTGCAGGAGTGACTTTAACAACAGACAGTGTAGCTACAGATTGAGACAGGAAGATAAATTATATTATGAACATCTTGAATTAGGACAATTTTATTGGATAAAGATCAGCTATCCAAGTTGAAACAGATCCAGGACATTAGATCTAACATTTATGTTGTAGGAAAAAAAATCAACAGATCTTGTCTTGTGATAACTACCCAGTATATCATCTGATAGCAGAGAATATGAAGATATGCCAGGCATACATAATTAGAAAGCATATAAAATTCAAATGCATGACAATCATACAGTTTCTAGACAATAACAAAAAACCCACAAAAGTATTCTGCATTTTCCATTATTAGGAATGTTGCAATAAAGATGAACCTAATTAAAGCATCTAGTCAAACAAGCAGAACAATTCCAGGTTGATTCAGCTGATCCCAAGGCTGGGCATGCATTCATCTATGCCTGGAAACAAATTTGGGTTCAGAGCTCTGCTGTTGTCCCTGGAAAGGGACAGGCTTTGCCTTTTCCCTTCTGTTACTCATACCTGCTGCCTTGTGTGTCTCAGCAGCAAATCAAGATGCACACAAAACACAAAAAAATTATGTCTTCCAACCTCCGCAGAACCCCAATTATGCTCCATTCAGCAGCTGAGAGCGGCAGAGAAAGCAAAACTTGCATCTGTTACAGTTGCTGCAGTTGGAGGTGTGAGCTACTCAGGAGATTTGCCAGACTCCTCAGCCTCTGAGCAAACCAGAAGGGAGCAAAATGAACTGATGCCAAAGCATGAGCTGTTTCCAAATGCAGCAACCTGTGCGGAACCAGAAGGTCACAGTCTGCAGCTGGCCCAACTGCAAGAGAGACAGAGGGAACAGCCTCAACAAGCATCAAATTGCCAGACAGGAAAAAGAGGCTTGGGTGCTAATCTGTTCAGAATGAGGAGCTGGTCTGGGATAAACTGAGAGAGAGGGTGAGAAACATGTGGGAACTGTTTGTTCCTTTGTCTGACAGACACCCTTCTTCAGTATTCTGGTAGACTACTTAGTCTGCTCTGTGCATCTGGGATAGATTCACCTTACACCTCCTTTGAAGAAGGGCAGGGTGTGAGAGGATAGGGACTTCCACCGCTTTGTTTCCCAGGGCCCTCTGTTCTGGTTTTGCAGAATGGCCCCCATCTGCTCCTTGTCTGAGCTTTTGGCCCCAGTTTGACTGCAGCATTGCTTTGACTGTCACTGACATCACTGGATCACAAACCATAGTCTCCATGTATTTCCCAAGGCACTGCTTCTATTTGTCTCTATTTCTTGTAAAAAGCTTTGTAATGAAATTAAAACTTAGGAAACTATAAGGTATCCTCCAGTTTCAGGGGTCACAATAGAAGTCTCAAGTAAACATTTCTCAGAAGCAGAAGCTATTATTACTAGCCAGTTGGGTGTTTTACAAATTCCCTTCTACTCTTTCACCTTTAGAATTAAAATGTGATTGTATTTCAAAGATATCTGAAGTTCAAGAAGAGATATTTTATTCTCTCAAAGCCTTTGCTGAAACTTCAATAAAGAATAATTTAACTCAGAGGAAAAAGATTTGAAAAGAAAGAAAAAAAGCTCTTAAGCAAAACTGCTTTTATTTCTCATTAGGGAAGTTCTATACCAAATCCTAGGCCGCCTTTCCAGAAGACTAATACCGATGTTCGGTTTTAAAAATTTATGTAATAGATTTGGAGAAGCCTTAGTCCTGAAACACAGCTGTTTAATTTTCTTCTCTTTCCAAAGTAGTTCTGTGCCACTCTTTGAGACTGATCAGATCTAGATGGTTTGGGTTGATGATCATTCTCTGTTGGTCTGAAAATTTTAGCTATGACTTTGGCACACCATGCTCCATCACTAATGCTAACGAGAGCTTGGTTGATTTCTTCAGTGGAACAGAACCATGTGTTAAAGGAGCACCATGGGTTCTTCCATGGAAAGCTGGATACACAAATGTCATATGATCCCTGTGGCCATGCCAACACCAGGAATGAGGTCACGAGGTCAACTCTTTTAAGGAACAATCAGTCTGGTTTGAGGGAAGATAATATTAAAATGCAGCAACAAGTAAGGATTAAAGAAGTAAAGGCAGAGACAGCATATTTATGACTACAGACATATTGACTAAATGAGCCATACGATAATGACTCGATATTCCTGCAAGTAACAATTAGACATTGCACTTTAATAGGAAAAGGCAATCAAAATTCACAGACACAGACAGTCTAGGAGAGGGAAAGCTGGACCCTGCCCAAAGCCTCAGTGAATGGTGTGCACAGTCCTTCACTGAAGATCTCCTTTGGGACATTCACTGCAAGAGAAACCTCACATTAAGCAGGCCTTTGTTTTTACATCTTATTAGGGAAGTTAGAAGTCTCACATCCAACTCTTTCTGACAGTCTTCTCAATCTCCTGAACAGTGTGATTTCTTCACTCTAGCAATGGAAACTATGGAGTCAATGAAAGCTATAGGATCAAAGGACTAGGTTACACCAGTGGAGCCTGGGTATCCAATTTTTCCCACTAAGACTATCTACTACAAACAATACTTTGGCTGAAGAAATAGTGTCCTCTCTCTGCACTTCAGGCTTTTCACAGAGGCTGACAGACAGATGGCAGATAGCAGTATCATTGTGAGCCTGGAGTGAGAGAAAGCTCTTTTGTCTGCTGTGGAAAGTTGGTGAATGCCAACGGGCACCTTTTCACTGAGAAATATACTGATGTTCAGTGAAAATATCCAGGGCATTATATTGATATTCAGGGATCTTACTTGGTTTCCCTGGCTCAACAGCTAGGCTTTTGGCTATCTCCTCATTTCCGCTTTTAAGCCAGCCACAATTCCACCCAGTGATTAGTGCAAGGCTTCTCTAAATCTCTGATTCTCTAAATCATAGGCTCACTGCCTTGTCAGCTGCTGCTGCCTGCACATGTCACTGCTCTGCTCTACAAGAGTGGTGATGCTGCCCACAGATCCAGGGTATGTAATTTAGGGTTTCTGGGAACTGCTCCGTTTTCAAATAAGTATTGTTTTACAGAAAATATAACACATCTACATGCTGAGGAATGAAACCTCTTTACCAGTGCCATACAAACAGCTCATATAAAAAGCTAGAGTGCATACAGGCTTCATATCTGCATACCATCAGTTCTGTCCTCCCTTTTTTATACCAGCTTTGTGCCAGTGCACCTCTGTTACTGCAGCAGAGTCATTTTTGCAATTAAGTGGAAAACTGAAGCCAAACTCCAACTAAAATGCCTCAAGAATGTTTTAAATTACTAGGATATAACCATGTCGATTTCTCCAAACTTTGCTAAAAGCTTAGAGATCATTTCAAAGTGCCTGAACTCAGCAAAATCAGAAGGCAACTGCAGATCTCTGATCTAAAGCCTTCTCAGCCTCCATACCTGTCCCAGTAGCAATGGGTTTTCACCACAATTCTTTACAAACACCTATGTGGGGTGTTTTTACTTAAAAATCAAGCAATGCGTGGCTTCTCAATTTCTAACTGAGATAAAAGCTCTATATTTTGATAGAAAAGATGTGTTCTAAGTAATGCCCTTCACTTCCTTGCTGCAGCTCCCTGTGAATATGAAACATTGTATGAGGTTTGTTGGGCTATCCAGCTGGAGCTTTGCTGTCCTAATAAATTATGGGTCTTTTGCACTGGCTTTTTTTTTCCCCTTAATACTCTTTTTTTATCCATGGGCCTATTTGATACACCTACCACATTCTGCCTCATAGCCAGTTTTCTGGAATAGAGAATGTGTGACCTAACAGTAAAATTCCTGACATAACAGGGTGCCAATGCTTGACTGATTTCTGAAGTATTACCATGTTAATAATGCAACCTATGAATGAATAGTATAGTCTGAAATATAAATAATTACCAGGTAGCATTTTGTTCATGTAATCCAGTACTTTTAAAAACACAACATGAAAACATTCTAAATGGAGTCTGGTATTTTGTTTCCTTTGTGATTAAAAAGAAGTCAGATTGCTCAGTGCTCTTTCTGTTGCGGGCTGATTTGCAAGCATCACCACCTTCCCAAACACTCACAGATTCTGAGGGTGATGGACCCCACCAGGAAAGTGCAATCTGATATTGAGCTGCATAAATTGCTTTTTGCTTCCCCTCCCCTGAATGTGTACAATTTACAGAAAGAAAAAAATTGAAGAGAAAATGCTAAAAAATGTTGCTTTTCCTGGGCACATTCTTTGGCACATTTCCGCTGTACACGCTTCTTTCACTCAAACCCTTTTCATTTTCCCCATATCCTTGGTTTATTATTATTTTTCTCCCTACCCATTTTAATTTCTTTTCTTCCTAAAGAGCTGTTTTTAACAGCTGCATCTCCAGCTGTCAAGTGAATAATTCAGAGGAAATTTCTCACCATTGCAAGAATTGTTCTACAAAATACTTTAAGCGGTCTTCAAGTTTGTCAGAAAAAGCTTCACATGACAGCTGCACGCACAGAGTGCTTTATTAGTGGACAATACAGCTCTTTGCAACGTGTGCTTAACCTTCACTTTACTTTGAACAAGCAATTTATTGCAGGCATACTCACCACTGCTGACTAAGATCCTGCCCTCGAGGACTTAGGTTTTCAAAGCCTTTTTTCCAAAGGATCTCTGACACCTTTTTGTCTCTCAATGAGATTTTGAAAACATACCATCCAGCACTACGTACTAGGATGCAATGTAAGTTAATGTAATTAAAGAGAGCTCTCTAAATGAGGTATTACAGCTGACTATGGCTGTCTAAACACAGGGAATCAGCTGTCAGGGTTCAGTAGATGAACGGTTTCCAGTACCCTTTGAACTTGTTTAGAGCTTAGAGCATGGTTATGCAGCAGTACTGTGTGCAGTAGACCTGTATGATATGTCTCCCATACACATCACATGGTTTAGAAAAGAGCTTCTTTCAGAAACTGAAAAGTCTCAGAGATATTCAAACCCAAGGCACCCAAATTCTCCTGATGTGGCTGAGAAGCGTGGTGCTTTCTGAGTAAGTGGGGATGGGTAACAGACACCATGTACCATGCACAGGTTTTGAATGCTTGGAATTTGGTGTGAGAGGAAAATGTGACAAGTTTTCCCTTTCTTTTTTCCAGCTGACCCAAAGACAATCCTCAGATCTTTGCACTCACCAAGTTGCAGAGTTTTATTCTGTTTGAGAATTCTATCCTAAAATTTGGGGCCTCCCTTTTAAGATAAAAATTTTGTTTTCTACCTAGCCATGTTTCTACCATATCACTTCTGTATCAAATAGGCCAAAATCCAGGATCTGTAATTACTGCTGCCATTTCCCTCAAATCAAATAGGAAACTTAGTAAAAACTTGGTAAAAACAAATACAACTCAGGTCAACTCCATCAAGAATTAAACATGTTAGTGTTCCCAGAATGTGAAAGGATTGATTTAGTGATCCAGATGATCCACTCTAGTCTTCATTTCCTGAGACAGTCCTGTTTCAGGCATTGGCTTGAACTTGACATACATTAAGTTTTTTTACTACATCCAGTGCTTAGCACGATAAACCTGGGCTTTATGTTTGACTTTGATTTCCTTCAGTAATACCTGCTCAGAAGCTCAGGGTAGGTATTCCAGGAGGACTGTGCTGTCATGGACAGTGTAGACTCCCATTTCAACAGTAATTTTAAACTATACAGCTACTCTGCAAAGGCTCATGAAGAAACAGAGCCACACAGTCTTTGCTTGTGCTTGAATATCTACTGTACGTATCACAAAGTGACCCTGAAGGCTGATAGTGATACATCATCTTACTGCAGGTGATAAAGTTTGACTTGGAAGATGGACTTTCAGCTACTTTTCAAAAATCAATGAGTCATAGGTACTGTGAGTAAGACACTCCACAGCACCTAAAGCCAACATTAACAATTCTCAGCTATCACATGGATGGTGACCGAAACAAAAAGCTATAAATTTCTTCTCTGCCCCTCTTCTCCAGCCCCATGCTGAGGCAAAAGCTGATCATTATCCTATTGATTCTGGCCAGCAATGGTGTAGAGTAAATCACAAAATCAGATAACCTTGTTTTCCAGCCTTTGTAAACTAATTATGTCTATTAATCACAGAGACCTCAGAACCTGTCCCTCACACTAAAAGAATTTCTGCACCAGAAACATCTTCCATTTTCTTTGCAATTTTCTATTGCCTTGCTAAAGCAAAATACACTTCATTATCTTTTCTCAGCAAGTTAATGAGATGAGCCAATCTATTGCTAGGATTAATTAAGAAACTCATGAAAAAGTTTCAAAAGTATCAAAAAGCAAAAGTCACCCCTTTTTAGCAACGACTCACTAGAATCCACTGGAAAATAGAAGCACAGGTGTAAGTAATACACAGAAGGAAAAATTATTAGTCCCAGCTCTGCAGATTGATACTAAATGAAGGATCATCATAGGCATGTTTTGTATTTTTCTCAACTGTTACATAAGTTGATAAGCTCTATTTCCTACATGACAAATTCCACTAGAGAAAAGATTTTGTTTCAAAGCAATTTCAAGCACCTTTGTGTACAGAACTTGCATAGGATGCTAACCTGAGAGATCAGAAGCTTTGGTAAGTAAAACACTCACAGATTCCCTGATTTGCCTCAAGCAGATTCAGCATCAGACAGATGGCTAAGGTGCAGTCTTTGCCTGGTTTAGGGTGACACACCTGGACCAAATCTTGCAATGGAGAGCACAGGAATCCCTTAACAGCTCTCTTAAGCAATGTTCAGTGGTGTCAGACCCAGCCAGATTAATGCACTTAGATGTGACATGTGGGCCCAACCATGGAATAGGAGTTTATGAGGCAACAGCAGAATAAAGGATACAGAACAAGGAGTAGGGCATGAGAAATGTGAAGTCATTTAAAAAGACAAAGAGGTGTAATTAGTTGGGGATTTTCCATTCACTCAAGGTTTTTTCCAATTAAAATGTTCTCATTAGCTAAATTTCAGTTGGATGACTTTCACCAAAAAGAGGAGAGGAGAGGAGAG